>JAVIAB010000092.1:123401218-123503718 GCA_032433765.1 Megaustenia siamemsis | reverse complement strand
AAGTATATTGAAATCTTGTGTGAATACTGAAATGAATGAGTACCTGTGAGTAGTATATATCCAGCGTAACACCTTCCCCCCCCCCCCAAAGAATAATCGCCAAGCGGCACAATATTCCTTATATAAATAGCCTATACGCACATCCCGGCACATTGCGGCACGATATTCCTTAAATGAGTCAACCAGAATTTTTTTTTCTTTATAGGAGAGTCGTGGTGACCTCTCGTTGACCTCTCGTGACCTCTTGTGGTGGGTAAGGGTGATCTCTCGTGGTGGGGGAAATGTGGAGTCGTCGGGGTGCCTTAACTTTGTACAATCTCTCAAAACAGTCTTATAGTTTTGCAAGACAACTTTTAGAATTAGGGGGTGTCCTGTACTAAAATGTCAGCCTTACCTCCATTGAAACTTGTAGTTGATGTTGCAGGAGTAGTAGTAGTTGTTGTTGTTATTGTTGTAGTTGTAGTAGTGGTACTAGTAGTTGTAGTAGTAGTAGTTAATGTTGTCGTAGTAGTCGAAGTGGTAGTAGTTGTAGTTGCAGTAGTAATTGTTGATGTAGTAGTAGTAGTAGTAGTTGTTGTTGTTGCAGTAGTTGTAGTAGTTGTAGTAGTAGTGGTAGCAGTAGTAGTGGTAGTAGTGGTAGTAGTGGAAGTTGTTGTTGTTATAGTAGTAGTTGTTGTCTAGCGTGGCATGTCGGTAGTATGTACGGTGTCTATTTTGTCGTGATGGGTGTTTGGAGGTTGTCTAGTGTGTCGTGATGGGTGTATGGAGGTTGTCTAGTATGTTTTGATGTCTGAATGTAGGGTGTCGGGTGTGTCATGACGGTTGTATGTAGGCTGTCTACTGTGTCGTGATGGGTGTATGCACGTTGTCAAGTGTGTCGTGATGGTTGTATGTAGGTTGTCTACTGTGGTAAAAGGGTTGTATGTAGGTTGTATAGTGTGGTATGAGGGTTGTATGTAGGGCGGCTGGTGTATCATGAGGGCTGTATGGAGGTCGTTCAATGTGTCTGATGGGTATATATATATATATATATATATATATATATATATATATATATATATAGGTTGTCTAGTGTGTCACTATGGGTATATATACAGGGTGTTTTTAAAGTTGCAGTGCAGTGAATTTATACTCTCGAAAGAAAAAAACGTCACCAAAATGCGGTTAACTAATGCGTCACACAAATTGTAAAATAAATGGTATTATTCAAATATACTTGACTGCTATCGGCAAGCTTATAATGGGTAATGTTGGTATTAACACAATAAAGTTGTGCCTAAAGCATATGTTGAAAATGTCCACCACGGGCCTCAAGACATGTCGCGATTCGTCTTTCCATATTTGCGAAAACCTTCAGAATAATGTCTGGTGATATTTGTTTAATCTTGTCTACTATTTCAGTCTTTAGGTCATTAATTGTCTGCGGATTATTTTCATAAACTTTCCCCTTCAATGCCCCCCACAGATAATAATCTGTGGGTGTTAGATCTGGTGAACGAGCAGGCCAGATTCCACGTGAAATAATGCGATTTGCAAATATGCTTTCTAAATAATTGAGTGTTGTTTTGGCTGTGTGTGCTGTTGCCCCATCCTGCTGAAACCAGGATTCCATAATTTCCCGTTCTGTAAGGTGTGCTATGAACGGTTCCAGAATTAAAGTACGGTAACGTTGTGCATTTATTGTTTCATTAACAAATATAGGTCCTATTATCCGCATACGACTTATAGCGCACTAAACTCCGACTTTTTGATCGTAAAGTGGCACTTGATGAAATTCATGGGGGTTTTCACTGCTCCACAGCCGATTGTTCTGACTGTTCACATAACCGGATAAATGAAACCAGGCCTCATCAGTGAAAAAAGTGACGTCAATGATGGCAGCGCCATGTTCATAAATAAAATTCTGAAACCACATGCAGTAGTTTAAACGGGATTCATAATCTCTTTCTTGGATTTGAGACACTTCAGTTAATTTGTATGGACGATAGTGTAGTTCACTTCTTAAAACCTTGTGAACATAACTCTTAGATATTTGCATCTGTTGAGACAAGTGGTTTAAAGATGCATTTGGACTCACTCATTGTAATTCTGTCTTGGAGTTCCATAATTTGGTCTTGTGAAATTGAAGGTCTTCCAGATCGGTATGCATCTACCACACTACTGGTTTCACGAAACTTTTTGATCAATTTTGTAACAGAATTTCGGTGAGGGACTTGTGAGTCTGGAAATTTTCCTCTCGAATTGTCTAATGACCTCATCCGTATATTTACCGCCATTACGAAAGACATGCTCAACCAGAAATACCCTGTTTTCAATCGTCAACACCATTTCCTTCAAGCAATGAGACAGTGAAAGTAGCATAGTGCCCGTCCTTTACGTAAATAAAACCTTAAAGGAAGCAGCGGTTTGTTCATAAATGTGGTTTACAAAATTGTGGTACGTAGATGATGATTACGTCATTTACTGAATATTAGAAATATTCACTGCACTGCGACTTTAAAAACACCCTATATATATATAGTTGTCTAGTGTGTCGTTGTGGATGATGTAAGTTGTCGAGTGTGGTATGAGGGTTGTATGTAGGGTGTCTGTTGTGTCATGAGGGCTGTATGGAGGTCGTCTAATGTGTCCTGATTGGTGTATGTAGGTTGTCTAGTGTGTGGTGATGAGTATATGGAGGTCGCCTAGTGTGGCATGATGGTTGTATGGAGGTCGTTTAATGTGTCGTGATGGGTGTATGGGGGTCGTCTAGTGTGGCATGATGGTTGTATGGAGGTTGTTTAATGTGTCGTGATGGGTATATAGAGGTCGTCTAGTTTGTCGTAATGAGTGTATGGAGGTTGTCTAGTGCGTCATGATGGCTGTATTTAGGTTGTCTAATGTATCGTGATGGGTGTATGGAGGTTGTCTAGTGCGTCATGATGGTTGTATGTACGTTCTCGAGTGTGTCGTGATGGCTGTATATAGGTTGTCGAGTGTGTCGTGATGGTTGTATGGCGAGATTGGTGTATAGAGGTCGTCTAGTATCGTGATAGGTGTATGGAGGTCGTCAAGTGTGTCGTGACAGGTGTATAGAGGTCGTCTCGTGTGTCGTGTCGGATGTATGGAGGTCCTCTAATGTGTCGTGATAGGTGTATGGAGGTCGTTTCATGGGCCATGAGGGTTGTATGTCGGTTGTCTAGTGTGTCGTGACGGCTGTATAACGGTTGTCGAGTGTTGTATGACGGCTGTATGGAGGTCGTCTAGTGTTGTATGATGGCTATATGGAGATCGTCTAGTGTGTCGTGATAAGTGTATCGAGTTCGTTTAGTGTGTCGTGGCAGGTACATGGAGGTCATCTAGTTTGTCGTGACGGGTGTATGGAGGTCGTATAGTGTGTCGTGAGGGGTGTGTGGAGGTGGGCTAGTAGGTCATGACGGTTGTATGTAGGTTGTCTAGTGTATCGTGATGGATGTATGTAGGTTGTCTAATGTTTCATGATGGGTTTATTTAGGTTGTTTAATGTATCGCTATGGGTGTATGGAGGTCGTCTAATGTGTCATGATGGCTGTATTCAGGTTGTTTAATGTGTCGTGATTTATGTTTGGAGGTCATTTAGTATGTCATGATGGTTGTATGTACATTGTCGAGTGTGTAGTGATGGTTGTATACATGTTGTCGATTGTGGTATGATGACTGTATGTAGGTCGTCTAGTTTGTCAATAGGGCTGTATGTCGTGATGGATGTAGGTAGGTTGTCGAGTATGCCAGGAGGGTTGTATGAATGTTGTCTAGTGTGTCTTGATGGCTGTATGCAGGCTGTCTAGTGTGTCACGAGGGACTTTATGCCGGTTGTCGTGTGTGTCGTGATGGATGTATGGAGGTCGTCTAGTGTGTCATCATTTATGTATGTACGTTGTCGAGATGGGTATATATATATATATATATATATATAGGTTGTCTAGTGTGTTGTAGTGGATATATGTATTTTGTCGAGTGTGGCATGAAGGTTGTATGTAGCGTGACTGGTGTGTCATGAGGGTGTATGGAGGTTGTCTAGTGTGTCATGATGGCTGTATGGAGGTCGTCTACTGTTTCACGAGGGACTTTATGCCGTTTGTCTAGTGTATCGTGATGAATGTATGTAGATTGTCTAGTGAGGCGGGATGGATGAATGTAGGTTGTCGACTGTGTCATGATGATTGTATGTAGGTTGTCTAGTGTAGCATGATAGTTGTATGTAGGTTGTCGAGAGTATCATCAGGGCTGTATGGAGGTCGTCTAGTGTGTCATGAAGAATGTATGTCGGTTGTCTAGCGTGTCGTGATGTGTGTATACAGGTCGTCTAGCGTGTCACGATGGTTGTATGTAAATTGTCTAATGTTTCGTGATGGGTATATGCAGGTTGTCTAATATTTCGTTATGGGTGTATGCAGGTTGTCGAGTGTGGTATGAGGGCTGTATGAAGGGTTTATGGTGTGTCATGAGGGTTGTATGGAGGTCGTATAGTGTGTCACGATGAGTGTATGTAGGTTGTCTAGTGTAGCATGATGGCTGTATGTAGGTTGTCTAGTGTATCGTGTTGATCTCATGAGGGCTGTATGAGGCTGTTTAGTGTGTCTTGATGAATGTATGCCGGTTGTCTAGTGTCATGATCGTTGTATGTAGGTTGCGTTTAGTGTGTCGTGGGGTGTATGGAGGTCATCTAGTGTGCTGTGATGGGTGTATAGAGGTCGCTTAGTGTGGTATGATGGTTGTATAAAGGTCGTCTAGTGTGTTATAATAGGTTGTCGAGTGCGGTATGAGGGCTGTATGAAGGGTTTCTGGTATCTCATAAGTGACTGTATGGAGGTCATCTAGTGTGTCGTTATGGGTGTATGGAGGTCGCCTAGTATGAAATGACGGTTGTATGGAGGTCGTCTAGTGTGTTATGATAGGTGTATGTAGGTTGTGGAGTGTGGTATGAGGGCTGTATGAAGAGTTTCTGGTGTGTCATAAGGGCTGTATGGAGGTCGTCTTGTTTGTCGTGGTGGATGTATGTAGGTTGTCGAGTGTGGTATGAGGGCTGTATGAAGGTTTTCTTGTGTGTCAAATTGGCTGTATGTAGGTCGTCTTGTGCGTCGTAATGGGTGTATGGAAGTCGCCTAGTGTGGTATGATGATTGTATGCAGGTCGTCTAGTGTTTTATGATGGGTGTATGTAGGTTGTCGAGTGTGGTATAAGGGCTGTATGAAGGGTTTCTCGTGTGTCACGATGGCTGTATGGAGGTCGTCTAGTGTGTCACGTAGGGTGTATGTATGTTGTCTAGTGTGGCATGGTGGCTGAATGTAGGTTGTGTAGTGTATGTGTTGGTCTCATGATGGCTGTATGCAGGCTGATTAGTGTGTCTTGATGAATAAATGCCGGTTGTCTAGTGTCATCATGGTTGAATGTAGGTTGCGTCTAGTTTGTCGTGACGGGTGTATGGAGGTCGTCTAGTGTGTCGTGATGGGTGTATGGAGGTCTAGTGTTTCGTTTTTTTATGGATATGCCGAAGAAACTGTTGAAAATAGTAAATAACATCCTATGCTTACCTCAAACTTTATTTTAGACATCCGCGTAGCAAAAATGAACTTTTAAAATTTGTACCCCTTTGACCATTTTCGGAGGATATACCTATGAAATCGGAAAAAAAATTTAATGTACACTCTATTCATAAACCAAACTTATATTAGACATCCCCATATCAAGAATTTGCATTAAAAAAACACTTTTATGATTTTACCCAACTAGTCATTTTTGAGGGATACGCGCATGAAACTGTTAAAAATAATAAATTTACACGCTAGGCATAACCAAAACATTATATTAGACATCCACGTATCACGAATTTGCATAAAAAACACTTTTATGATTTTACTCCCCTGACAATTTTTGAGGGAGACGCCCATGAAATCGATTAAAAATTGAAATTTAACCTATTAGCATACCTCAAACTTTATTTTTGACACGCCCATGTATCAAATTTACATGGAAAATAACTAAAAATTAGTAGTGTATTTCCAGCATTTAAAGACACGGAGACTCTCATATAAGAAAAAAATGTTCGTGTAGACCTATTTATGCAAGAAATATTGTTCGTTACGACTACATTCCACGTTTCTAACGCTGGAAATACTCTACTAATTTTTAGTTCATTTTTCATAATATATAATTTGATCTATAGTCCGTTCAGATTCGTTTGCCTAGACATTAATTTATTTTTTTCAAAAACTTATTGTTCATTTGCATTGATCTTTTGAAGTTAGGTTTAGAATACTAATGTCGCTATTAAAAATATTTTTTTATCAAAGAAATGTGATCCAGTTTCAAAGATGCCTTATTTAGCCTATATTAAAAAAAAGTTAATCGATATTATAAACACCGGCGGGATTATGTAGATGCTTACATCTCACAGCTGATTCTTTAACATATAGGCATGACCTTCACGGCTGAATGCGCACCGTCCTAAAATAGTTATGTTTCCACTATAAATTTTTATAAAGAAATGTTACATATGAAATTTCCCGTTTAGCACAAAATGACATTTTAGCCGAAACCGGAAATTATGTGACGTCAAAATCACGGCCGTAGACTCGAGTTCGAGTCATAATTCAGAGGCAAATCTCAATATTTACAGAAAGGAGGCGGCACTATCCATATTATCTTCTGCAAGTCTATGTGAGAATGAATATAAAGGCAAAATATTTTACTGAGCATAACATTGCTATAAAGATTTATCAATACTTCTGCAGAGAGCGTAAAAAGGGACATCTTTATTGTTCTTTATCAAACCCTGAGAAGAGAACAATGCATATTTTAGGTTTGTGTAAACGTTCATTTGATCGAATAGTTAAAGGAAGCGGATATTTATTGCCAACAAATGCTAGAAAGCAAGGAAGGAAAGAAACGTTAGACAGTTTTGATAAGGACCTAGTAAAAAGAGAAATCTGTCGAATGTTTGATATAAACGAAGAAGTGACACTTAGAAAGTTGAAACTTTGGCTGAAAACTAACAACGACATTGAAATATCAAAAACTTCATTATGGAAAATATTAAGAAGTGCAGGCTTCACCTTTAGAAAGTATGCTGGTGGGAAAAACATTATTTGTGAGAAGCCACATCTAGTAGCTCTTAGAAGCAAGTATTTACGTGAAGTGAAGGAAATGCGCGAAAATGATTATGATATTGTTTATTTAGATGAAACTTGGATCAACGCTCATCATACAAATGAAAAGGAATGGCAGTTAGCAGATGGAAGTATTAAAAGATCAGTACCAAGCAGTAAAGGGCAACGTTTGATAGTTGCACATGCAGGTAGCAGACATAATGGGTTGTTGCAGAATGCTCATCTCGTTTTCATTTCAAAATCCATAGACAATAGAGACTACCACTCCGAAATGAATGGGCACATATTTAAAGACTGGATCGAGAAAAGTATCCTTCCAATATTAGATCGACCTTCTTGTCTGATAATGGACAATGCTTCATACCATAACGTAGTTAACGTAGAAGATAGAATCCCAACATCATCAAGTACAAAAGATGCAATCAAAACGTGGCTCATAAAAGAACACATACAAGTTAACGACAGCTACTTGAAACCCGAATTGCTTAGCCTTGTAAAACAGACACAACGTACACAGATATTTAAAATAGACAAGTTAATTCAAGAACATGGCCATAGATGTTTGAGACTACCTCCATATCATGCACACTTAAATCCTATAGAACTAGTTTGGGCAAAAGTTAAAGGACACGTAGCATATACAAATACAACTTTCAAATTATGCGATGTTGAGACACTTACAAATCAGGCTCTATCAAATATAAATAAAGACTACTGGGTAAAATGCGAGGATCATGTGTTACGACAAGAAGAGGAATATTGGAAAAAGGATGGTTTGTTGTTTGTTCAGCCGAAAGCAGTAATCGACCTATTTGACTCGTCTGATTCTGAATGATCATTACTCTGATTAAGTCTACAGATAAATAGTTTGATTTGCAAAATTTCCTAGTTGATTTGTTAAACAGTTTATTGTTCAAGACCACCCAAGCAATCAAAAATATGTTATAAGCAAACCAACAACCATTACTTTGAATGGAAGCCTGCTTGAGTCAGTACAGAAGTTCAGCTATCTTGGATCCACTATTACAGCCACACTTTCCTTAGATGAGGAACTAAATGTACGTATTTGAAAGGCAGCGACAACATTTGGGAAACTCACACCAAGAGCATGAAACTATATCAAATTGACTCTACGAACAAAAGTTCTATATATAATTTAAAATTTGTATACTTGCCACCAAGTAAAATTTTATGGACACGCCTATGGGTCATCGTTGCACTAGATTACTGTAAAACATTTTGATTAGGGTCAAAATAATATTTACATGGGCAAAGATCAAAGGAATTCGCCGCTTTAAGAAAACCGTTATAGCTAGACATCGAGTAACACATATGTTCTCGTGACATGGACATTTTAACACCGTATGCCAAAAATCATGTGAAATCATCAAGAACTTTTTGAATTATAAATCATAACATCTCGGCAAACGAATCTGAACGGACTATAATATAAAGTTTGGGGTATGCCTAGCGTGTAAATTTACTATTTTTTAACAACTTCATGGGCGTATCCCTCAAAAATGGTCAGTTGGTAAAATCATAAAAGGGGTTTTTTTATGCACATTCTTGATACGGGGATGTCTAATATAAAGTTCGGGGTATGCCTAGCGTGTTAATTTAGTATTTTTTCTCCATTACATAATCGTAGCCTTCAACAATTTTCAAGGGGGTTAAAATTTAAAAAGTGATTTTTAAGTAAATTTTTGCTATGGGGATGTCTAAAATAACGTCTGGGGGTAAGTTTAGAGTGGAGATTTACGATTTTTATCGATTTCATAGGTGTATCCTACGAAAATGGTCAAGGGGTAAAAATTTTAAAAGTTCTTTTTAAGTTAATTTTTGCTACGGGGATGTCTAAAATAAAGTTTTAGGTAAGCCTAGGGTGTAAATTTACTATTTTTAACAGTTTCTTCGGCATATCCATAAAAAATGACACTCTAGACAACCTACATACAACCATCATGCCACACTAGACGACCTCAATACAACCATCATGCTACTATAGGCGCCCTCCATACACCCATCACGACACACTAGACGACCTCCATACACCCGTCACGACACACTAGACACAAGCTACATACAACCATCATGACACTAGACAACCGGCATACATTCATCAAGACACACTAAACAGCCTGCATACCAGCCCTCATGAGAAAAACACGATACACTAGACAACCTAACTACAGCCATTATGCCACACTAGGCGACCCCCATACACCCATCACGACACACAAGACAACCTACATACACCAATCACGACACATTAAACGACCTCCATACAACCATCATGCCACACTAGGCGACCTCCATATACTCATCACCACACACTAGACAACCTACATACACCAATCAGGACACATTAGACGACCTCCATACAGCCCATATGACACACGAGAAATCCTTCATGCAGCCCTCATACCACACTCGACAACCTACGTACACTCATCATAACACACTAGACGACTTCCATACAACCATCATACCACATGCGACCTCAATACACCCGTCACGTCACGCTAGACGAACTCTATACACCCGTCACGACACGCTAGACAACCGACATACAGCCCTCATGACACACTAGACGACTTCCATACAGCCCTAATGAAACACTAGACAACCTACATACACCCATCACGATACACTAGACAACCGACATACATCCATCACCACACACTAGACAACATGTACACAGCTCTCATGACACAGTCGCCAACCTACACACAGTCCTCATGACACACTCGAACCCCTACATACAAACATCATGCTACACTATAAAATCATTATGACACAGTCGACAACCTACATTCATCCATCCCGCCGCACTAGACAATCTACATACATTCATCACGATACACTCGACAACGTACAAACAACCATCATAACACATTAAACGACCTCCATACAACCCTCATTACACACAAGACGACCTCCATACACCCATCACGACATACTAAACGACCTCCATACACTCATCACGACATTATAGACAACCTATATACAGCCCTCATGACAAACTAGACGACCTCCATACAGCTCTCAAGACAAACTAGACGACCGGCATACAGACATCATGAAACTCTCGACAACGTACATACATACATGATGACACATTAGACGACCTCCATACACCCATCACGACACACTAGACGACCTCCAAACACCCTGAAAGGCATACTAGACAACCTACATACAGCCATCATGCCACACTAGACGACCTCCATACAGCTCTCAAGACACACAAGACGACCGGCATACAGACATCTTCACACACTCGACAACGTACATATATATATATATGACGACACACAAGACAACATACAAACAGCCATCATGAGACACACGATAACCGGCATACAGACATTATGACACACTCGACAACGTGCATACATACATCACGACACAATATACAAATTACATACAACCATCACGATACACTAGACAACCGGCATACAGCCTTCAAGACACACTAGAGAGCCTGCATAAAGCCCGCAAGACACACTAGACAACATGCCTACAACCCCCCTGACATACTCGACAACCTACCCACATCCATCACGACACACTAGACAACCATACACCCATCACGAACTCTACTAGACAACCAACAAACATACATTACGACACAACATACAACCTGCATACAGCCATTACGACACACTAGACGACCTCCATACACCCATCACGACACACTAGACGACCTTGATACACTCATCAAAACATGCTAGACAACCGACATATAGCCGCCATGCCACACTAGACTACCGACATACAGCCTTCATGCCACACTAGACACCCGACATACAGCCCTATTGACATACTAGACGACCTACATACAGTCATCATACCACACTCGACAACATGCATACACCCATCACGACACACTCGACAATGTACATACAACCATCATGACACGCTAAACGACCTCCATACACATATCTCGACACATTAGACACAACCTAAATACAGCCCTCATGACACACTAGACGACCTTCATACAGCCTTCATGTCACATTAGACAACCTCCATACACCAATAACGATACACTAGACAACCCCCATACAACCGTCATTACCCGATAGACGACCTCCACACACCCCTCACGACACACTAGACGACCTCCATTCAGCCCTCATGACACACTATACGACCTCCATACACCCGTCACGACACACTAGACGACCTCCATAAACCTGCCACGACACACTAGACGACCTCCATACACGTATCACGACACACTAGACGACCTCCATACAGCCATACCACACTCGACAACCGATATACAGCCGTGACGACATACTAGACAACCGACATACAACCTTCATGACACAAAAGGGGACCTCCATACACCCATCATGATACATTAGAGGACATCCATACACCCGTCACGACACACTAGACGACCGCCATACACCTGTCACGACACTTTAGACGACCTCCATACACCTATCACGATACTAGACGACCTCTATACACCCATCACGGCGCACTCGACAACCTATATACAGCCATCACGACACACTCGAGAACGTACATACAACTATCATGACGCATAGACAACCTTCATACACTCATTACGAAACACTAAACGACCTCCATACACCCACCACGACAGATTAAACAATCTAAATACAGCCATCATGACAGATTAAACAATCTAAATACAGCCATCATGACACACTAAACGACCTCCATACAACCATCATGCCACACTAGGCGACCTCCAAATACTCATCACGAAAAACTAGACAACCTCCATACACCTATTACTCCACACTAGACAATCTACATACACCCATCATGACACACTAGACAACCTACATACACACATCTTGACACACTAGACAACCTACATACACCCATCATGACATACTAGACAACCTACATACACCCATCATGACACACTAGACAATCTACATACACCCATCATGACACACTAGACAACCTCGATACAGACCTCATGACACACTAGACAATCTACATACACCCATCATGACACACTAGACAACCTCGATACAGCCCTCATGACACACTAGACAACCTACATACACCCATCATGACACACTAGACAACCTACATACACCCATCATGAAACACTAGACAACCTACACACACCCATCATGACACACTAGACAACCTACATACACCCATCATGACACACTAGACAACTTACATACACCCAATATGACACACAAGACAACCTATATATAACCATAATGACACACTAGACAACCTACATACACCCAATATGACACACAAGACAACCTATATATAACCATAATGACACACTAGACAACCTACATACACACATCATGACACACTAGACAACCTACATACACCCATCATAACACACTAGACAACCTACATACACACATCTTGACACACTAGATAACCTACATAAACCCATAATGACACACTAGACAACCTACATACACACATCATGACACACTAGACAACCTACATGCACCCATCATGACACACTAGACAACCTACATACACACATCATGACACACTAGACAACCTACATACACCCATCATGACACACTAGACAACCTACAAACACCCATCACGACACAGTAGACGAGCGTACATACTACCGGCATGCCACACTAGACAACAACTACAAATACTACTATAACAACTACAACTTCCACTACTACCACTACTACTGCTACTACTACTACAATTACTACAACTACTACTACTACTACTACTACTACTACATCAACAATTACTACTACAACTACTACTACTACCACTACAACAACATCATCTACTACCACTACAACTATTACTACTACCACTACTACAACTGCAACAACAACAACTATTACTACTACAACTACAAGTTACAATGGAGGGAGAGCTGGCATTCTAGTACAGGACACCCCCTAAGTCTAAAAGTTGTCTTGCATAACAATAAGACTGTTTTGAGAGATTGTACAAAGTTATGGCACCCCGACGACTCCCCATTTCCCCCACCACGGGAGGTCACTCCCACCCACCAACCACAAGAGGTCACGAGAGGTCAACGAGAGGTCACCACGACTCCCATAAATGGAAAAAAAAAAATTCGGGTACACTCTCATATAAGGAATATCGTGCAGCGATGTGCCGGGATGTGCGTATTGACTATTTATATAAGGAATATTGTGCCGCTTGCGACACATTCGGGGAGGGGGGGGGTGTAACGCTGGATATATACTATTCCCGTGTAATTATAACTTAAAGAGATCACTGTTCCAGTAGATACCCTTACACTGCATCTCACAAACTGACATGATCACCTACGCCAGCAGGCCCGATACTTGATGATGATGATTTGTCTCCCATCCATTTGTTCTTCATTCTTGTCGATTCCAGGGCTCAGTAAATGAATCAATGAATGAAACCAAACTGACGTGTCCTTGTTTTAAAGCCAAATATCATCATCATCATCATGGTACCATACCGGTTGGCGTAGCCGATCATGTCCTCCCACAATCTTCTATCTACAGTGCATCGTATCAGTTCTGTTGTTGAGTTCTTTCCATGCCATGACACCAAGCTATCAAGTATTTTCTCTCATTATCGTCCGCGACTCTCATTCCTTTTATTTTGCCAGTTGTAACCAAGTATTCCAAATTTCCTCTTCTCATGATGTGCCCGAAAAATGTTGATTGCTTCTTTCTGATGTTTTTAAGAGCTCCCTTTTTGTGTTGATCTCTTTGAGAACTTCCTCATTGGTCTTTTTAACCGTCCAGGGAACTTTCAACATTCTTCTGAGAAATCCCATCTCTGTGGCCTCCAAACGTCTTTTCATTTGTGTCTTTACTGTCCATGACTCGCTTCCATAGGTCAGAATTGGTTCTATATAGCACCGATGAACTCTCTCATAGTCTCTATCTCATTTCTATTGACATAGACTTGTTGTTTACGCTATTTTTCAACTTCTGAAATGCTATTCCGGCCAGAGCTATTCTACTTTTTATTTCCGTGGTGCATCCTCCATTTGATGCTACCATTGTGACCAAGTATTTGACGCGTTGCACTTTTTTCAAACCTGTCCTGTTTATACTTATGCTGCATGCTGGTGACGATTGTTTCTTCGATATAACCATTACTTCTGTTTTCTTACTATTCAGACTGAGACCTTTCTTGATGCTTTCTTACACTATTATGTCTGTCATTTCTTGTAGTTCATTCACTGTCTCTGCTATTAAGACTGTGTCATCCGCATATCGCAAATTATTTATGTTGTGACCGTTGACTTCAATTCTTTTTTTGTCTACTATTGATCTCATAATATGTTCGCTGTAAAGTAAAAACAAATCCGGCGACAGAACACATCCTTGTCTGACGCCTTGTTTTATAAGTTGAAATGTTTTTGTTTGGTTGTTAATTCGTAATGCTGCTGTTTGTTGCCAGTGCATGTTTTTTTATGATTCGCAGATCCTTGCCATCAATGTTTAATTTCTCAAACATATTGATTATTTCCACATACTTTACTTTGTTAAATGCTTTTGTGTAGTCTATAAAACACATATATAGATCTTTCTTTATCTCTATAGATCTTTCTATCAATGTTCTTACGATGTGTATTGCATTATTTGTGCACTTTCCTTCCACAAATCCACATTGTTCCTCACCTATTACTGGTTTTATTTTGTTTCTTACACTTCTCATGATGATTCTTAGTAATATTTTCATCAAATGGCTCGAGATGGTTCTCCAGCCCCATTATTATATTTCCTTCCTTTGACTTTACACATCCTGAAACTTTGACTTCTTTTCTTCCTGTTAATTCATTTAACTGACTGTGCATAAATTTTGAGTTTTTCTTTGGTTGTTTTTCCATTTCTTCACATTTCTGTTTTAACCATCCTTCCTTTGCTTCTCTGCATTTTTTATGGATCTCTTTGTGCAATATTTTGTATTTCCGTTCTTCTTTCTTATGTTTTCTTCTTTCATCCATTAGTCGTAATATTTTTTCTGTCATCCATTTCTTTTTGTTGATTCGTTTGGTCACTGCCATAACTACTTTTGATGTTTGTTGAATCGATTGTTTGAGCATTTCCCACTGCTCCTCGATGTCCTGTATTTTCTCAGTAGCATTATATCTACTTTGTACTATCGTGCCAAACTTATCGCTTATCTGTTTATCTACTCTAAGTATATCTAGTTCTAATTTTATATTTCTTGGGGATTTCTGTGCCTTCCGCAGTTTTATTCTTATCTTTCCAACGACTGGTACATGGTCACTATTGTAATCTGCTCCTGGCCTAGTTTTAACAGATGTTAGCCCATTCCTGAATCTTCTCTGTACCAGTATAAAATTAATTTGATTGTGCATTTTTTTGTCTGGGCTTTGCCATGTCTATAGTCGCCTAGGGTGTTGTTTGAACCAGGTGTTAACTATAATCATTTCATGTGTCTTTGTCCAATCTATCAATCTATCCCCTCTAGCATTCGTCTCTCCATGGCCATGCCCCCCAGTCACGTTTTGCACTTTAGCTGTTCCTACCTTTGCATTGAAATCCCCTAATATAATAGTTATTTCTTGGGATTTACACTGTTCCATGGTCATCTCTAGCTCATTGTAAAAAGTGTCAATGTCCTCTTCTTCGCTATTACTTGTTGGTACATACGCTTGAATTATGTTGATATCCATTATTCTACCTCTCAATTTTACTAGCAGAATTCTATCTGATACTGGCCAAAATCCTTTCACTGTTTTGCTTCTTTCTCTATCTAACATGATTCCTACACCTCCTTCGTGTGTGGTTCCCCCAGAGTAAATTATATTTCCGCTGTCGCGTTGTAATAATCCTGCTCCTTTCCATCTCATTTCACATAGTCCCAAGATGTTCAATTTCATTCTCTTCATTTCTCGACTCATGTTTTCTTTTTTACCAACCTGGAATGCTGATCTAATGTTCCAAGTTCCTATTGTTAGTGTCTCTTTATTTTTGATCTTGCATACAGTAGCTTGATGACGATCGGGTGTCCCCTGTAGCACATGACACTCTCTACCGGACGAGGTGGTTGTGGAGTCCCCATTAACGTCGTTAGCTGTAGATATATGGTTGTGATTTGTCATGATTAGTCTAGGCAATAAAAGAAGGTAGTTTGCCAATCCTTTCTTTCTTGTGACTGTACTACTCGGAGATTACAGCCATTGTCTCTATACATGAGATCCTCTGCCTGCCATCGCCGTGTGGGGACCATAACCGGCACTACTTGTCGGCTGCTCCCACAACACCATCCACCACCTGCTCAAATGGGTTCACATAACCCTGATAGGGGGGCTAAACGGGAGCTCCACCTTGCCCAAGGGTGTCCCGAAGACTAGCGGAGGAAAGGAGACGTTTTACTCCTCCTTTGGTAGGGCAGAACTCTAACCCGCTAACCCAAAAGCTAAATATATCATTGCTATAACACCTAATTTGACACAAACTTAATTCGCTATGACAATTAAAGTCCGGGATTGATGCAAATAAAGTGAGATATATACCTTATCAAAACTGTATCCCAGAACATGGGTCGTATATGCGGTGATCGTATTCAACATAATGTACAATGTAAAATCATTAATAACGTTAACTGCGATAAGTGCCAAAGTAGGTCGGGAGGTCAGAATTGATTTCCATGGTGTTGGTGGGTGTATCTTGATGGAAAGAGTAACGTAGAATCATGTATAGATGTTTAAAGAAAAATATAAAAATATAAACAAATCTATATATATATATTAACACACCACCGATCAAATGTATGGTTAAATGATGTGAAGGGATATCACATGAACCAATTTCTAAATTGATAAATGTACCTGAGAAGTAAAAAAAAGTTTCTTATTATTTAAAAAATCATATTTTTAACGTTCTCTAGTTATTAAAATGTATCAAAACTATCTGGTTGTATTTATTATAATAAGCAAAATGTTGCTAACCCTAAAATTATTTCCCATACTGGAGTACACATTGATACGTTCCTTAATAAATATAGCAAAATAAAGTAATACTAAGACATAAGGAAACGAAAAATAAAACATCTGATTTCCATTGAATTATAGAGATGGTATGTATCCTATGCAATTTTCTAAATCTTTTAAGGCACATGCATATTAAGTTAGGTTCTTTAAGATGGGTCTGTTAATTGTTGTGTATATTGCATACACTTTACACGAAAATGTTCATGAATATGAAAGATACGTTAAGGGTTCACTAATGGAGCGATATTAATCACTATGTTTACAATTATGTAATTAATTTGTAACAATTAGTAAACTTTAAATTCAATGCAAGTGAAGGAAATGATATTATTCAGATAATAAACATTCCAAAAATGGGTAATACATACAGTCGCCATTAAAAAAAGGCAGAGTGATCAAAACACAATACAACAAGCCTTCAATAAGCATCGCGAGAACACCAGACCCAAGGGTCGACCACGAAAAAGATAGATTGATGGAATATTAGAAGCACTAGGAAACATAACAGCAGCAGAAGCAAACAGAAGAGCAAAATACTGCAAATTATATCCCCCCTCTACGCTAAAAGGCAAATGAGGAAGGAAAGAAGAAGATTTTAAAAGGGGTCTCTTAATGTGTTTCATAATATTTGTTAAATGTTCTTCTTCTACACTCTCGCAATCTCAAAAAGTCTGGACTGCTACGGATGAATTTAGATGTATCTACATTTACATGAATAATTAACTCCAATTATCTGACCTTCGGACACATAGATATACTCTTAATTCGACTATAACAGATATACGCCTTCTCATTTGTCGAAATTCGTGGATGCGTTTCCGGTGAGTCAAATGCGAGGTAGTACCAGATAAAACTCCACAAAATTCCACCAATGCCTGTAGAAATGAATGAAACAATTGATTGTTTATTGCACATCTGTTCAAGTACATTTTTTTTTAAAATGACACATTATTTAAATAATTGCACTTCTACATTACAACATATTCTGCATGAAATCAATATAATGATTGCTCTAATTCATTATTTTGAATTCACATTTCTAAAAGTTTATTGGTGTGCAGATTGTGGTGTCTTGTTCACACTCGTCAAATATTATCGCTACATTTTATTTTATATATCAGCCTTATTTGACCATATCATAATAAACTTTAGCAAAAATCTAAACAGTGCTCCCTCCTTACAACCTATTTTATGTATTACGTGTCCTCGAATTGAAAGTTATACAAAGTTTTAACTCTCAATTTCTAAACAAAATTAACCATTATCACGTGATTTAGTTATCTAAGATGTCCAGTGACAGACAACAGTTCACAAGCAGCAGAAATAGACTCAAGAAAGCAATATAGACAATAGACAAAGCTTGCCCAATCATAGGGTAACTATTACTATTGTTGTTTAACAAGGAAATAACACGAATGACAATACAGGTACTCTATAACACAATCTTCAACACAACATTGTGCTAACAAGGTGGAATATTCTATTAAATGCAGAGTTGCGGTAAAGCTGGTAGCAGGGAGCCAGTAGCGGGGGAGTGGGGGTAACTTACACTTCTACAAGGTATGGTAACAGGGGGTAACTTACACTTCTACAAGGTATGGTAACAGCTTTACATAAAAGGAAGACAACAAAATATAATTTCACATCGTTTATTGCCATTGATACCATACCTTGTAGGAGTGTACGTTACACCCCACTACTGATCCTGTGCTAGCAATGCTGTGACCTCAAGAACAAAAAGTAAAATAACCACTTTCGAGATGAAATGTGTTAGACGAATAACAGGAAACAACTTAAGAGGTGAGATCGGAAATGATGGACTAAGGAAAAAGCTAGAAATAATTCCCGCCACTATATACCTTAAGCAACAATAGATAGAATGGGTTAGCGACGTGATAAGACAGAAAGACCAAAACACAACACAACGAGATTTCAATAATTAACGTTGTGGCAACACCAGACTTAAAGGTCGACGACGAAAATTGGAGAATGGTGAAATGTTAGAATCAATAGGAAATATACAGAGAAGAAAAAGACGGCAAATTATTCTTTTCCCTCGACGCTGAAAGACAAATCAGGAAAGAAGAAGATCATGTGATTATGTTGTAGAGAAGTCTTCGCGATGTTGTCACGTCAATCTGTCCCGTTAGTATTCGACCTTCATTGACTTGTATATACTGTCTGTCTGTTTGTCTGTCTATTGTCCTTCTAGTCGAATATGGCACATAGGGCAGAAATTTTAGACACTTGTGTTCGAAGATCTTTGTTATCAATTGACAGACATTGCACAGAATCAGCTTGGTATCTCGCCACGCCTTTCTGTTGTGGGCGAGTCGCTCAATCTCGGCTTGCTATTGTTGCCTCTCGATTAATGTTAATGTTTCTCTAGGTCGGTCTATTTTTCTTGTATCCTCTTCTTTCACTTGAGAGCTTACTTTGAGATTCTATTTTTGTTTCTTATCATCACATCGCCAACTTATGCCCACTTTCTTCTTTAGATTTAGATACAATTTTTGGATGCTCTTATTTCTCGTTTTTCTGCACTAGCCTGGAATTCATTCCATGGTATACAAAGTATTTGCTCTGAGGTTTTTATTCTTAGAGAAATGTTTCGTGTCCATGCATGTCCATGTCTTCTTCACTTTTGACAGTTGCCTAGCCATATTCTCTCTACCTTTGATGGTTGCTTGTCCATGTCACATATACCTTTGATGGTTGTTTGTCCATGTCTTCTCTACCTTTGATGGTTGCTTGTCCATGTCTTCTCTACCTTTGATGGTTGCTTGTCCATGTCTTCTCTACCTTTGATGCTTGCTTGTCCATGTCTTCTCTACCTTTGATGGTTGCTTGTCCATGTCGTCTCTACCTTTGATGGTTGCTTGTCCATGTCGTCTCTACCTTTGATAGTTGCTTGTCCATGTTTTCTCTACTTTTGAGAATTGCTTGTTCAAACAGTCTGCGCTTTTGACGTTTGCCTTATAATGCTAATGTAATAAAAATGCCGCTGT
The DNA here is from genome assembly GCA_032433765.1 of Megaustenia siamemsis. NCBI lineage: Eukaryota > Metazoa > Mollusca > Gastropoda > Stylommatophora > Ariophantidae > Megaustenia > Megaustenia siamemsis. Next base: position 123,483,607 of record JAVIAB010000092.1, on the reverse strand, counting down.
GAGAACCCATATCTTATGTATATGCAAGGCATTTAAAACCGAAACTGCTCAGTAAACGTTTAGAACATTATCCATTAACTGAACTTTACAACTGACTGCCTATCTTCAAATTCAATATGATAAATATAACATAAAAATAAATATAAAATTGTAATAGAGTAAACATTTTTCACCCGATAAAGGTAAGTACGTTACAGATAAAGAGGCCTGGAATATTACAATTATCAAGTTTCATTGGATGGAATAATAACGTTTCAATAGTTGTGTGTTTATGAAAAGACACTGCATATATATATATAAATAATAACGTTAATATCATGTATCACCAGAATCAGAATCAGTGAAACAGAACTGGTGAGGTTTACACTTAAACAGTGTACCTCAAATCAGACTTACCAGTCAAGGCAAGCGAGTAGGAATCGAAGAGGCAAGTCAAAATGATTAACAAAATGCCTTGCTAAAGTTGTGAGATGCAGATATTCGTCCCTGTTGTATATAATAACACAATAATAAAACACGTCTTTGCGCATTTATCGACCTTGTAGGGGGCAATGTCGATCAGTATGAGTCGAGCTAACGCAACTGAAGTAGAATAAATAAGCACTTCTATATTATTTTTCACACCTCTTTATCTTTTATTAGTTTTTATGCCCTTATAGTGTATATGTTCTTGCAGAAGTCATTTTTGGCTACAATGTTAGATCGTCCTGTCTTTCTTCGGTGCAAATTTTCGACAATAACTTTATTATTTCTTTTAAATTCTTCTTTACAGCAGCTCTGAATATTGATAATTAGCCCTCTCCAAAGAAATTTCTTATATTCGTTACACGCACGCGCGAGCGCGCGCGCGCACACACACACCCACGCGCACACACACATACACACAAATATCGATAAATATGTTGCGATTTGGTTAGCATTGCTAAACATGATTAAAATATAACAAAACCTCAGTTAGACTTAAAAAAAAGCGATACATTATACCTGACATGTAAAACACGAGCGGCCAGCTCCATCCTTTACCCATCTTGGACAGTATGGATACAACAGGGAAGTTGATTACGATGCCTAAGGCTTGACCTTCAAGATTTATTATATGTCATGCTCATTCACTGTTTTATTGAAAGTATGCAGTGCAACAAAGCATCGGCGGTAAATAGATGTTCATTAAAATATAAAAAAAAAAGTAAGAACTGTGGAAAGAATATCATTATTTTGCGAAATATTAAAATAATAAAAACACTAGAATGTGTCTTGTCACTCAGTTTTTTTTTTTTTTCAGAAAAAAAAAAATAAAAATAAATTTTCACCTGAGAGTTCGCTTCTACTCGTTTTAACAAATGTGTTTAGGCCGTGATAAACATATCCCATAATAATTTTTTTTACAATTTATTTACATTTATCAACCATGAAAGTTGATGAACGTAACACAATATGAGGTTTATTTTTCTTTCTTTATAGAAAAAATGAGACCCGTCCTATGGATACACGGAAACCTAGAAAGACACGAGTTTACATACAAAAAATGAAATATACATTTGTGTACGTGTGTGTGTATTTGTGTGCGTTTCAGTAATGTTTATGTTATATTATGTTAGTAATTTTATCTCAGCACTCTGAACTCATCCATAGGTGCAATGACCTTCTGGAAATTTGAGAACCATAGAGAAGGTGATCTACGTGCAATGTCTTCGCTGCGCGGCCTGCGATACATACATTCTAAGGAGGAGTTATTGATCAGATACATGAAATATAAATAAAGGGTAAAGAGTTATACCGTATCAGAACGTAAGATCTGATACTCGGAACTTTCAATAAATTCCGATATCTATAATCATCACCATCGGTTACTTTCTAGTATCATCATCATCATCATCATCATCATCATCATGTACCCTGCCGATTGGCGTAGGCGATCATGTCCTTCCACAATCTTCTATCTACAGTGCATCGTATCAGTTCTGTTGTTGACTGTTTTCCATGCCATGACACCAAGCTATCCAGTATTTTCTCTCTTTGTCGTCCGCTATCTCTCTTTCCTTTTATTTTACCAGTTGTAACCAAGTATTCCAACTTTCCTCTTCTCATGATGTGCCCGAAAAATGTTGATTGCTTCTTTCTGATGTTTTTTTAAGAGCTCCCTTTTTGTGTTGATCTCTTTAAGAACTTCCTCATTTGTCTTTTTAACCGTCCAGGGAACTTTCAACATTCTTCTGAGAAATCCCATCTCTGTGGCCTCCAATCGTCTTTTCATTTGTTTCTCTACTGTCCATGATTCGCTTCCATAGGTCAGAATTGGTTCCATATAGCACCGATGAACTCTCTTTCTCATTTCTATTGACATAGACTTGTTGCACACGCTATTTTTCATCTTCTGAAATGCTATTCCGGCCTGAGCTATTCTACTTTTTATTTCTGTGGTGCATCCTCCATTTGATGCTACCATTGTGCCCAAGTATTTGACGCGTTGCACTTTTTTCAAACCTGTCCTGTTTATACATATGCTGCATGCTGGTGACGATTGTTTCTTCGATATAACCATTACTTCTGTTTTCTTACTATTCAGACTGAGACCTTTCTTGTTATACTTTCTAGTATAAATGAAGAATAAACACACGAGTACTTGGTACACAAAGTGTGACGCAATTAAATTGTTTTTTTTTATAGTTACGTTAATGAGTTTCACAAACTTTCATGAGTTTTGTGACTCTAACCATTTGAATGCCTTAGTCACTTCCATTATCTCCATTGCCATACTACTCGTGGTCATGGCGTATGCACCACTGTCTGCCTGCCGAGCGTGCTGTAAATGCCCATGCACTTCTTTGGTGTCGTATTACAGATCCGTCTGTATAGATGACTGCATCTTTCCCCTCGGTGTTATCGCAGATAAGACCGTTGACCTCAGCATTAACCACAACCGGGTTCTGTTCCCTACATTTCCTGTCGAGTATGACAATGCACGAGAAAGTCCCCTTGAACGACGTAGGCACCGGTATCCACTCCTCACCAACGCTAATATTGGTAAGCCCACAGGCCTGTTTGGTGACATCTTCTGCTCGGCCCACCCATGATTTGCCTCTTTTTAGCCTGGCACCTTTCCCTGTGTTGAGTACGTGGTGCAATGGATGCTCTTTATCTGTACTAATCTTCAGCTATGCTCATGCTTTCCAGATCTTGATTCTGTCATCCATGGTTGGAAAGTCAAGAAGATACATCATTGCTACACAGGGAGTGTCTCTTGTATATCCCAAGATAATGCGCATGGCTTCATTTTGTATTTTCTCCAGCCTATCAATTTGAGTAGTACTTACTGTAAGAATTGTCAGGGCATACTCGATTAGTGCGAGGACTAATCCCTGGAACAGAAGAGTAAGTAGCCTCTGCTCGATGTTGGCAGCTGCCATGACCTTCAAGGCGGCTAATCCTTTGCGGGATGTTGTTATGACATGGTCGACTTGGTCCCGAAAACACAGGCTGCGATCAAACTTAACTCCGAGGTATGTCATCATCTTGTCCCTGGTCACCCCATCAGCTCCATTCGTACTACCGGTGTGGTCGTATTAACGATGTGATTGTTAAGGGAGAACCATGAAACTGATGCTTTATTAGGATTAACCAAGGCACCTGAAACCCCACACCAGGAAGAAATGCGATCGAGTTCGTCTTGCATTGTGGAAAGCGATTCCCCGTCTGTCTCTTCCCTGTCGATATACCAGAGTATCATCAGCAAAAGTCATAGTTCTTCCCCTCCCAACCAGCTGTTGTTCCGTGATCGTTATTGTGTACACGTTAAATAGAACTGGTGACAATGGTGAGCCTTGTGGCAGCCCTGGACAAATGGATGTTGGCTCGGAAGACCAACTTCCACATCTGAGTATCACCTTCATCTGAATCAGTGCCGCAGCGATCCATCTAACGAGGAAGGGGTGCACCGCCAGTTTGAGGAGCATACACATGAGATATTCAAATGGTACCCTGTTGTATGCATCCTCCAGATCTATAGCAGCAGCACATGTCTCCTCTCGTATGTGGAAGCCTTCGAAGACGTCATAGGCAAAGACTGCCACATTGAGCCATGTCTCTTTGTTATATCTATAAGCTCCGAGTGTGGGTGGGAACGCACATTTCTGTTCAAGGTGACAGGTAAGGACACGGGCAACTATTTTCTCCAGCAGCTTGCGCGCAGTGTTCTGCATTGTGATGATTCTGTAGGCACTGATCTGAGAATGGTCCTTGTTTGGCTTCGGTAGCGATAGTAAGTAGCTGTGTAGCCACTCCTCCTTAATCTGGCCACTCCGAATACTGGCATTAAACTCTTTGGCCAGTTTTGTCAAGTCGTCGTCAACTAAATCGCCGATGTCATCGTACCGAACACCATCTGGACCAGGAGTTGTGTGACCTTTTAAGTGTCGTGCGAATGGTATCGGTTGTGATTGTGAGATCTTCTTCCAGCACTCCATTCTTACACAATTTTGACAGCGATCCCCGTATCCTCATTCTTACATCCTCATTTCTTTGGTTCGTCTGCTCAATGTATCGGGCAAGCAGGGGCTTCCCTTTGCTCTCATCAGATTTGTGCCATATTCGGCCTGTGCTCTGAAAGTCTGGTATGCTTTTGTGTCGTGTTGTACCATTCATGCTCTGAAGAAGGCGTCAGAATTTGGCTAGCGATTTTTCTGAGCACACTTTTTTACAGAAGTCATCCTATTTGTCATCCTTTGCCTGCTTAGCGCATAGTTTAAAGTGCGTCATTTTTTGGTCGACTTCTACTTTCAGACGCTTCAAGAACTCAGGTTGTGTTCTTCCATTCTGTCTGGCTTTCTGCCATGTCTTGGCCGTTTGTCTCTTGATCCGCCAAGCTTCCTCGACTTCTACGTTCCAGTAGGGTGGCTGCGCCCATCTCTCCTGCCTCCTACGAGGGGCGCTCTTTTCTTATGTTTGATTTTGCTAATGACGTCCTGGTCTGTTTTCTCGTAATGGAATGTGTGGAGCTTTCTTTCCTGGCTTCTATTTCTGCTTTTCTTAATTACGAGGACACATGGATAGTGATCACTTCTGTGGAACTCCAGTGCACTCCACCTGCAAACCGATGCGAAGGTGGAAGAAACCAGTGCAAGGTCTATGACACTATCAGAGTCTCCTTTCGAGTGGCCATTCTTGTCACCCTTCCATCATTGAAGCACACTAAATCGACTGGCACTAGTGCGTTCTCTAGGTCTTCTCCCTGATTGTTGGTTATGACGTTACCCCACTGGTTTCCTCTAGCATTAAAGTCTCCGCAGAAAATGACGTTCTCTTCATCGAAATCGAAGAGATTCTGCCATTGTTGTGTGTTCACCTTCCCATTACAGGCATCATCAACATCATCATATGCCGTACCGGTTGACGTTAGCGATCATGTCCTTCCACAATCTTCTATCCACAGTGCATCGTATGAGTTCTGTTGTTGACTGTTTTCCATGCCATGACACCAAGCTATCCAGTATTTTCTCTCTTTGTCGTCCGCGATCTCTCTATCCTTTTATTTTGCCAGTTGTAACCAAGTATTCCAACTTTCCTCTTCTCATGATGTGCCCAAAAAATGTTGATTGCTTCTTTCTGGTGTTTTTTTATGAACTCTCTTTTTGTATTGGCCTCTTTGAGAACTTTCTCATTGGTCTTTTTAGCTGTCCAGGGAATTTGCAACATTATTACAGGCATACACATTTACAATCACGAAATAAACTGGGGTCTGTACCCTAACCGCATGTACCTGCAATTCTGCATTGTCCCACGCAGAGATATCAACCTCAGCTGCCACCATATTGTTGCGCACAAGGATGGCCTGCCCAAAGTGTCCCCTATTGTAGAAACAATGAAAACCAGGAGTACTTACTGTCTTGTCACCAAGAAGAGTTTCTTGTAAAACCATTATATCGGCGCCGCACAGTAGCTTATCAAGAGTGGGCCGTCGTTGATTTATGGACCCACAGTTCCAAAATGTAATGAAACTGCTCAGTCGTACTGTCCAGAACCCGTTTCCACGTTATAACTGGTCAACTCCAGTAAATAGCTCTGCAGCACGCGGATACACTGTGAGCCTTTTACAAATTAAATGAATTACACGTCCTTGACGACAGACCGGCGAAAACAAACCGCCATTTTTGACGCATTCAATAGCGCAATCAACAACAAGGATGAGTATAAGAGATCAAATAAAGAAATTGTAACAAAATGCAATGAATCAAAAGAAGCAAAGTGATTTACATCAAATAGAAAGCGCGTACAATCCCATGATCCCTTCAAATATCAATAAAAACAAACAAATAAACAGAACAGTTAAATGGAAATCAGCACTTAATTGTGAGTCCTTTGAAGAAACCAGCTAACAGGGCGCCATACTTTCCGGAAGTCCATATATATATATATATATATATATATATATGCTATATGTGTAAAGACGAATGGTTAGCGCTTTCAGAAGTGATAAAGTCGGGAAACGAGCCACCACCTCCACATATTTTTAGTACCCTCTCCAGATTAATTTTTTTTAAAATCTGTGATGCTCTGGCAGCAGGTCTTTGTGATTTTAGCCCATTTGGTAGTTGAAAAAGCTTCGCTTCGAACTAGTACCTCAAGAAAGTCATATATTTTTTTATGTCAGAAAGTCTAGTATATTACCGCTATGTCGTTATATTTTCGTGTGTTTCTAAATAATTTTGTGTTGTGTTTATTGTGCCAGGCGGAGGTCTACAGAGCCGCAACGTCGTTTTGCTTTTGTTCTGTCCTTGACTTGTGTAAAGCTGCAACCATACTTCTTTTTTTTCTTCTTTAAAAATTGTTCATTAAATTATCCCGTCATTTTATTTTCGTTATTTTTCGAATGCAGCGTATATCGGAACTGTTTAATCTTTTCTATATTTTATTATAAACAGGGTTTACAAGTTTCATATCAGTTCGTAAGTGTCCTAATCACGATGCTTTGAAATTTCAGAAGTGTTACCGCTAGTGTACATTTCCTGCAATATTCGTTGTGCTAGTTTGCCAATTTTGTTGTGGATGCTTTGAGCGTCGGTGATATTTCCTCTTCGTGGATGATGGCGGCCATTGAAGATGATGCCATATAACTGATTTAAGAAGGTTTCCATCTAAGGATTGATGTTTATTTGTGTTAGAAAGTATAGATTTCTGGATGTGAAGGTTTGCAAGTCCACTTTATATTAGAATTTGGCACGGACCATGAATGAAGGTAAGGTCATCACCATCGAGTGCCATCTCCGCATCGAACGTTGGGCACCAAGGAGCGCCATTCTGCTCTGTTTCTTGCTTTCATGGTGCAGGTTGTCATAGACTGGTTTGCCCATTTTTTTCATGTTACTCGTCCATGTTAGTTTTGGTCTGCCTCTGCCTCTATTACCTTGTATTTTCCCCGCCAGAATTTCTTTTAGTATGCTGTTGTGTCTTTTAACATGGCCCAAAAAATCGCAATTGTCTTGTTTGAATTGTGTTTAGTAGTTCTCTTTTGATTTTTACTTATTTTTAGACTTCATCGTTTGTTTTCGTTTCTTTTCATCTAATTCTACCTATTCTTCTAGATATCCACATTTCAAAGACATTAATTCTATGTTCTGTTTTCATGTCTAATGTCTATGTTTCTGCACCATATAGGAATGTTGAGAACACATAACATTTTGTTATTTTTAGTTTTAGCCCTAGTATTATTTGTTTTGATGTTAGTATGTTCTTCATGACATTAAAATTACTTTTTTTTAAAAAAAAAAGTAATTTTAAGGTAAGGTATCAAGACAATAATGTATAACATAACGTCTAATATGTAGGAACGGCGGTATTTGTACAACGCGAGGTGCTGGAATCGTCAATGTACATGTTTGGTTTGTGTTGTGAGAAAGCCACTGAATATCGGCGGGTTTGCTCGGAGTGCTGTAACATCCTCACTAACAATAATGAACAACAATAGTGATTCTTTCCAACACACTGGCAAGACAAAGTGTACTAAATGTTATTATTGATTATATTGATGGTATTAATTACAACGATATCATACAAACTAAAATAATGACGACTATAAAGCTGACACTCATTCATATTACCAGCAAATGAAAGAACTATGAGTTTTTGCTTCTCTGCAACTGGCGCCCATTTCGACCAGATGACCAGCAATGCCGGCCGTGTTAATCCCTGCAATGTAAATGTGAAAGGTATTCGTAATGAATAGAAAAGATAAAACGGTAATACCTACTCCATAATAGTATTATTGTTTATCTTCTCATCTAATGTTACAATCCCTTAATAGTCTTTCTTTACACTGGCCTATTGTTTGAAATTCTTTATGTGTTCTCTGTTAGTACATTTATAGCTCCTGCATCTTACTGTGCTCTTATGATGTCACTATCTCGTAAATTGAATATTTAGACTTATCTTTTAATATCCTGAGTTAGCTCAGGTCGCCTATTTTGGGGAGAAATATGGCCCACATAATTAGGAATAAAAAAAAAAGTAAAGTACACCCGTCACGCCAAGTGGCGTATAGGGAAATATGGTGTTAGTGACCCTATATTTTACAGACCTTCAGCACATGATTTTTGGGGTAATGTGGTCAGTATTACGCCCGTGCTGCTTTACTTTCCCAGAAAAAAATCCGGTACCCATTTAAGGCTGGGTGAACCCGGAAGCCGTTGGTTGGGATAGAACCCTACCCCTTGTCCGTGGTAGTCCAGTTCACTAAGCACTGAGCTATCGCGGCTCCCTATAATTAGGAATAATAGCAAGAAATTAACACTTAAAAACACAACACAAAAACATTGGAAACTTTAGTCTTTCTTCTAAAAAATTATTTTATAGTCCGTTCAGATTCGTTTGCCGAGATGTTATGATTTATAATTCAAAAAGTTCTTGATGATTTCACATGATTTTTGGCATACGGTGTTAAAATGTCCATGTCACGAGAACATATGTGTTACTCGATGTCTAGCTATAACGGTTTTCTTAAAGCGGCGAATTCCTTTGATCTTTGCCCATGTAAATATTATTTTGACCCTAATCAAAATGTTTTACAGTAATCTAGTGCAACGATGACCCATAGGCGTGTCCATAAAATTGTACTTGGTGGCAAGTATACAAATTTTAAATTATATATAGAACTTTTGTTCGTAGAGTCAATTTGATATAGTTCCATGCTCTTGGTGTGAGTTTCCCAAATGTTGTCGCTGCCTTTCAAATACGTACATTTAGTTCCTCATCTAAGGAAAGTGTGGCATTAATAGTGGATCCAAGATAGCTGAACTTCTGTACTGACTCAAGCAGGCTTCCATTCAAAGTAATGGTTGTTGGTTTGCTTATAACATATTTTTGATTGCTTGGGTGGTCTTGAACAATAAACTGTTTAACAAATCAACTAGGAAATTTTGCAAATCAAACTATTTATCTGTAGACTTAATCAGAGTAATGATCATTCAGAATCAGACGAGTCAAATAGGTCGATTACTGCTTTCGGCTGAACAAACAACAAACCATCCTTTTTCCAATATTCCTCTTCTTGTCGTAACACATGATCCTCACATTTTACCCAGTAGTCTTTATTTATATTTGATAGAGCCTGATTTGTAAGTGTCTCAACATCGCATAATTTGAAAGTTGTATTTGTATATGCTACGTGTCCTTTAACTTTTGCCCAAACTAGTTCTATAGGATTTAAGTGTGCATGATATGGAGGTAGTCTCAAACATCTATGGCCATGTTCTTGAATTAACTTGTCTATTTTAAATATCTTTGTACGTTGTGTCTGTTTTACAAGGCTAAGCAATTCGGGTTTCAAGTAGCTGTCGTTAACTTGTATGTGTTCTTTTATGAGCCACGTTTTGATTGCATCTTTTGTACTTGATGATGTTGGGATTCTATCTTCTACGTTAACTACGTTATGGTATGAAACATTGTCCATTATCAGACAAGAAGGTCGATCTAATATTGGAAGGATACTTTTCTCGATCCAGTCTTTAAATATGTGCCCATTCATTTCGGAGTGGTAGTCTCTATTGTCTATGGATTTTGAAATGAAAACGAGATGAGCATTCTGCAACAACCCATTATGTCTGCTACCTGCATGTGCAACTATCAAACGTTGCCCTTTACTGCTTGGTACTGATCTTTTAATACTTCCATCTGCTAACTGCCATTCCTTTTCATTTGTATGATGAGCGTTGATCCAAGTTTCATCTAAATAAACAATATCATAATCATTTTCGCGCATTTCCTTCACTTCACGTAAATACTTGCTTCTAAGAGCTACTAGATGTGGCTTCTCACAAATAATGTTTTTTTCCACCAGCATACTTTCTAAAGGTGAAGCCTGCACTTCTTAATATTTTCCATAATGAAGTTTTTGATATTTCAATGTCGTTGTTAGTTTTCAGCCAAAGCTTCAACTTTCTAAGTGTCACTTCTTCGTTTATATCAAACATTCGACAGATTTCTCTTTTTACTAGGTCCTTATCAAAACTGTCTTACGTTTCTTTCCTTCCTTGCTTTCTTGCAATTGTTGGCAATAAATATCCGCTTCCTTTAACTATTCGATCAAATGAACGTTTACACAAACCTAAAATATGCATTGTTCTCTTCTCAGGGTTTGATAAAGAACAATAAAGATGTCCCTTTTTACGCTCTCTGCAGAAGTATTGATAAATCTTTATAGCAATGTTATGCTCAGTAAAATATTTTGCCTTTATATTCATTCTCACATAGACTTGCAGAAGATAATATGGATAGTGCCGCCTCCTTTCTGTAAATATTGAGATTTGCCTCTGAATTATGACTCGAACTCGAGTCTACGGCCGTGATTTTGACGTCACATAATTTCCGGTTTCGGCTAAAATGTCATTTTGTGCTAAACGGGAAATTTCATATGTAACATTTCTTTATAAAAATTTATAGTGGAAACATAACTATTTTAGGACGGTGCGCATGCAGCCGTGATGGTCATGCCTATATGTTAAAGAATCAGCTGTGAGATGTAAGCATCTACATAATCCCGCCGGTGATTATAATATCGATTAACTTTTTTTTAATATAGGTTAAATAAGGCATCTTTGAAACTGGATCACATTTCTTTGATAAAAAAATATTTTTATAGCGACATTAGTATTCTAAACCTAACTTCAAAAGATCAATGCAAATGAACAATAAGTTTTTGAAAAAAATAAATTAATGTCTAGGCAAACGAATCTGAACGGACTATAGTAAATTTACCAAGTGAAGTCACTGCAACCTACGCGTTAATATATATATAGGGTGTTCGTAAAGTCTCACTGCACCTTGTATATAGAACTAATATGAAAAAAAATATTAATAAATGACGTCATCATGACGTCATACAAAATGTCAATAAATTGCTGTCGTTTGCTGGAGTAATTCTTTGCACTCAAAAAGTAATAATGGTATCAACGGAAGACATATTTTTTTTTTGGTTGAACAAGTGTTTCGAAATGGCGGGCAATACTCACGGATGGTTGTTCAAAGATTTATAGCAAGATTTCCTGATAAACAACCTCTTCATCGCATTTAGGTTAGAAATTTTTTAATACGTCTTGTGCTCCTCGAAATGTAGAAAATGCTCCGCGATCTGGTAGACCTGCTATGCCTTAAGAAAAATGTCTAGATATCCAAGACATAATCTTGAAAAGTTCCAGCAAGTTCTTAAGGAAAATGTCTAACAAATAGTATGGGCACAGCACACACCATTCTTAAACACCAGTTACATTTTTATCCATACAAGATTTCTATTGTGTCCGAGCTAAAAGAGTGTGACTATCAATCCAGGGTCAACTACTGCACGTGGTTTCAAGCATTTTTAGTTGAAGATGACGAATCGATTCTTGATGTAACATTCTTCTCTGATGAGACATGGTTTCATCTATCTGGATGTGTTAATAGCCAAAATGATCGTATTTGGAGCAGTTTTATTCCCAATGCATTTCATAAAGTGAATCTACACTATGCAAAAAATAGGGTATGCCGTCAGTAGAAAACGTTTAATTGTACCAATTTTCTTCAACAACACTATTGATGCCGATCAGTAACGTGCTGACATCTATCTATCTATTGACCTTTCGAGCCGTAGCCGGCCCATAGGGCGTAGACCAAAATACACCTTCTCCTATCTGAATTTTTGTTCTAGCAGTTTTCTTTTAAAGATATTTTATCAAATCTCGCCATCTGTCTCTGTTCTGTGCAAACAGCTCTATCTCATTGAGGGAGCCGAATCCTGCTGTTCTTGCCTCTCTCATCAATGTTCTTCTCAGTGTCTCCCTGGGTCTTCCTCTTTTTCTCTTATCTGTTGTTTCCCATATGAGGGCTTGCTTTGCTATTCGGTTATTATCTCTTCTCATCACATGTCCAACATATGACCATCGTCTTTTCTTTATTACTGAAGATATTAGTGCTTGATTGGGTACTGACATACTGAAACCTTTTTAGAACAGCAGAATGAACATAGCAGTGATCTCTGTAATATGTGCCACTTCGGCACGCAGGGGTTTCTGTTTTTGAGATTGTAGTTCTGCCCTATGTGCCGTCTTCGGCTCCAAAGGACAATAGATAGATAGATAGATAGATAGATAGATAGATAATAGATAGATAGATAGATAGATAGATAGATAGATAGATAGATAGATAGATAGATAGATAGATAGATAGATAGATAGATAGATAGATAGATAGATAGATAGATAGATAGATAGATAGATAGATAGATAGATAGATAGATAGATAGATAGATAGATAGATAGATAGATAGATAGATAGATAGATAGATAGATAGATAGATAGATAGATAGATAGATAGATAGATAGATAGATAGATAGATAGATAGATAGATAGATAGATAGATAGATAGATAGATAGATAGATAGATAGATAGATAGATAGATAGATAGATAGATAGATAGATAGATAGATAGATAGATAGATAGATAGATAGATAGATAGATAGATAGATAGATAGATAGATAGATAGATAGATAGATAGATAGATAGATAGATAGATAGATAGATAGATAGATAGATAGATAGATAGATAGATAGATAGATAGATAGATAGATAGATAGATAGATAGATAGATAGATAGATAGATAGATAGATAGATAGATAGATAGATAGATAGATAGATAGATAGATAGATAGATAGATAGATAGATAGATAGATAGATAGAATGAACATGAATTTGAGGAAGCGTGGTTCCAACAAGATGGCGCATTTGCACATAGCTAGAGCATCACTTCATTTTTGGAAGAGATTTTTGCAAATCGCATAATATCACGTTCCATTTGGTCTGCTCGTTCTCCAGACTTAACGCTATTAGATTATTATCTGTGGTGTTTCTTGAAAGGAAATGTTTTTAAAAATAATGTACGCACAATTGAAGACCTGAAAGAATCAATCAGAATTACCATTCAAGAAATAACAACAAATGCGTTACAGATGGTATTTGACAAAATGAAGAAACGTGTACAGGAGCCATGTCTTGAAGTCCGTGGTAGATATTTCCAACACTTTTTGCAATGAATATTCTATTGGCACTTTCCAGATTGCCCAAAACAGCATTAGACCATAGCAGTAAATATTGTAGCTAATATTAATTACTTTTAAAGCACATTTGGTTATGACGTCATTAACTTATTTTTTTAAAATGTGTTCTATATACAAAGTGTAGTGAGACTTTATGAACACATTGTAGAATTGAATATAGAGGTATACAAACTTAGAGACCCTCCTTGTAAACAGGATATATTGATGCAATATAGTTGAGACTATGTTAGTTCAGGAAAGAGCTTTCTTACAGGCAAAAGAATTTTGAACATTGGAAGGGAAATAAATAATCTTGCAGAATTGCATGTGAAGGATAATACACTTGTATATAAATGAATGAGAACAGTAAAATTATTATAGATAAATAATGCAATAATACAGTTCTTTGAAAACAGCACTACGCACACGATAGTTTGATTATAAATCAACGCAGCAACAATAAATTAATAATATAAAGATCTTCGTTTCATATAGTTTGAAAAAAGGGAGACACATTTTCTCTGTTCAAATTCAAAGAGAAAAAATATTAATAACGCAATCGATTGAATGAAACATTGTATGATCATAACTGAGAGAACTGTAGTATGAAACATAATGTCAGAACATTTTAGACAAATAAAGAACAGGGAACAATCTATTAACTTGTTTTTTAATACGTATGGTCTGTGGATTTACTTATTTCCATCACCTCACAAAGGTAGGCTCGGCTATAAAAAAAATACTTGTAGTAGTTTGTGACTATCACCAGTTGTTGTTTTGTTTTACTTTTATTCTTTCGGTTTTCACTCCTTTCCTGTTCCCCCTTCATTTCACCGTCTTACCCTTTTATAGATTCCTTTTGTCTACATCAGTTTTTCTTTTCTTTCTTGTATCCCCATTCTCCTCTCGTTCTTACCTTTTTTATATATACTTTTTGTCTGGTCAGTCTATTTATCTTTCATGTATCCCTCCATACTCTTTGTCCTTTCTCTCATCCCCCCCCTCACTCTTCATACTTTCTCTCATTTTCTCTCTCAATGATTTCACTCGCTCCTCTCTCAGTCATGTATTTACCTTTTCTTACTAACCTATATCTCACATCTCACTTATTCATATTTCTCCCCCTTCTCTTCTCAAAATATTCGTCATCCGCTCCTCTTCTCCTTTTCCTGTCTATCAAGTCTTGACTTGCCCGCCCACTTATTTGACTTTCACTAGGCGACTCACCATTACTAGCAATCATGAACTGAACAATGTTTAAATCATACCCAATTTTATAGTTAAAGTCAATGTCAGACACATGAACAAACTAACCTGGAACAGTCCTATAATTATACGGATTGCAATGAGAGTTCCGTAATGTACCCGCGCTGCCACGGGGACAAGAAGATTGAACATTCCAGAACCTAAAGCGGCCACACCAAATACCAACTTGGCGCCATACCTGTATAAAGACACAGACATATACATGTATAAAGACACAGACATATACCTGTATAAAGACACATACATATACCTGTATAAAGACACAGACATATACCTGTATAAAGACACAGACATATACCTGTATAAAGACACAGATATATACATGTATAAAGACACAGACATATACCTGTATAAAGACACAGACATATACCTGTATAAAGACACAGACATATACATGTATAAAGACACAGACATATACCTGTATAAAGACACAGACATATACCTGTATAAAGACACATACATATACATGTGTAAAGACACAGACATATACCTGTATAAAGACACAGACATATACCTGTATAAAGACATAGACATATACATGTATAAAGACACAGACATATACCTGTATAAAGACAAAGACATATACCTGTATAAAGACACACTTGTGTGTGGTTTAGGTACCTCGAGACTGTTGGGTCAGTGATGTTAAAGTGCTTGTCTCACTATCAGAATGTACCGGGTTCTACAACAAATACAAAGCGATAGACATACCTCTCCCACCCGAATTATTCCAAATACAAGGATAGCTAAGATTAAGTGCCTAATCCTATCTGAGACGCATAAAGCATATGAGAATCCTTCACAGCTGGAAGTCGAAATGAGAAGGATGTATACACACTGCTAGTCAAAATTAAGAAAACAAGAACAAATTTAATAATTAACCTGCTCTGTTGAATGGCAATGGGGCTTTTAAAGGCATTCAATTCTTGAACGAGTTGAGATGGTTTTGTATCTTTGAAAAAAAGATAATGCTAGTGGAGTATAGTGACGACAAGAGTTCTTAGTAACGTCCAGCAACAGTTTTTAAAATAAAATATTGATTACAGTTAAAAGAACGCGATTTGTGTCCAGCCGTTTGCACGTATAATGGTTATAATACAGGGCTCCTCAGGGTTATAGGTTTGAAGAGGGTTATAGGTGGCAAAAGACGATACATTTGGTGTTGTTCACTTTATTACCTTCATATGATTAACGCTATCTTCAGCTTGATGGTGTTCATCGTTCGTAGCATGATAAACCTTTGTAATATGTTTGTTGTATGTTACGTATTTCGTCATGATCATCAAACATGTCGTATCTTTAGTAAAACGAAGAAAATATATGTTTTACTTGTTCCAGAAGGTTAAATATCAGTTGTTATAGTTGACACTTCATTGTTTTGTTAAAATTTAGATTCCGAATTTTTCCACACTGAATTTTTGTCATCAACTTCGGTTACATAGAGTATCTCACTCGCTACCGAACCCGATATTTCTTTAATTGGATTTACTATTAAACATCTCGTTCCTGCGTTTTCCTATTCCAGTGTTATATGATTACTATTATACATTCCATCTTGCAAATTTTTCACTTAAGTCATAATATTTCCGAGTCTTTCACTTATCCGTATATAGTCAAATTGATACGAAAGTTATTTTCTAGGCAATTTCACACCCAAATATGACATTAATACCTTGAGACTAATTAATTCCTGTTGTAAGTCATTAAATAATTATCAACCGCCTTCTCAACTTTTGGAATTATAATTCCGTGCACTGCGGGGGTACTCAAATGTTAAGTCGGTCCTATTATATGGCTGTGAAACATGGAGAACAACAAAATTGACAATCATGAAGATACAGACTTTCATTAATGGATGCTTACGCAGAATAAAAGGATGTAAATGGCGGGACAAAATCACTAACATAGAATAATGGGAATGTACCAGCCAAATAACAGTGGATAAAGAGATACAGCGAAGACGATGGCGCTGGATAGGACACACACTACGGAAGCCAACTGAGAGTATTACACAACAGGCCCTTTTTTGGAATCCCCAGGGGAAAAGACAAAGAGGAAGACCAAGGAATTCTTGGAGAAGACAGATAGAGGCAGAGATGAAGATGATGGGGAAGACAGAAGATCAACAACGGAAGTGATAAATAACTGTCGAGATCGAAAGTTGTGGAGAGGCATGATCAGTTACGCCAGCAGGAACGGTTCTTGGTGATGATGATGATAAAAAGGCTCCTCTTATCACATCTCTGGGGCCGACACTAATTTATTTAAAAAGGTACATTCTTTTCCGGACACTCTGTATATATAACTCTTTATGTATTCATCCACCATACCTTGGAAAACAATTTTTCGTCCACTGGACTGTGTCTCGCCGTCAGTCATACCACGTGGCCGTTTCTCTATGTTGCTTGCATCTAACTTTCATTTGAATGAATTCTCCCATCCGGACAGCCAGGTCACTCCAACTAAGTAAATCTTAACATATTTTCATAGATGTTATATATAATATACTTTTAACTTTCTATTCCACTTTTTTTTTCCTTTCCTCTTCATCATTTCTTATATGTACAATTTTATATGACTACATTTCACCTATCCTCCCACATGTATCACATCTCTTCTTCATCTCACCATCCTATCTCTCATCTCCCTGTCCACCTCTCCCTAACTTTATCATCCCACATGTAGCTATAGATATTTGTGCCTCACTGTTTGTTGTCGTTGTCCTTGTATTCTGAAGAAGGCCGCAGCCCGAAACGTCAGTATTTTGTTGTGTTCCTTTTTTCAGCTGTCACCAAACTTTGGAGTGTACACGACACCTAACTACTGGCTCATTATGTATTCCCTTTATCAGCCTAAAATGTTAAGTTCCATGAAATTATCTTTACGTACATCTGCGTGTTCCTGTTAAATGATGTTTGAATTCTCCATAAACTATGAAAAGCATTTTAAAAAATAATTATTTAATTTTTAAAATTAATATTTACTTCTATGTAGCTCGACAATATGTAACATTCGTGCGATGAGAAAGCTTAATTACACTGTGAGTTTAGCGCCTTACATTAACATTCTTTTTCTTAAACCTAATTGTTTAATTTTTTTGTTCTATTCTGGATCTACAGAAACTCAACTGACCATATAGCACAGAAAATATTCCAATATCCAATATAGGGGAGAGGTCCCTGAGGCAATAAATTAAAAAGCAATTTATATGTACATGATCTGACATAATAACGGACTGCCAAATAAACGAACTGACAAATGAACAGATTGGCAGATAAAAGAACTGACAGAATAACACTGCCAAATAAACGAACTGACAGATAAACGGATTTACAGATAACTGGAATAACAGATAAACGGACTGAGAGAGACACAGATTAACAGTTAACGAACTGACATATAAACGGATTGACAGGTGAACGGACTAACATATAAACGGACTGGTAGATAAATAGACTGATAGATACACGGATTGACGAACACACGAACTGACAAATAACACTGACTAACAGATACACGAACTGACAGATACACAAACTGACAGATACACGGACTGATAGATAAACGGATGGACATGTAAACGGACTAATAAATACACGGACTGACAGATATATGGACTAACACTTACATGGATTGACATATACACGAACTAACAGACACGAACTGACAGACACACGGATTGACAGATACACGAATGGACAGTTACAGGGACTGACAGATACACGAACTGACAGATACACAGACTGACAGATCCATGGACGTTGTATTAAGCATTAGTAAAGCTCAACAGCAATTGTCTGCGCACAGAACAATTTTCATTTGTAAACAATGTTTGATGCATTTAGTCAGTCTTCTGAACAAAGAAAACACGAGTTATCAATAAAAGAGGTAAGTATATGTATTTTTTGTGTGGTCTCTACAATAAAAATGTTAATGTCTGCATGTAATTACAGCTAGTGCAGCTCAGTTAGACTTACTTACCTTTCAGCCAACCATCCTCCTGGTATGTGAGTTAACAAATACCCATAGTGAAAGGAATAAACTGTAATAATCTGGACACGTACAGACCAATCAAACTTGTCCATCTTCAGGTACAAAAGAAAAAACAAACATAATAAATAGTTAACGTATTACTATTGTTTGGGAACTGCGATAGCTCAGTGGTTAGTGAACTGGACTACAAAGAACAAGAGGTCGAGTTCGATCCCAACCGACGGCTTCCGGGTTCACCCAGCCTTAAATAGGTACTGGATTTTTTGTGGGACAGTAAAGCGGCACGAGCGTAATACCGACCACATTACCCCAAAAATCATGTGCCGAAGGTCTGTAAAAATTATGGTCACTAACACCATATTCCCTATACGCCACTTGGCGGGACGGGGCTCTTTACTTTTATTTACTTTTCAAAAATTATTATTGTGAACACAATTGTGGATTGTTTCATAAGCTTTTTCTTACGTCGAATGTGAAAAAATGGCTTTATAAACATTGTCAGAACCGTTAAAAAAAAAAAAAAAAAAAAGTAAATTACCCCCGTCACGCCAAGTGGCGTATAGGGAAATATGGTGTTAGTGACCCTATATTTTACAGACCTTCAGCACATGATTTTTGGGGTAATGTGGTCATATTACGCCCGTGCTGTTTTACTTTCCCAGAATAAAACCCGGTACCCATTTAAGGCTGGGTGAACCCGGAAGCCGTCGGCTGGGATCGAACCCTACCCCTTGTCCGTGGTAGTCCAGTTCACTAACCACTGAGCTATCGCGGCTCCTTTGTTAGTACCGTGCGCCGTGCTTACATAGGTGATGACCTAGGTGACTATGTCCCTCCATAATTTTGCGCTACTACAATTCATTATCAATTATACTGTTAACTCTGTACTACAATTCGTTATCAATTATACTGTTAACTCTGTACTACAATTCGTTATCAATTATACTGTTAACTCTGTACTACAATTCATTATCATTTATACTGTTAACTCTGTACTACAATTCATTATCAATTATACTGTTAACTCTGTACTACAATTCATTATCATTTATACTGTTAACTCTGTATTACAATTCATTATCAATTATACTGTTAACTCTGTACTACAATTCGTTATCAATTATACTGTTAACTCTGTACTACAATTCGTTATCAATTATACTGTTAACTCTGTGCTTAGTCTTACAATAAACTGCCTGGCATCTGTTATCTGTCTCCTTCTGTTTCTTGTCATCATCATGTACCGTGCATGCTGATGTAGACGATATTGTTCCTCCACAATTTTGTACTAATGCAATTGGCTATCAATTATGTTGTTGTCTTTCAATAGAATGAGTGGACCCTTTATCTGTTTCCTTCTATCTCTTCTTCATTAGCGTCGTATTCTTTTTCTCCGCTCATCCGACGACTACTGCATTCCGACATTGGCCTCTAATTGACGTTAAGTGGACGCAGACGCGTTGTGTTGTGACTTGCTGCAAAATCTTCGCTCCTTCTAAACTTGGCCAACTTTAGGCTGTTCTCAGAAGTTCTTCATGGGGGTCTATTAGGGTCTTGATCAGCTGTTGTTGTCTCTGATCCTGAGGAAATTAGTGAGCAATGAGTCACATACAGCCATCGTGCTACAATTGACCTCCCTCTAACTATCAAGCTGTCACAACACAATTCAGTTTAGCCGACGGATTATCCTCATCGAAGAGGATAAAAATCATAAATGCACATTTCAAACCTTTCTCCCAAATCAGGCTAATCCCGCAGTGTTAAAAGACTGAGAAATACAAGTCGCCCCAAGTTCTCGTTGTAACACTCTTGAATTAAGACAGAATCTTCCAGTTACAAGATGGTGGAGTAGAATTTGTGTTTCATCGGCCTATGTAGGAATTCCGTTTGGAAACTGCTTAATTTCAGCTCCCTAATGTAGATCGTGGTAAAGGCGTACAAAGTTCGAAGCTGCTATAAAGCTGACGGTAAGGTGAATGGGAAAAAATGGGAAAAAGTAGTATGATCACATATTTAGGTAGGGGACAACAAAATCAAATGACGTTTCAGTTCAGCAGACCTTCAACATGAACAAAGGACAACACAAACACACATACATGCCGATATGCATTTTTTAGCCAATAAAAATAACAATCGATAGCAAGATAATAAGTGTATCTGCAGATTTATAAATATGTGTGTGTGTATGTGTTACCCATGGTTTCTGTGTTAACCCTCACCTACGTAAAGCTGTAATCATACTACCTTTTTCCCTTTCACCTACAGTCGATCGCTGAGTTAAAAGTCAAACAGAGCTTTGCAGGGTTTCGAACAGGCGCTACAGGTTTGGTATATCTGTCTGCGGCCTGTGAAACAGAAATCCCTTATTGTCAAGTTCGTTGTGGGCATCATGGCATAGTTTTGGAAGTTCAATAACAGCCACAATACGATCCCAACAGCTGTCCCCCTCTCAATACGAGGCAATAAAATGCTAATTGTTTTCTCCTGCTATTGGTAATTATCTTGCTGTGTCTGTTTAAACGTCCTCCCTAATTTTTAACGTAAGAAAACTTTGTTCTTTTGAACGGTAGAATATAAAGCGGGACCGTCAGGGACATTTTTTTAATGTTCGCCAGAAATTGATTCTAGGAAAAAGAAATGTTTCAGTTCATGAAAACCAAGGGATAGATATTAAATGAATATTATTATGAGCGAAACTTTCAGAGCGACAATGAACTTGCAGGCGATTCACAACACTCGGAAAAATGATTCTTTTTAAAAAAAAATTATTTCTGGATTTTTTTCTACTGTTTTAAACATACATCTTCCTCTGAAAGTATCCTTTTGCATGAAACCAAACCCGTTCCGGTACAAGATGATGTTTATTTCCTCCCTTACAATGGACGGTTGCGATTGGAAACATCGGCTGTATATCGGAACGGAATGTCTAGTCCACGCTGACTTTAGAAATGAATTTAAATGCTTTTAAAAATAATTGTCCAGGTAGGGTGACACACATAATCTCGAAAGAATACATTTCAAACGAATTGATAAGAGACAAATCTAGACATGAACACATGTCCAGCTTTAAAAGAAGAAGGTGTTGGAAATACATCGGTCATATGTGGTTTCTCATTCTCTTGTGGCCAGTGAGTGTGTAGGTGAAATATGATGACAGTCTACTTCCAAGAGGCTGATTCAGTCTCGATGAAATAAGAGAGATTACTCTCATTTATAGGTGGAGGTATCTGCCCCTCTCGTTATTCTTATCGACGGAAAAAAACCTCGAACACTTATACCCCCGAAGTCGGAGTTATCTGCCTGTGCGGCGAGGGATCTAGGGACTTCGTCAGAGGTAAAAGCTGGCGAACGAGAAAAAAAATGTGCTGTGAAAAAATGAATAGACTCTTCTCTATTAGGCATTCATGTGGAAATATATGGTGACAGAAACCAAGGCAAACAAAGAGGACCGCTACGCATAAAAATTACTAGGAAAGGCTTAATCATTGGACTAAAAAAAAGCAACATAGACCTATTAGAACTAGCAGCAAATCGGTAACCGTGAATAACTAAGATTTCCGCTCTATGTGCCAATTCAGCCAAAGAGGAGAATGAATGAAGGATACCAAGTCACAAAAGGCATTGGCATTGGTTGTAGAATACAAAATGAAAATCGACACTAAATATGTCTGATAAAAAAAAAAAAAACTGAACAATAGAAATTATTTTAAAAAGTTGATACCGGACTTGCGGTGTCATGGCGACTACGTGTTGTCGTTTTTATAATTCGGCTCTTGTTGATATATTTAAATGATTTACTCGACAGTCTAGTTGTGAAATTATGTGTTGCTATTCCCCGATTGGTGTAATGTTTTACTTCTGACGGATTGATGGACTGTGAACTTTATTGATATTTAAGTGGAATATGATTATTCTTCCTTTGTGTCGTGTGTTCGCGTTTCGATAGGCAAGCACATGGTTCGACAGCAATGTCGTCGTTAGTCGGGTGTGTTCAACCCATATGTGAAAAGTCTGCGACGGTGGATGGGGCGGAAGAATTTGAAATAATCAACGGCCCAGAAAGCGAAAACAGCAAATTGTGGTACACATGAGGCATATTCAGGACACGAAAGAGAAATATGGCAGACCACCGTGAAAGAGATTGGAGCCTCATCGCGTAACAATCCAAAGAAAGCCAGGGAGAGAAATACAGAAAATTGACGCCTTTGAAATGTGGATTTACAGAAAAATAGGTAGAATTGGATGGAAAGAAAAGAAACCAAACGAGGAAGTTTCAGAACGACTAAGGGTGAAAAAAGAACTACTAAACACAATTAGAGCAAGACAAATGAAATTTTTTGGGTCATGTTAAAAGACACAACAGTCTAATAAAAGTAATATTAGAGGGGAAAATACAAGGTAAAAGAGGCAGAGGCAGACCAAGACTAACACGGACGAGTAACATCAAAAGATGGACAAGTCAGCCTATGACAATCTGCACCATCAAAGCAAGAGACAGAGTGGAATGGCGCTTCATGGTAGCCAACCCTCGATGCGGAGAAGGCACCCGATGAGGATGAGGATGATGATGATGATACTAGGAAACAAATGGGGATATCAGCTAATGGATCTGAATAGGAAATTTGAGATCAAATCGTATGAGAATTTTAACAACACGATCACCACAAGACACGAGAGAACATTCACCACGCATTTGCAGAGGAAACAGAGGGGACAAAAGTAGACCTAAAAGACTGAATAAAGACGATGGCTGAAATAATGGGATAAACCAAAGAATAAAAAAATGACGAAGAACAACTTTTAGTGGAAACACCAAGTGCTGCAGACATTACATTTCGAATAGTTTTGTTGGAAGATTGGGTGGTCTATATGTAGGACGTCAGCTACTGGACGGGAAGGTCACAGGCATTGGGAAATATTCACTTCGAATTCGTGGTTTCTCTTCGTAGTTTTACCCTCCCTTGATCCGATTTTTGTCTCACTGGGATAAAGACCAGAAACAGTGGGACGATGTGCACTCCTCGCATACTAAAGAACACTTGGCAATTCCATAGTCCAAAACAAATGATAAAAATGGCCGTCCGTGCAGAATTGTTCAGTGTATCTACTTGTACCGAAGATGAACAGGTCGTGCCTAAAGATTATCAAGGCTTTGCTGTAAATTAACAACACCATGCATTCAGGCCCACTGAACTCTAAGAATAATTGTGAAACAGAAAATTAATGGGATACATTGATGGACGTCACAATGCAGTCACTTTCACGTACGTTTGAGAGGGAGATATATCAATTCAACTTGATTGTAACCGGACAATTAAACAAAAATAGTACTTCATTGTAGACACCTTTTTGTGGTGGTGGTTGTGGGGGAGGGGGAGGTTGGTTATCTGGTATATATTGCATGTTAGACCACCCTAATGTTGGAGGAAAAAATAAAGTGTATCCATTCAAGACTGGATGAATTCAGGAGGCGTCGATCTCGTACCCTTAGTAGTTTAAGTCACTAATCGTGGAAATATTACTTGTGTATATGTATATAATGGGACAAACGAGATTTATGTAATGTTCATTAGACTTTAGACTTCAGAACGGTATGGCGTCACTGCAGGTATTCCCATATCTATTCAGCCCCCCCCCCCCCCCTATAACACCTAAAAGAGTTGTCATCCCGATCGTTCTTACTGTGATAATGAACGTGTTGCGTAGAAAAAAAAAGGCGGGAAGTTCATAACACATTTCCAGGTCGCTTTAACCGCCGTCGCGGGTAGAACGCACTTCCATCCGCGACAAATTTGTGTAGACTTCATGATCAGCGAGCGTGCTCCAGAAACCGCTGTCCCCAACAAATGAAGTCAGGCCTTCACTTAGGTGAAACACTAGATAGCCGGTAGCTTGGTGTGTGGCGAATTTAAATCGGACACTGATCCCATATCCACTTCAATTAACCGCCCAGTGCCTGCAGTCATATCCCTTCGCGCCAGCGCTATAATCACGTTGACTTCATGGTCAGGTGAATGCGCTCGGTCAACCGGTGGCTCCGTAAAAGAAAATCCAGACCAGAAAAAATCATATGAAAACACACCAGCAGCAAAGATGACACTTCTTCTGAGCCTTGATTTAACAAAGCTTGTAATGTTCATTAATAATCATGTAATTGTAAGAGGATGAAAAAGTATTTATTAACAATTCGAGCTTGCTAGCTTACTATTTTACTTCTGCAACAAAGCGCATAACACATTTTATTACCTATTTTAAAATAGGTAATCGCGAAGATGGACTGCTTTTCACTACGATCCAAAATTGAACACATTTTCAATGAAGTAATCTTACTGAAATGTCTAGATCTCATCACCTTTATAACAAAAAATTCTCTTTAACGCAACCAATCAATTAACTATTCCTTTGGATTTTGTCGATTATTGCGTGTAAGACATACTGAACCACAATCATCAGTTATCTGCTCTCAAGTACACTTGTTATGCTTACATATAGTATATTTTATAGACATTATCATTCAATAAACTAAGACCATGAATAATAAAAAATACAAGGTTTTGAAGCTTATGCTAGGAAATGTGTTAGTTACCCTTATTTTAGGTAAACTGTACAACATGCTCAAAAGTTTACATTTCACTAATTTGTCTAACGTTTAGCTTAACAATCTGTTCATAACATCAGATTAGGTAAACAATGTTCATGTTCTTTTGCCCCGCAGCAATCTGTTCTTACCGTTTCATTTTGCGTTATTGTTTCACTCAGTTGCTGAGTTGTACCGCACACCGTAGACCTGGAAATAGCTGCTGTCTTCTGCCGACCACTGGATTTATTTGTTTCTATTTCTGTAATAGTCTTGACCATCCAAGGCAGAGCGGCGTAGAGGTTGAAGGATAGAATGTACATGACCGTTAATCCCAAGCAAGCTGTGACAGATAGTGTCAATCGACAGGAACAAACTAAGGGTGTCCTGACTGTTTGTCAAAATGATTTAAAAAATATAATAAGTTCCGTAGGCACAAATATATAGTTAGAAAAACATAAGAAAACAAATTATATACGACAGTTTGACTAAATGAAAACATTTACAACAAATTAAACGTTTCGATTTCAGGCCTTCATCAATACAACAGAACAAGTGACACGTAACGACGACTACATGGTTACATGAGTTTACATATCTTCTTATTTTGCAATAGGCGTGGTCCATATATATACATACATATAGGCAGCATTCCGACGCAAAAAAAGAGATATTTTATACAACCCGTTTTTGATAATTCTTCTTCTTCTTGTCTTTTTCATTTGCCTTTCAGCGTCGAGGGGAGATATAATTTGCGGTCTTTTGCTCTTCTGTTCGCCGCTGCTGCTGTTATGTTTCCTAGTGTTTCTAATATTCCGTCAATCACATTTTAGCGGTCGGGCATTAGGTCTGGTTTCGCAACGTTTATTGAAGGCTCGTTGTATTTTATTGTGATCTTTCTGCCTTGTCAAGTGGCCAAACCATCTTATCTCTTGTTTATTGATATATTCTATTGTGGAGGTAATTGCTAGCTTTTGTTTATCAGTGAATCATTTATGATCTTATCTCTCAGACTGTTTCCTGTCATTCCTCTAACACATTCCATCTCATTAGAGTTTATTTTTCTTTTTGTTCTAGCATATAGGGTCCATGACTGGTATTGATAGAACAATGTTTGGATGAAGATTGTATTGTGTGAGTGCCCATTTTATGTTTAGAGTTATTTCCCTATTGTACAATAGTGGTGATAGATACCTAATGATTTGACAAGCTTTGTTGCCTCTTAATTTTATTTATGATGTTTGTGAATTATCGTTTGTCTCTAGGCTTCCTACGTATTTAAATTTCTCTACTTGTTTTAGTTGTCTGCCTTCTATATTGATATTTTGTTTCTTTTATACAATAGCCATGACTTATGTTTTGTTGATGTTGATTTTCATGTTTTATATTTGTGCCTGTTCTGTTGAGTCTAATTAAATGCTTTTGTAGGTCTTCTATTTTTCATGTAGTGCATTATCGTCTGCAAATCGTTGATCTCCTCTGTCTCTGATGGATTAGCTAACTTGCATATACAGTCCATGAATGAAATAAACAGTGGGGGGGTTGTGCGCACAATTGTCTTACATCATATCTAACTTCGAAGTGGTCTGTGTAGTCTGCTGCTGTTCTGACTGTGCAGCTGTTGTTGATGAAGAGACTTTTAATTAGGTTGGTTAGATGTTGGCTTATTCCGCATGTTGTAAGTATCTCCCACAGTTGTTCTCTGTTTACCCTGTCGAATGCTTTTTCATTTTCAATGAAAGCTGTGTACACATTTGTAAGTATGTTCAGTCGTCTTTTCTGCTAGCTGCTTTAAGTTTGTTTTTTTTTAAAAACATTTTTAAGCTGTTTTCCCTGGACAGTTAAAAATACCAACAAGGAAATTCTCAAAGAGACCTACACAAAAAGGAAGTTCCTAAGAAACATCAGAAAGAAACAATCAACATTTTTCAGGCACATCACGAGAAAAGAAAGTTGGAATACTTGGCTACAACTGGCAAAATACATGAAAAGAGAGCTTGGTGTGATGGCATGGATACAGTCAACAACTAAATTGATACGATGCACGGTGGATAGAAGATTGTGGAAAGTTAGGATCGCCTACGTCAACCTGTATGGCACATGATAATGATGATGATAATGATGTTTTAATGTGAATAGAGCGTCTGTACATCATCTTTTATTTCGGAACCCATATTAATCTCAGCCTTTATTCCACAATTTTGGCGTCTAACTTTCCTACATATCAGAGAAGCGATATAACTCTATATTCATTGCAGTCTCTCTTACTACCATTATTTTTCCTTATTGGTACGATGATTGCCTGTTGTCAGTCTTCTGGTGCTTTCTGCTGGTGCAATGCTGCATTGAATATTGTGTTATTTGGTTATTTGGTTATGGAAGGCCACGGTATCACTGCAAACGAATTAAAATCCATAATTGCTCAACCGCCCGTGCCAGCGGAATCATCCGAATTACTAACTCATCTCCCAAACAAAGAAAGGTAGCTGTAGTCCCCATCATAGCAGTCTCAGCACACGCCACAAGACATAAGGCGAAACCGCACAGAAAGTTAACACAGCCAACTGTTCCCTGTCATACGAAATCAGCATTCATCGTAAGCAATTGGAATATCGGAACATGATCAAAACGGATCAAAACACACAGCTCACGGTGTGCACGGAGCACTTAACTCAGTAGCTCCTGCAACAAGCCGGACTTAGAATATGAGAAAACTGCAACAAGGAACACTTTTCAGACATAGCCTTCACTGGTTCCTGCCGCCTATCCACCACATTGCCCGGAAGATCATGTTCTCCTGAAAATGATGATCGTCATAGTATTTAAATGTATGGCGCTAGATGATGTTAGGACATCGTGTTTGACTCCAACTCTGAACATACAAAACACAGTTCGTCGTCAGATTATCCCAGTTGCACACCAAACAACAGATCGCAAGATTAGCGCATGGTAGGTCTTGGGACACACGATGAAACAATATGATGACGTAGCACGCACAATATGGCTGCGCCCTTGTATTCATGATTACTCTAGTGAATGCAGTCTACAACGAACGAAACATGGTGCAAACTTCCCAAAGAGATAAAACTTCGGCTGATTTGACGGAGCCCACCACATTAATGCGTTGGAAATTGTAAATAACTTGCGGCAAGCATCTCCATCAACCGGTCATTGAACAGCACTCAGTGTGACGTAAAACGCAGATCAACATTAGATGGTGGAAGGCACATTCACAACACTTGATTTGTCAAAACGGAGTATTGCCGTGCGTGCAACGCCAATTCAATGGCGCAGATATGACAAGTAGAACATCATTTCGACTGGAATGC
The DNA here is from genome assembly GCA_032433765.1 of Megaustenia siamemsis. Taxonomy (NCBI): domain Eukaryota; kingdom Metazoa; phylum Mollusca; class Gastropoda; order Stylommatophora; family Ariophantidae; genus Megaustenia; species Megaustenia siamemsis. The sequence continues at coordinate 123,454,879 of JAVIAB010000092.1, read as the reverse complement.
AGAAAATTGTAACGGAAACTCGAAATTGATAAGGTTCCAAAGCAATTTCTGCAGCGATAGAGAGAACGTGACTTAGTTCCGCCATCTTGACATGTAACTCCTGTTTCTTCTTTTGCTGCTGCTGTTATTTCTACTGGTATGTTATCTATTCCCGATGCTTTATTTCTTGGTGCATATTTGCTTACTTCTTCGATTTCCTTTTTCATGATGTCGGGTGCAATGTTTGTGCCTTCCTGCGTGGCTTTTTTGCGTTATTAGTAGGTGGTGTCCTGTTTAATAGGTTAAAAATATTATTTCCATCTCTGTTGCATATGTTGGTGATTTGATATTGGCTTTCCAGTTTGTCATTTATGATCATGACTTATTCAGACTAGGATTCGGGACTCTCTTATGAAGTCTGCTGTCTGTTTCAGTGATTCGGGTGCCCCGAAGAGTTGCTCTTTCAGTGTGATCGGCGTGGGCCACATTGACCTTATCAGGTTTAAGTGCTGAGGGAAGTCCTAATAAATGTGTTTTTTTGTCATGTCTTCTAGGGTAAAGTGGCATTGACTGGTGGTTCATAATTTCAGCTCGTGACATTGTGTTATCTCATTCTGTTGTGGCTAGTACGTGAATGATTACAGCACTTCTACTTTGATAGTTGGAGGTATCCATCCCTCTTGTTATACTTTCGGTGCTCCTGTTATCATTTTTCGTGATATTGGCCGTTGGTGATGGATTTAGCTTCTTCATAGCTTACCATATGAGTCTCTGGTGGTAATCGCTCCCCAGCTTTAACTAATTTGACTGCGCCTTCAGTTTCTTGTATATCGCAGCGAGATCGAATCCATGGTCGTGCATTCTCTGGATATTATTGCACAGTTGCTCTAGAGTTGTTCTCAGGTCATCTGGTTGGTTCTTCCTGTGTCTGTTTGTGTGCCTTTTGTCTTGATTCCTATTATGTTCTCCTTTTGTTCTACTGCTTTATTTTTCCTATGTGAAGTCACAAGGGACAGATATATCGGTTGTGGCTTTGTTTGGGACAGTACTTGGTCGCTGGTTGCCAATTTTATGTAGATTGCCGTGCAGTTGCTCCTCGGTAGTCTTCCTCTTTCGAGGCCTGTAATTCTTTGCGCATGGTATGTTTCGTGAGCTTTTGTGTTTCTCTGCTTATTAAAACACTTTGTCTGTCTCACATTTGAATGCCTTTTACTGTTTCTAGTGTCTCTATAGTTGTGGATATCATCGTACCAGTGATATTACGAGCAGTCTGGTTTTGTGTTCTCTTAACTTTCTAAACTGTGATTTTGATGATGTTTTGATGACGGCTGTTACACCATACTCCAGGATTGATCTTACTGTTTTTGTGTACGTAAGTTTCAAGATATTGTGGCCTACTCATCAGTCCTTTCCTGCTAATTTCTTCATTTTTTCGATTCGTTTTCAGGCGCTATTGTTCACTTTGTCTATCTGATTTATCCATGACATTCTGCGATCCATGGTGACAGCAAGATATGTTGATGTATGATCAATAGGCAGTGTGTATTCTTCTACGTTCAATTTTGCCGAGAGTAAATTTCTTGATTGCCTGAAAAATTTTATTTTTTTCGTTGATAGTCAGCAGCCAGGTGAACGTCCATCTTCCAAATTTACCTGGGGCATCTTGCAATCTGGAGCTGGCCAATGGCATATAATTTTCTTTTGCCCACGCCGCCATGTTGTCTGCGTACTTTGCGGAGTGCAGTGAATACTATAACTAATCAGTCTGGTAGCAGCTATAGAAATCACCGCAGGCCACGTAATGTGGTTGTAGAAAGATAAGTTGAACAACGGAAGATAAATTAAACGTGAAAACATCCCAAAAGATATCAGATAAAAGAATAATGTCTATTATCATCATCAGGAGGAAGCAATTATCGATTGGTGGTCATGTATTTAATAGGGAATATGCAACCACATGATGTGACCAATGGAACAATGGTGGCAGGAAACAAAACTGACTGTTTAAGAGAAGGCATGGTAGCAGGATAACCTATTTGGCTTTTCTCGAGTTTACAAATGGGCGGAAGCAGATTGTTCTTCTCTGGCTTGCTTTAGTGTATTGCTTTTGCCGCAATAGTCCAATATACTCAAGGTAAAGTATTTTCTCAACGGTACAAAGTTCATACATTACGATTGGATACTGCGTTGCACGAAATGAGAATAAATATAGATATGTATGACACCAAACATATCTTATCTCGCCATCGAATATTTTAGTATCCCCGGCCCCTCAAGTTTTCTGGTTGAGTCTACTTCCGTAACCTTAGGCTCTCCATAGTTAAACACGGAGCACTGAGTTTTAGCAGTAACAAGTAGTACAGCACTAATTACAAATAATCGTTACTGTTCATAAATCACAACATATAAGAAATCGATAGACGTAATCATCTACCTCAGAAAACATGATGAGAATAACATATCCAATATTGTCATATAATTTTAAAAAATATATAATTAGGATACTTACGTTGCCTTTTGTTTGAAATTTGGAGGGAGCAACCATCAGGTAATGGTTCAAAGGAATGTTTCATATTCACATGTGATTTTGAAGCAGATGCTATATTTTTATAGAAATCCACTTTCTTGTCCAAAGAAGATACTTCATCATCCCACTGGATTTTTATAACTTTATCGACTGCCGACTCCATGAAGGTAACTTTTATGTGAATAAAAGTACAAGTTACTTAATGAAGAACTCAGCACGTTCTCTGCATATATTTTACTCCGATATGTAATGTGGCACTGTCTAATGCATAAACACGTTGTTCTCTAAATACAAAGAGAGCACAAAAACACTCCTTGATGTTCACGGGCATGTTAACAATCGATTTGTTTCTAGAACTAGTTGTTGGGCGTTGTGACAACGTTTTTGGGGCACTGCCGCACTAGCATCCGCTGTCCGCAAATTTATCAACGAGCAACGGCCAGATGGATTGACCGAACTGGGTTAAATGACCAGTGAGTTCTACATGTGGCCAACGAGATCACCAGACCTAATTCTTTGTGACTTTTTCTTTTAGAATTTCGTGAATATGAACGAGTATGTCATCCACTACCTGTCATTAACTATTTATTTGTCTGCTCTCCATTTTTTAATCTCGTTGCTATTGATTGAGTTATTGCGGTATTTGTGGATTATCATCATTGTGTTTCGAACACGCCCATAGCTACTCAGATCCCCTCATCAGCATATCCTGCAGCTTCCAACGACTGAAGACTCCAGCACTGTGTTCGGTGATAAGTACTCTCAATCTTCCACTATGCCTCACGTGTCTGGATGTACCCATGATGACTCCCATCTCTTTCATTAAAACGATAGATGTGGACTCGTGGTTGTCGAAGTCATGTGCCCTTCCCATATCTCGAATGGCATTAAAGACACCCACCTTATCCATTGGTTGTTTGACTTCTTCCATAGAACAGCTAGCAAACCTGCCCTCTCCTTCATCGCCTCGTACTTGCGCATGTCCAGGGACGCAGATTAAAGTGACTCTTGTATTGTTGGCTCGACCCACAGCCCGCGTATAGAGCCCGCCAGGACTTTTCTTATAATGCTCACCGAATACTAAATAGCCGTGAGTGCAGTCTTGTGACTGATCCAACCAGATGAATATCCTTGTCACTGCCATCGCCTCCATTGCCATACGATAAGTTGAGTGTGATACAAAAGGATACCACATTAAACCTTATTAATTAATGCAGCTATTGTTACCAATATCACAGATACCGTATCACCCATGGCGAAAAAAGAAAAGGATTTTAAATCAACAGGGGTGAAATTAAAATAGTGACAAATACCAATGACACAGAGAATAATATATATCTCAATCGCAAGACATTGAAAATAGTAGACCACTGTTTATCTTTGCTGTAATATAGCTCATGGAAGGTGGAACACAGAAAATAATGAGAAGCGGGATAGAAAAAATAGCAACGAATTTTAAAACCTGGACAAAATATCATCATCTTCAATTCAAAACTAATATTGAAATAAGGGAAATGGCCATTTAACCAAAGAGAGCATCTACAATTAAGGAATGAAGATGGGCATACACCGGACAGGTGCTGAGAAGAGACAACAAGAGAATTCCAAAACAGGCTCTTCTATGGGAAACATCAGGATACAGACAAAGAGGAAGACCGAAATGAGACACTAAAATTAACACTTATAAGAAATGCAAAGTTGGCAGGCCTAGGCTCATTAGATAAGATCGAGCATCTCACCAGAGATTGGTGGCCAAAAACAATACACGCTCTTTGAACTATTTACGACGTCTGGCGGTGGGGGAAGGATCAAGAGTCAAGAAACCATCAAGGTGTAAGAACATTTAAATAAAGTTACATTCTCTTTCTGTTGCAAACAAGGAGTGTTTTTTTTTTGTTCGGATTAGAACGTAGGATTTACGTGGATATACGTGGAAGGCAAAACGAGCACTATACAAACGAGCACTATACAAACGAGCACTATACAAACGAGCACTATACAAACGAGCACTATACAAACGAGCACTATACAGACGAGCACTATACAAACGAGCACTATACAAACGAGCACTATACAAACGAGCACTATACAGACGAGCACTATACAAACGAGCACTATAGAAACGAGCACTATACAAACGAGCACTATACAGACGAGCACTATACAGACGAGCACTATACAAACGAGCACTATACAAACGAGCACTATACAAACGAGCACTATACAAACGAGCACTATACAGACGAGCACTATACAAACGAGCACTATAGAAACGAGCACTATACAAACGAGCACTATACAAACGAGCACTATACAAACGAGCACTATACAATACAATCTTCATCCCACCGTTGTGCTACCAATGCCAGTCGTGGACACTAGATGCAAGAACAATAAGAAAATTACCTCTGCTGAGATTAAATGTTGTTAGACGAATGACAGGAAACAGTCTGAGGGATTAGATCAGAAATGAAGAACCCAGAAACAAGCTATGAATAGCCCCCGCCATAGAATATATAAAGAAACACCACACGAAATGGTTTGGCCACGTGGCAATGCAGAAATATCAAAACATAACACACGTGCCTTCAGCAAAAGTTATGAGAATACCAGACCCAATAGTCGACCACGAAAAAGATGGATCGATGGAATATTACAAGCACTAGGAAACATAACAGCAGCAGAGGCGAACAGAAGAGCAAAAGACCACACATTATATCTCCCCTGGACGCTAAAAGGCAAATGAGGAAGGAAAGAGGTAGAGAAGAAGAGGAAGATCGAGTGACGAGGAATTCGTTTATTTGTAAACCCAGGTTGCAATATAAACTCCTGTTTTTCTCTGTGTGTGTATATGTGTAAGGGCCGTGACGTTTTGGCAAACTTTTTAAAGGAAACAATAATGGAAGACACTAGTTTTGTAATACAATGGTGCTTTAGGTTGAATGTGGTTTTCTTTTTGTATGGCAGTTTCTCTAATAGCAGATTCAAGAAATTGTGGATTATCTGATTGAGCTGTAGAATTAATAAGGGCATTTCTGAAACCTGATATTATCTCCTTTCTCGTGGGTTTTTTGCCATCTACTCTTTAAATTATTCCTTCTTGGAATGCCACTCCTGTGCTAGTTCTTGTAATTTGTTTCTCTTCATGATCATTTGTCAGATTCTTCCAGTCCAGAGGGAGACTCTTCAATCATTGTGATATGGCTTGCAGGTGTGTCATTAGATGACTTATCGTCATTAAGTTCACAATTCATTAACTTGGTATAGGAGTTAAATCTTGTCATATGGTCAGAACACTACATTTACCAGCTTCCTAGATAGCCATGATGAACGAGTCTAACACTTTTTAAGACGTTTACATTAGTTACTTTGTACTGCTATTTTATGTTCCATATATATATGCACCAAGAAATAATCACAATTTTAGAAAGTATAAACGTAGACCTAAAAGATCTAAGAATAATAAAGAACATGTACTGGCAACAAACAGCGGCCATAAGAACTGGAAACCAATTGGAAATTTTTCAACAAATAAAACAGGGTGTTAGACAAGGTTATCTGCTGTCACCAGATTTCTTTAATATTTATAGCGAGATTACTTTAAGATCCATAAGGAGTATGCCTGGAATAACAATTGGAGGTCATAATATAAATAATGTAAGGTATGCTGATGATACAGTCTTAATCGCTAAGAGTGAAAATGAGTTACAAGAAATGTTGGACATTATAGTGAAAGAAAGCAAAAATAAAGGACTCGGCCTTAATAGCAAAAAGAAAGAGATAATGGTGCCAACAAAGAAAAAGACATCGCCTCAATGCAAAATAAAGACAAGTGGAACAATATAAAAACAGATGAATGAATTTAAATATTTGGGAACTTTGTTAACCTCAGACGGAAGATGTACAAAAGAGGTGAGACGCAGAATGGCTCAGGCCAAATCAGCTTTCCAAAAAATGAGGAAGATACTATGCAATCCATTTTCACAACAGAAACAAGAAAAAGAGTTCTTAAATGTTACGTAGAGCCAGTCTTAAAATATGGATATGAATCATGGACAATAGGACAACAGACAAGAAAATCACTGGAGTATGTAGAAATGTTGTTTTACAGAAGAATGTTGAGAATACCATGGACAGCTAAGAAGAGTAATGAAGATGTTCTGAGAGAGGTCAAAGCAAAAAGAGAGCTAATTTCCAATATTAAGAAGAAACAATCATCATTGTTTGGCCATGTAATGAGAAGAGAACAACTGGAATATATTTAACAACTGGGAAAATTGAGGGACGAAGAGATAGATGGAAGCAAAGAGAAAAAAAAATAACAGACAGATTAAGAGAATGGCTTGGCCGAAGGTCAACAACAGAAATGATAAATAGCTGTCGAGATCGAAAGTTGTAGAGAGTATGATCACCTACGCCAGCAGGCCCGGTACTTGATGATATATATATATATATATATATATATATATATATATATATATATATATATATATATATAGAGAGAGAGAGAGAGAGAGAGAGAGAGTGAGAGAGAGAATAGATCAATGAATATTATATACGCATATATGTATATAAACGTGTACATTTCCTTGATAATATTGATTGACAGATTGACTAATTTAACGAGTTAATATTAGCTTGCTGCTGTTTGACGTTAGATGTGACGGGTCGTAATGGCTTTCTTGACATTCCCGGCTCTTACAGGAGAGGTTGGAGTTCGTCTGTCCCAGGCTATGCTGGGAAACTACTAGTCCAGCCCAGAGGTACTGCAATATTGGGTCCTCTATATCAGTAACATCCACCACTACGGGGAACACGGCGATCCTAGCTTCTGTTAGCCAGCCTGTTTTGACGCAGACTGTTACCATGGGGGTCCGCGAGGAGGTAGAAATGCTAGGTCTTGGTCGGCTGATGGTGCGCCGACCCTGCTATTGCGACCACAGGTCGCAGGCGCTTGTGCTCCCCCTGATAATATTGGTAGAAAGGGGCGCAAAATCCGATATGTTCTCTACTGAATCTCTACAATCTTCTATTTTACCTTTAGCTACTAAGTTTTCTCATTCGTCTCTTCTCTTCTTCTGCCCCAACAAATCTGGACTGTGTTATCTTAATCTGTTGTATAATCTTCAATTCTTAATTTTTAGTAGCCCTCAAATAGTCTTTTGGCTGTCCATGATATTTTTAGCATCATTATAAAAAATAAACCACATTTCATCTATTTGTATCCCCTCCTTTACTGACTATGATACACAATCGTAAAGCACCACTGGTGCGGCAGTCACCTATGATAGTGTAGAAGTCTTTTACTAGCCTTCAATAACAATGACTAGTTACACAGCCCACATCTCATTTTTGATTACAATACTCTTGGATTGTGCGACTCTACGTGCTAATTTACTTAAGTAAAACTAACAAATTATAGTTTTCATGCGCTTATTTGTAAATCTCCGTTCAACCTTTTGTTTATCCAACAATCAAAGACTACATATTCTTTATTTTTAATCATAATTTTTTGCAAAAATTTAAAGTAACAGATGATGTTAATAGAAAAGTATACATGAGTAAAGAAACAAATGTATGTATGCTTAAAAGACAGTGCAAGGCGTTACACAAAGTGGGCCTCGGTAGCCTAATTGGGAAAAGCACCCAACTTGACTACCGACGTTCGGACAACCCGTGTTCGATTCCCGCTGGGAGCAGTGTGAGTTGTACTCGTGGTTGGAAAAATAAATGCCCTCACGGTCGATCCAGTCGTTGGCAGAAATGGGTACCAGAGTATTACTCTGGGAAGGTGAGGAATGTCGCTCTGAGTTTCGATGCTTGAGGCGACACTATACAGAAATCTCTGAATATTTCTGGATAGGCGGCCGAGCACATATAGGTGTAAACTCGCGTGCTAAGACGCCGGTTCAGGTCTCGTACTTTGCCTTTACCTTTACCTTTACAAAGTTAAGTCCAAACAGTCCAGGGCAGGTGCAGCTATTCATCGTCGACCACGTGCTCGTATTTATACAAATATTACAATGTAAAACTAGGATTTTAAACAAAGATAACTCACAAAACATATCTGTTAATATCAACGGAAATAGAAAAAGTTCAATAAAATGCCGATCTGGGACATACACAAATATAATAAGGAAAATATAAGAAGGAAATCAATTTAAAAAAAAAATAAGAATTGCAGAAAGCAATTTTAGCACAGCAGAAATATAATTTCAAAGAAATTAACATCAGAACTAAAACTGCGAATATTAAAAACTTATTTCTACTCAATAGTCCTATGTGTTTCGACATGGGCATAAAACAAAAAAGAGCAGAAAATTGAAGTCTTTGAAACGTGATTTTATTTTCTTTTTTTTTTAAAAAGGGAGAGAATTGAGTGGAATGAAATGACAAATAATCCAGTTGTGAAGTTTTAAATTGTGTAAACATGAAAAAAGGAACTACTTATGACAATTCTAAAATTACTTGAAAATGTTGGGACAATCGAAGATACACAATATTCTATTGAAGACAATTTTGGAAAAAATAAACAAGGTAAATGAGGCAGAGACAGACAAACATAATGTTGACTGATAACATCGACATTTGAACACGATAAACCTAAGATAAATTGTACTATCAATACAAGAGACAAAGTAAATAAAGCACTCCATGGTAACCAACCTTCTATTTGAAGACGTCACCTAATAAATGCATGAATTTAGATACGATAATTTACGAAAATTATTTAGAGCCACAGCTGTTTGGTAATTTACAAAAAACTTTATAGAAACTCTGTCCGTTGTTTCTATTGCAAATACAGTGCAGTTTAAATGATGCGGAAGAAATATGGGCTTCGCTTTAATCTTCAAAACATTTGCGACAACAGCAGTGTTGATAAGTGCAGACTTGCACGGTGACAATCAAATACGTTCTCTTACTATTGGTGTGCATAAAAACTGGAGAAGAAAGGGGTTGAGTTATTTGGTTATTTGGTTATGGTAGGCCCCGGTATCACTGCAAACGAATTAAAATCCATAATTGCTCATCCGACCGTGCCAGCGTAATCATCCAAATTAATATCTCATCTCCCAAACAAAGAAAGGTAACTGCAGTCCCCATCGTAGCAGCCTCAGCACACGCCAAAAGACATAAGGCAAAATCGCGCAGAAAGTGAACACAGCCAACTGTTCCCTGTCATACGATATCATCACTCATCGTAAACAATTGGAATATCGAGACATGGTCAAAACGGATGAGACACACAGTCACGGTGTGCACAGAGCACTTAACTCAGTAGCTCCTGCAACAAGCCGGACTTGGAATATGAGGAAACTGCAACAAGGAAAGCTTTTCATGCATAACCTTCAATTGTTCCCGCCGCCTATCCACCATATACCATGGAAATTCACGTCCTCTTGAAAATGATGATCGTCATATTTTTTTTTAAATGTATAGGGTTGAGTTATTTGTGGTTAACGATCATTGATAATGCTGGAGATAAAAACCTATGCCAGGCAGGAGATGAGGCTAAATCCATTCCATATGCGATGTCTGCGCTGTATTCTTGGTATCCACTGGAAGGATAAAGTGACAAACATGACTCGCACAGGCCTTCCGAACATCTACACGCTACTCACACAACGTAGGTTACGCTGGCTTGGCCACGTACACCGTATGAAAGATAACCGCATACCAAAAGATATACTCTATGGACAACTGACAGATGTCAAAAGGACAAGGGGGCGCCAAAAACTTCGATTTGTAGATGTGTGTAAACGTGACATGAAGGGCGATTGTAACAACTATAGGGGTACATCCCTCTTGAGTATAACTGGAAAGGGCGATTGTAACAACTATAGGGGTATATCCCTCTTGAGTATAACTGGAAAGGGCGATTGTAACAACTATAGGGGTACATCCCTCTTGAGTATAACTGGAAAGGGCGATTGTAACAACTATAGGGGTACATCCCTCTTGAGTATAACTGGAAAGGGCGATTGTAACAACTATAGGGGTATATCCCTCTTGAGTATAACTGGAAAGGGCGATTGTAACAACTATAGGGGTATATCCCTCTTGAGTATAACTGGAAAGGGCGATTGTAACAACTATAGGGGTACATCCCTCTTGAGTATAACTGGAAAGGGCGATTGTAACAACTATAGGGGTATATCCCTCTTGAGTATAACTGGAAAGGGCGATTGTAGCAACTATAGGGGTACATCCCTCTTGAGTATAACTGGAAAGGGCGATTGTAACAACTATAGGGGTACATCCCTCTTGAGTATAACTGGAAAGGGCGATTGTAACAACTATAGGGGTACATCCCTCTTGAGTATAACTGGAAAGGGCGATTGTAACAACTATAGGGGTATATCCCTCTTGAGTATAACTGGAAAGGGCGATTGTAGCAACTATAGGGGTACATCCCTCTTGAGTATAACTGGAAAGGGCGATTGTAACAACTATAGGGGTACATCCCTCTTGAGTATAACTGGAAAGGGCGATTGTAACAACTATAGGCGTATATCCCTCTTGAGCATAACTGGAAAGACATTCGCAAGAATTGTTTTAAAGCGCCTACATCAACTTGTAGAACGTAGCCTTTATGAGTCCCAGTGCATTGTTTAGAGCTGGACGGTCAACCACCGATGTGATTTTTACTCTCCGCCAATTGCAGGAAAACTGCAAGGAGCAGAGAAAACCTCTATTTATGCATTCATTCATCCCACAATGGCCGTGAGCAGAGCAGGTCTATACAGGATACTGGAAAATGTTGGCTACTCTCCTGCATTACTCAAGATAATCACGTCTTTTAATCAAGTTCGACGGTAGATCTTCCCAGCCATTTGATATCAAATGTGGGATAAAAAAAAATAATGTATCCGTGCCTCTACTTTATTCGGAATAGTGTTCGCTGCCCTTCTGCGCAATGCGCTTGAAACCGTCTGTGGAGACATCTACATCCGCACAAGAACTGATGGATCCTTATATATTTAACACGTCTGAGGTCAACATTTAAAACAAATGCGACCCAAATCAATGAGCTTCTATTCGCTGATGATGCAGCACTGGTTGCTCACGATGAATTTGTCCTGCAATCAATGATTGACAGTCTAGATAGACCATGAGATTTATTCTCCCCGTCAATAAGTGCACATACAACTGTGGTGCTTCAACAAGGTATAACTAGAACTGCAGCTATCATTAAACAGCACACCACTTGAATCTGTGTGAAAGTTCACCATTTGGGTTCTATAATTACAATCACTGTCCCTCTTGAAGAAGAAATAAATTAGCGAATCGGAAATGCATCTTCCACATTTAGTAAACTTAAAGATAGAGCATGGGCCAACACCAAGTTAATCCTCAGATATAAGCTGTCGAGAGACTATCAATATGTCTAGGATAATATCTCCATATTATTATTTTTGTAGCTAGTTAAAACGATTACAATTTTTTTCCCAATTTAATTAAAAAGGAACAGCTGGAATATTGTAAAAACTGGGAAAATTCAGGAGCGAAGAGATAGAAGGAAGCAAAAGTAAAGATACCAGACAGCTTAAGAGAATTGCTTGGCAGAAGGTCAACAACAGAAATGGTAAACAACTGTTCAGATCGAAAGTTGTGGAGAGGCATGATCACCTACGCCAGCAGGCATGGTACTTTTTTTTCGGTTCCCAGTTTTTACCTCTGACAAAGCCCCTAGAGACTAAGAACTGAATTTTGCGTGTTAATCCGTTTTTCCCTGACAGCCGTGTGCACAGGGGTCCTTCGCCGCACAGGCAGATAACTCCGTCTTCGCAGGTACTCATATTTTTTTTCCATCGATGAGTAATTGACGTTTCAAGCCGGGCCTCGCTGCTGAGACCAGGGGTGGTTGCCGCAGAGAGAAATCATAAATAAAAATACCAACTGATGCTGCCAGGATTTGAACTCTCTGTCTTGAGGTCGGCGCCTTGCCACGAGACCAACCAGTCCTCGGCATGGTACTTCATGATGATGAGTTAATTTATGGTTATAGTTAGTCGAAGGCCACAGTATCACTATAAACGAATTAAAAATCCATAATTGTTCAACTGTCCGTGCCAGTGAATAAAACTGATTTAAACTCCCAGAAGGATCCAAGTAAAGAAAAGAAGCTGCAGTCCCCATCATAACAGCTACAGCACACGCTAAAGGACATAAGGTGAAGCGCAAGCGAAAATGGATATAACTGAACTGTCTCCAGCATACGATATCATAATTCATCGTAAGAAATCGGAATATCGAAACACGATCCAGATGAAAAACACAGCTCACAGTGTGCACAGAACATTAAAAATAGTAGTTTCGACCGAAAGCCGGCATGTAGTTATATTTCGGTGTATATCCTTATATATTTTTCTGTTGATGTTTACCTTTTCAGTTGAAGGTTTAATTGGCCGAATTAATTGGTTTAGTTGGTTGATAAGTCCTTTTATGTGTACGTCCATTGAACATCTCGTTGTTTGATGTACCCATCTTTACTCCTATGTCCTTCATCCGAGGGAGTGATATGGATTCATGGGTGTTAAAGTCATGTACTTTTCCCACATCTCGGAGGGCAATATTGATTTCCTCATAATCCATTAGTTGACCGACAGCACAGTTAGTTAGCCTGTCCGCTTCTTCATTTCCCCGGTGGTCTCGCGTGTGCAGAGGCACAGACATTGATGTTACTGCGTATTGTTGACTACTACAATAGCTCAACCCAATGCCTGCCTACAGAGGGTCAAAGTAAAGAAATGCATAAACATGCGACGCTGCCGTAAAGCTAATTGTAAGGCGAAATGAAAAAAAAAGCGAAATAAAAATATAGAAAAAATATTTTTAAACGGTTAAGTTAAAGCTTTAAGCAGTAATTGGACGAAACAAATTAGAACAACGTTTAGGCTCAAAAGGCCATCGTCACGAACAAATACACACCACACACAAAGAAATGCATTTAAAACACACAAAAAATACATAATTAAAAAAATAATAATTTCGAACTAGAATGAGACATTTTCTTTATTATTATTATTATTAAAAATACACACACACATATATTTATATATATATATATATATATATATATATATATATATATAGAGAGAGAGAGAGAGAGCGAGAGAGAGAGAGAGAGAGAGTTAGAGAGAGAGTTAAAGAGTGAGAGAATGAGAGAGAAAAATAGAAATATTTGACATAAGTACTCCAATATCATTGAGCATTCAATGTCTATAAATTTAAGTCAGTTTGTAGTTATATTGTTCGAAAAAAAATGCCATACTTCACTAATACTATTAGTCTTAGACTTTGATGTTTAGTTAGTATTAAGATACACATATAAGATGACAAGAAGTCCAGATACGAACAACAAATTTCACATATATAGAAGAACACTGTTGGCGAGATAAGCAAATCATACGTCACGTCTTATTACACACACACATGAATTCTGAAATGCATAGGCGCCACCTGGAGACAGTTCAGAACTACAACTACCTTGATTATACTATAACCAGTGATGGAAAATGTAAAACTGAAATAAACAAAATAATATGAATGGTAAAAAGTAATTTTTATGTCATGAAAAATATATTAACATCAAAACAAATAACACCAGGGCTAAAACTAAGAATAGCAAAATGTTATATCTTCTCAACATTCCTATATGGTACAGAAAAATGGGCATTAGACAAGAAAACAGAACAGAAAATTGAAACCTTTGAAATGTGGATATATAGAAGAATAGGTAGAATTGGATGGATAGAAAAGAAAACAAAAGATGAAGTTTTAAAACAACTAAAAATGAAAAAAAAACCGCTAAATACAATTCAAACATGACATGTGCAATTTTGGGCCATGTTAAAAGACACATCAGCCTACTAAATTAATCTTGGAGGAGAAAAATGCAAGGTAAAAGAAGCAGAGGCAGACCAAGACCTAGCATGAACGAGTAACATGAAAAGATGGACAAGTCAGCCTATGACAATCTGCACTATCAAAGCAAGAGATAGAGCAGAATGGCGCTCCATGGTAGACAACCTTCGTTGCAGAGATGACACTCGATGATGATGATGATGATAAGCCGAACAGCCGTATTTCCTTTCTATTACTATATTACTACTGCAACTAAAAAAAAAGGACGCCATTTAAATAATTCAAAAACACACACATCTATTTGACCAAGATGACGTTTGTTTTAATTTCGGAGAGTAGTTTATATGATTAAAGAGATTGAAAATAGTGTTTCCAAAGGACTATATTTTTTTAAAGAGTTGTGTAAAGTTTACTATTCAAGGAGGAGGATAAGATCAGATAAGTACTTGTTAAATATAAATAGCTAAAAATGTATAGTTAGACCGTAAAAGATCACATGTGAGACCTTAACGATCAAACACGTGGGGAAACAACAGCCGGGCTAAACCCCCAACGCCAAAATCGTCGATGAAAGGCTGAGACCAATAATAGAATTACAGTTAAGAAGTTACAGTTAAGCTATTCTCAGATGGGGTTCCGAAAAAAAGATGTACTGACACTCTATTCACATTAAAACAGCTTGCAGAAAAAACGACAGAACACAATCACAATGTGTACATAGATCCATGTTAGGACCATGATAGGATCCATTGATCAGGAAAAAGTTTTCGACAGAATAAACAGAGAACAACAGTGGAAGATACTAACAACATGCGGAGTATGCCAACATCTATCAACCTATTTAAAAAGTCACAATATCAACAGCAGCTGCACAGTCAGAACAGCGGCAAGCAACACAGACCACTTCGAAGTTAGTTCAGGTGTAAGACAGCGGTGCGTACTACCCCGCCCTCTTTTTGTAAAACTGTTTATTACATAATACATGGACTATGTATGCAAGTTAGACAACTGAGATTAAATGTGTTAGACGATTGACAGGAAACAGTTTGAGAGAAAAGATCAGAAATGAAGAACTTAGAAAAAAGTTATAAATAGTCCCCGTCAAAGAATGTTCAAAGAGACAACGGATAAATGGTTGGGACACGTGACAAGGCAGAAAGATCAAAACACAACACAAGGAGCCCTCAACAAACGTTGTGAGAATACTAGACTCAAGGATCGACAACGAAAAATATGGGTCGATGAAATATTAGAAGCACTAGGAAACATAACAGCAGCAGAGGCGAACCAAAGAGAAAACGGCCGAAAATTATATCTCCCCTCAACGCTGAAAGGCAGATGAAGAAGGAAAGGAGAAGCAGAAGTAAAAGAAAAAAAGAGGAAACACACACACATTTATTACCAGCAAACATTTAAAGATAAATTGTCATATTTAGTTTGTAGCCACCAAATGCATCAGGGAAATTTTCTGTTGAAACATTCCAGTTCTGTCCGCTATCGTCTCTACTGATTTACCACAAACGCACACTTTAACACATAATAGTCATCTCTCATTTGTTTTACTATCAATAGTTTACCCCATGGAAACTCTTGTGATTGTTGTATATAAATAATGCATTTTAACAAGCTGAAGATATCTACATGCCGGGTATATCCAATTAGCGTAATCCATACGAAGTATATAGTTTGTTAGTTCATAGTTTTTGTAGCCGGCTGGTTACTCACTTTCATCATGAGTTACATTTGTTCTCTAGTCTTAATGTCTGTCGTCTGGTATATGATTCAATGAATCTTATTAAACATCTAAATTAGTCGTACGGGTGGTCTAGATGTAAAATGCCAACCTCTAGTCAAGAAGTTCCTGAACTTGAATCTTTCACTTCGAATTTGTGGTTTCTTTGTGGTTTTACCCTACCCAGATGGGCGGTGAGATATGATGTCTAGCCCTCTGGGAAAGCGGTGAAAAACACAAGGTCCCATGTGCAATCTGAGCATGTTGAAGAGCCCTTGGCAGTTGGAAATCGACAGGAGTGAGCCAAAAATTGGTTCTGCATCAGAAATATTCATAGGATAAAACTACCCAAAATAAGTCAAAAATTATCGAAGATAAACTAAAATGGAAATGCTTTTGAAGTCGAAGAATATGTGGGTTGTATGGCGCGGCCACCTCAGCATAAACCTGCCGATGTGAAACTGTGAAAAAAGTGAATTTCGCACAAAATTCAATCTTCGGTATTCCCGGAATATATATAGATGTTCACATTAACAACGAAAAACATTTGGCAGATTTAATAAATATAGTAGTTAAAACAAAGTACGTATTATTTGTATTGGGACATGACAGAAAACGTAACCAGTAGATTAAAATAATACACTATAAATTAATATCAAATTGTGGCAATGTTAAATGATGACAAAAATGTCAGGATCATCAACATTAAGAAATACATTAATTACATAATAATACTTGTACATAATGTATTTTAACTCTCACAAAATATAGTGTATGCTTTTGTATACTGCTTCTAATATTCCATCCATCCATCTTTTTCTTGGTCGACTGTTTGGTCTGATATTCTCATAATGTTTGCTGAAGGCTCGTTGTATTGTGTTTTGATCTTTCTTCCTTGTCACGTGGCCAAACCATTTTATCTGTTGTTTCTTTATATATTCTATGGCGGTGGCTATGAGGGGTTTTTTTCCCTCAGTTCTTCATTTCTGATCTTATATCTCAGAATGTTTCCTGTCATTCGTCTAAAACAGTTCATCTCAGTAGAAGTTGTTTTTTTCTTATTGTTCTTGCAACTAGGTCCAGGTCTGACATTAGTAGCACACCGTTGGGATGAAGGTTGTATTGTATAGTGCTCGTTTTGTCTCCAGAGTTATTGTCCTTGTTGGACAATAGTGGTGATAGCTGAGCAATGATTTAACAAGGTTTGTTGGATCTTGATTCTATCTCAGCTGTTTGTGAATTATCGTTTGTCACTAAACTTCCTAGGTATTTGAATTCCTGTACTTGTTTTAGTTTCCTGCCTTCCATAGTTATGTTGATGTTCTGTTTATTTTTGGCAACATCCATGACTTCTGTTTTGTTGATGTTGATTTTCATGTTGTATATTGTGCCCGTTACTGTTGAGTTTGTTTACGTGTTCTTGTAGGTCTTCTATTGTTTTACGTATTAGTGCCTGATCGTCTATTATATTATTAGAGAGTACATGTTGTTTTTAATGACAAGTATTAATTCAGACCACTAAAGATGAAGTTATCAGTATTTTCCCTGCTGTTGTTTCATCCCTTTTCCCCTCAAGATTGTTGCTTATTTCCTAATGCTCTTCGATGAAACATAACCGTCATAAAACAAAGCTTAGACCTTCTGCCTGAAATGGAGCGCTCTGCCAGTGTCTTTGTATATTCTCATATGAATTATCCACTTAAAAGTGTATTAGTCTATACCAATCATAGTCGACTACACAGTTCCATTGATACCAACATAAAGTTTTCAGTTCAATATGTCCCTAAATCACTCGTATAATGTAATCGAACGTAACTAATTATTTGTAGCTTCAGGTATTTTGTTTTTCTTTGGTGGTAAAGCCCATTCTTGGATTACAGCTGTTCCATAGATGTCGAAGACGAGTGTGTTGAGTGTCTGTAATACCGCCAATAACAAGAACAATTTCTGCCACTCAGTTATTAGTTTCTACGATGTGGAGAGAAGCAAAAGCAAATATTTCACAAATTATAATCTCAGAGGAAATGTTACATTAAAAAAATATATAATTTTCAGGTGAGAAAATATTACAATGTAAAATGACAGAACAACAAACAAAATAAGAAAATTATGAATGTTAGAAGCAAAATTACTTAAACGTAATTATTATCATCATCATCATCATCATCATGAGAATCAACATGTCGCATGTCCTTTGCAGAAAGTTACATTCACCACAGCTACTCTGAAAAAAAATCTGTGTCTCTAGCCAGATCTGCCACTACTACTGTTGTTCAAGGTCTCCTTCATTTCTTGAAACCACATTTTTTTCTTGGGCTGCCCCTGATGCGTCGAACCGGAAACATATTTTCAGTTATTATTCTTTCCTGTCTGCTCTATATTTTTATGTCTGTATGTATATATATTTGATTATATACATAGGTCGTTGCAGGTCGTTGTGTTTGGCCTTCGAGTAACAAAATATCGCTCCACATTGCTGTAGAGTTTACTGTGTTTAAACTAGGCTTCAGTGACGTTTTCTCTGCTTTTAGTGAAAGTCGATCGTGACTTGCACTGCTTTCTTATACCGCCAAGCTTTACAAACAGTATTTGATTTTCCGTTCATTCTCAAATGGCATAATCCACATCTATAGTGTAACTATTTCTTTCTCATCACTTTTCTGAGGTCATAATTCGCAATCCATAATTCTCTTCTTTGGTTGGCCAAGACCTAGGAGATTTTCCACACTTTTTGGCGAACCATTCAGCCTTTGACGACGTTCTCTGGGTTATTATACACAACATTTTTTCATTACAACATATATTTGTTAATGCTCCTTTTCTCTTATTCTTTTTCCTCTATTTAATTTGAGTCTTACTCTGGATCTATGCGCTTTTCTTCTGTTTTGTAGATGCCCTATATAGTTTGCTGTCACACTGTATTCTCTCCAAGTCGATAACATTTCATTTGTTCCCTTCTATATTCAGATTAAAGGTAAAGGTAAAGTACGAGACTTGAACCGGCGTCTTAGCACGCGAGTTTACACCCATATGTGCTCGGCCGCATATCCAGAAATGCTCTGATATTTCTGTATAGTGTCGCCTCAAGCATCGAAACTCAGATGCGAAACGACATTCCTCACCTTCCCAGAATAATACCCTGGTACCCATTTCTGCCAACGGCTGGGTCGACCGTGGGGATATTTTTTTTTCCAACCACGAATACAATTCACACTGCTCCCAGCGGGAATCGAACACGGGTTGTCCGAACGTCGGTAGTCTAGTCGGGTGGCTTTCCTAACTAGGCTACCGAGGCCCTCAGTACATATTAATTATATGTCAGTTATTTCACCTGTTGTAACATCTAAAATTCTGACTTCACACGTAATTCATTTTGGTTTCTTGAAGCATCTCATTTCTGTGGTAATTATTAGCAGCCTCTTATTTGTTGTAAGTGTCAAATAAGAATACAAAACATATTTTGTAGAAGATATCACATTGCACTGATATACACTTTTTGTTTGCTGCAGGAAAGTGGCTAGCTAACTCAATATTGGATTCCCCTTACGCACCCGATGTTTATTTCTCTATCTACAGGATGGAAATATAGAATCACCAAGCATTGGTAATTAGTTTGTTAAACAAATAGATAGGAAAGATAAATAGTGTACTCTGATTTGAAGTGAGTATAAATAATATCTATATTTAGATCCAAAAATAATGTTGGGCATTTCTTACATTAGGAACAATATGTCTGGTGACAAACGGAGTCGTGGAACCAACCACTGTAGACAGTGCGTTGGCTATTCCAAAAAGCACTCCGGCGTGCTGTGGAGCCAAGTCCATAGCGTTCGTGAGGAATCCTGCCCCAAAGAGAAATCCATGTAGGGAGAGACAAGCGATCATCAACAACACAGCTATGATTCTGTACTCACAGGTCAAAAAGCTGGCAACCAGAATCAAGACGACGGGGAGCATTGTTCCTGAAAAAAAATGAAATTTAAATTGTTGTGTTTGTTCACAACAATACAATCGATGTAAATAAAACCAAAGTTAATGTGTATATTTTTATTTACAATGTGTACATAACTGGCAGAGGCAGATGGTAGACTGCACAAGAAAAATAAGTGCATTATTCCAGAACCTAGCAACATGGGATGAACCTTACCTTTAGTATGACATTTCAATAAACTTTACTTTGAAATACACATTTAGGTAGAAAAAGGAAGATATAAGACCTTTATATGAAATCACGATACGAGAAAAAGAAATGAAAGAAGAGAAATATTAATACAATTTTATGAAGAAAACAGGTCGGTAATATGTGGCACCTACTTTGAACAAGAGAAAAGGGAACTATATACGTGAAAGAAGCCTTGAGATACGAAGAGGACTCAAATAGACTATATAATAATAAAAGATAGGTACCGTAACAGCGTCAAGAGAACTAACACCTATCCAGGAGCAGATGTTAACTCAGATCACAATCCTGTAATTATTAAAATTAAAATCAAACTAAAGAGAAACAAACAAAAGACTTTATCAGCAACAATACAACTAGACTGAATAACTTTAAATAATAAAAAGATCTGAAAGATACTTATGCAATACATGTAAAGAACACATATCAGAAGCTGCTAGAAGAAGGGATTGAGCAGTGCATAAAAGAAAATCCTGATGAAAAAGGTACAGCAAAATGGCATAAAGAAAAACCATACAAGATACTTGTATTGATATTACCCAAAAGGAAAATAACAAAACAACAAAAATGGATGACTGATGCCATCCTGGAAAAAATGGAAGAAAGAAAACAAGCGAAGAACACTACCCAACACAATAAAATAGATAATGAAATACGCAAAATGTGCAAAAAGGCACAAAAAAAGACTGACTCAACCAAAGATATCTACAAATTGAATCTATTGAAAATAAACATGATTAAAGAGCGAAGCACATCGAAATGTAGAGAATGACTAGTAAAAATTTAAAATAAAATCACAGAAAGAAGATGTTTTATAAACAAAAAAAGAAAAATGCTAAAAAAAACAATACAGTCATAATCAGTAGATGGCAGGAATATATATCATAATTATTTTTTGACGAAAGGAAAAAGAAACCAACTATAAAAAATCTATGTCAGGCGATAAAATCTTAGAATCTGAAGTGGACAAAGTTATGCAAACAATTAAAAAGGAAAAAGCTACAAGACCTGACAACAAATATATAAAGAGAAGATAAAGGCACTAGAACATTTTTCCATTGAAATGATCACAAACTTATGCAACGATATATACCAGTCAGGATACGTATCAAATTAACTTAAAACAACTTTTAATGCAATGCCTAAAAAGAATGATGTATTTGAATGCGGTATAGACCATGTAACAAAAATCTTGCTCAAAGTTATTCAAGGAAGAATTAATTACAAAATCACTATATAATTAGAAGAACAATTTGGATTTATGAAAAACAGTGGAACAAAAAATGCCATAATCTTTGTGAGGATGTTAATCGAAAAGTTACACAGAAGTAAACAAACCAATATATGGCTGCTTTACAGACAAGACCAAAACTTTTGCCAGAAACAACTTATAAACTGCATAAAAGAAATTCTTCTAGATGACACAGACATACGACTAATATGTAATTTATACTGGGAGCAATGGTAAGATATAACAAAGAAAACATATACAGAGTGGAGTAAGACAGGGATGCATCTATCTCCATTTTTGTTCTAGCTATATACTGAGCACATCTTTAAAAATATGACAAAGATTCTAGGCCTAAACATTAATGGAAAGACAATCAAAATCCTAAGATATGCTGATGATAATGTGTTACAAGGAAAAAATCATGAAGGACTACAACAATTACTTAATGAAATAAACTACTACATACATCACGGCGGATAGAGGAGTGCAAAGACAGGACAGTGTGGAAAAAACGAACAAATTAAATATACTTCAAATCAGTATCTCTGGCCTCAAGTACAAGAAAACAGTTAGCCAGAATCAAACACAAGCACAAGGTTCATATCGCACTATTACAACATTAAACATTTAACAAGAACATAGACAAACAAATAACAGGCTTTATCAGCTACCCTTGTGAATACACCATCAATTGCAGGGGCATAGACACCTATATCAGGAATAACATACACGGAGATATGATTGCAATGAATAAAGCTGGATCAACATATGCTAAGAAAACCACTATTTGGTACGTATTCAGCAAGAATAACATCTATAATGTCTATAGCCCACCAGGAACGCAGTGTAGTATAACAGAACTGGATCAGACTAAGCCCACCAGGAACGCAGTGTGGTACAACAGAACTAGATCAAACTAAGCCCACCAGGAACGCAGTGTGGTATAACAGAACTGGATCAGACTAAGCCCACCAGGAACGCAGTGTGGTACAACAGAACTGGATCAGACTAAGCCCACCAGGAACGCAGTGTGGTATAACAGAACTGGATCAGACTAAGCCCACCAGGAACGCAGTGTGGTTTAACAGAACTGGATCTTGACTAAGCCCACCAGGAACGCAGTGTGGTATAACAGAACTGGATCAGACTAAGCCCACCAGGAACGCAGTGTGGTATAACAGAACTGGATCAGACTAAGCCCACCAGGAACGCAGTGTGGTATAACAGAACTGGATCAGACTAAGCCGTCAAGGAACGCAGTGTGGTATAACAGAACTGGATCAGACTAAGCCCACCAGGAACGCAGTGTGATATAACAGAACTGGATCAGACTAAGCCCACCAGGAACGCAGTGTGGTATAACAGAACTGGATCAGACTAAGCCCACCAGGAACGCAGTGTGATATAACAGAACGGGATCAGACTAAGCCCACCAGGAAAGCAGTGTGATATAACAGAACGGGATCAGACTAAGCCCACCAGGAACGCAGTGTGATATAACAGAACGGGATCAGACTAAGCCCACAGGGAACGCAGTGTGATATAACAGAACTGGATCAGACTAAGCCCACCAGGAACGCAGTGTGATATAACAGAACTGGATCAGACTAAGCCCACCAGGAACGCAGTGTGATATAACAGAACGGGATCCGACAAAGCCCACCAGGAACGCAGTGTGATATAACAGAACGGGATCAGACTAAGCCCACCAGGAACTCAGTGTGGTATAACAGAACTAGATCAGACTAAGCCCACCAGGAACTCAGTGTGGTATAACAGAACTAGATCAGACTAAGCCCACCAGGAACTCAGTGTGGTATAACAGAACTAGATAAGACTAAGCCCACCAGGAACTCAGTGTGGTATAACAGAACTAGATCAGACTAAGCCCACCTGGAACTCAGTGTGGTATAACAGAACTAGATCAGACTAAGCCCACCAGGAACTCAGTGTGGTATAACAGAACTAGATCAGACTAAGCCCACCAGGAACTCAGTGTGGTATAACAGAACTAGATCAGACTAAGCCCACCAGGAACTCAGTGTGGTATAACAGAACTAGATCAGACTAAGCCCACCAGGAACTCAGTGTGGTATAACAGAACTAGATCAGACTAAGCCCACCAGGAACTCAGTGTGGTATAACAGAACTAGATCAGACTAAGCCCACCAGGAACTCAGTGTGGTATAACAGAACTAGATCAGACTAAGCCCACCAGGAACTCAGTGTGCTATAACAGAACTAGATCAGACTAAGCCCACCAGGAACTCAGTGTGGTATAACAGAACTAGATCAGACTAAGCCCACCAGGAACTCAGTGTGGTATAACAGAACTAGATCAGAATAAGCCCACCAGGAACGCAGTGTGATATAACAGAACTGGATCAGACTAAGCCCACCAGGAACTCAGTGTGGTAAAACAAAACTGGATCAGACTAAGCCCACCAGGAACGCAGTGTGATATAACAGAACGGGATTAGACTAAGCCCACCAGGAACGCAGTGTGATATAACAGAACGGGATCAGACTAAGCCCACCAGGAACGCAGTGTGATATAACAGAACTAGATCAGACTAAGCCCACAGGGAACGCAGTGTGATATAACAGAACTGGATCAGACTAAGCCCACCAGGAACGCAGTGTGATATAACAGAACTGGATCAGACTAAGCCCACCATGAACGCAGTGTGATATAACAGAACGGGATCCTACTAAGCCCACCAGGAACGCAGTGTGATATAACAGAACGGGATCAGACTAAGCCCACCAGGAACTCAGTGTGGTATAACAGAACTAGATCAGACTAAGCCCACCAGGAACTCAGTGTGGTATAACAGAACTAGATCAGACTAAGCCCACCAGGAACTCAGTGTGGTATAACAGAACTAGATCAGAATAAGCCCACCAGGAACGCAGTGTGATGTAATAGAACTGGATCAGACTAAGCCCACCAGGAACTCAGTGTGGTAAACAGAACTAGATCAGACTAAGACCACCAGGAACTCAGTGTGGTATAACAGAACTAGATCAGACTAAGCCCAGCAGGAACGCAGTGTGGTATAACAAAACTGGCTAAGACTAAGCCCACCAGGAACGCAGTGTGGTATAACAAAACTGGATCAGACTAAGCCCACCAGGAACGCAGTGTGGTATAACAGAACTGGATCAGACTAAGCCCACCAGGAACGCAGTTTGGTATAACTGAACTGGATCAGACTAAGCCCACCAGGAACGCAGTGTGGTTTAACAGAACTGGATCTTGACTAAGCCCACCAGAAACGCAGTGTGGTATAACAGAACTGGATCAGACTAAGCCCACCAGGAACGCAGTGTGGTATAACAGAACTGGATCAGACTAAGCCCACCAGGAACGCAGTGTGGTATAACAGAACTGGATCAGACTAAGCCCTCAAGGAACGCAGTGTGGTATAACAGAACTGGATCAGACTAAGCCCACCAGGAACGCAGTGTGATATAACAGAACTGGATAAGACTAAGCCCACCAGGAACGCAGTGTGGTATAACAGAACTGGATCAGACTAAGCCCACCAGGAACGCAGTGTGATATAACAGAACGGGATTAGACTAAGCCCACTAGGAACGCAGTGTGATATAACAGAACGGGATCAGACTAAGCCCACCAGGAACGCAGTGTGATATAACAGAACGGGATCAGACTAAGCCCACAGGGAACGCAGTGTGATATAACAGAACTGGATCAGACTAAGCCCACCAGGAACGCAGTGTGATATAACAGAACTGGATCAGACTAAGCCCACCAGGAACGCAGTGCGATATAACAGAACGGGATCCGACTAAGCCCACCAGGAACGCAGTGTGATATAACAGAACGGGATCAGACTAAGCCCACCAGGAACTCAGTGTGGTATAACAGAACTAGATCAGACTAAGCCCACCAGGAACTCAGTGTGGTATAACAGAACTAGATCAGACTAAGCCCACCAGGAACTCAGTGTGGTATAACAGAACTAGATCAGACTAAGCCCACCAGGAACTCAGTGTGGTATAACAGAACTAGATCAGACTAAGCCCACCAGGAACTCAGTGTGGTATAACAGAACTAGATCAGACTAAGCCCACCAGGAACTCAGTGTGGTATAACAGAACTAGATCAGACTAAGCCCACCAGGAACTCAGTGTGGTATAACAGAACTAGATCAGACTAAGCCCACCAGGAACTCAGTGTGGTATAACAGAACTAGATCAGACTAAGCCCACCAGGAACTCAGTGTGGTATAACAGAACTAGATCAGACTAAGCCCACCAGGAACGCAGTGTGATATAATAGAACTGGATCAGACTAAGCCCACCAGGAACTCAGTGTGGTATAACAGAACTAGATCAGACTAAGCCCACCAGGAACTCAGTATGGTATAACAGAACTAGATCAGACTAAGCCCACCAGGAACTCAGTGTGGTATAACAGAACTAGATCAGATTAAGCCCACCAGGAACTCAGTGTGGTATAACAGAACTAGATCAGACTAAGCCCACCAGGAACTCAGTGTGGTATAACAGAACTAGATCAGACTAAGCCCACCAGGAACTCAGTGTGGTATAACAGAACTAGATCAGACTAAGCCCACCAGGAACTCAGTGTGGTATAACAGAACTAGATCAGACTAAGCCCACCAGGAACTCAGTGTGGTATAACAGAACTAGATCAGACTAAGCCCACCAGGAACTCAGTGTGGTATAACAGAACTAGATCAGACTAAGCCCACCAGGAACTCAGTGTGGTATAACAAAACTAGATCAGACTAAGCCCACCAGGAACTCAGTGTGGTATAACAGAACTAGATCAGACTAAGCCCACCAGGAACTCAGTGTGGTATAACAGAACTAGATCAGACTAAGCCCACCAGGAACTCAGTGTGGTATAACAAAACTAGATCAGACTAAGCCCACCAGGAACTCAGTGTGGTATAATAGAACTGGATCAGACTAAGCCCACCAGGAACTCAGTGTGGTATAACAGAACTAGATCAGACTAAGCCCACCAGGAACTCAGTGTGGTATAACAGAACTAGTTCAGACTAAGCCCACCAGGAACTCAGTGTGGTATAACAGAACTAGATCAGACTAAGCCCACCAGGAACTCAGTGTGGTATAACAGAAATAGATCAGAATAAGCCCACCAGGAACGCAGTGTGATATAATAGAACTGGATCAGACTAAGCCCACCAGGAACTCAGTGTGGTAAACAGAACTTTTTATCAGACTAAGCCCACCAGGAACTCAGTGTGGTATAACAGAACTAGATCAGACTAAGCCCACCAGGAACGCAGTGTGATATAATAGAACTGGATCAGACTAAGCCCACCAATAACTCAGTGTGGTATAACAGAACTAGATCAGACTAAGCCCACCAGGAACGCAGTGTGGTATAACAAAACTGGCTCAGACTAAGCCCACCAGGAACGCAGTGTGGTATAACAAAACTGGATCAGACTAAGCCCACCAGGAACACAGTGTGGTATAACAGAACTGGATCAGACTAAGCCCACCAGGAACGCAGTGTGGTATAACAGAACTGGATCAGACTAAGCCCACTAGGAACGCAGTGTGATATAACAGAACTGGATCAGACTAAGCCCACCAGGAACGCTGTGTGATATAACAGAACTGGATCAGACTAAGCCCACCAGGAACGCAGTGTGATATAACAGAACTGGATCAGACTAAGCCCACCAGGAACGCAGTGTGATATAACAGAACTGGATCAGACTATCATAAAACTGTTCAAGCTGGAAACTTTATTGGATATTTGCCACAATGGGGACACTGATTTAAACTCTACAGGACAATACTTAGAAGATCGTTGTCTATCAACTAACCTCACAGGCAAGCAGGATAACATGTCTACACCAAACCCTACTTCACAGAGCCTATCTCTCCCTCAATAGACCCGACTTGACCATTTTCTCTATTGACCTCATAAACCTTGCCACATCCAAGTAATTGAAGACGTAGACAGAGATCACAGACCCATTGTAACCCTCTAAGTAATTGAAGACTGGCAGTGATCACAGACTCATTGTAACCATCCGAGTAATTGAAGACATAGGCAGTGATCACAGACTCATTGTAACCATCCGAGTAATTGAAGACATAGGCAGTGATCACAGACTCATTGTAACCATCCGAGTAATTGAAGACTGGCAGTGATCACAGACTCATTGTAACCATCCGAGTAATTGAAGACATGGGCAGTGATCACATACCCATTGTAACCATCCGAGTAATTGAAGACTGGCAGTGATCACAGACTCATTGTAACCATCCGAGTAATTGAAGACATAGGCAGTGATCACATACCCATTGTAACCATCCAAGTAATTGAAGACATAGGCAGTGATCACAGACTCATATAACCACCATAGACACTAAGTCTCCCAAAAACAAGACTAAGCAGAGGACAAGATGGAACTTCAAGAAAGCAGACTGGAAACAATACCTAGAAACCACTGACCACCAACTACGGAGAAATACAGCAGATACTGACGGGAACGACGTGGATGAAACTTTTACACAAATCATAATGAATGCAGCAAAGTAAATTATATCTAAAGGATGCAGAGCAAATATCATCTATTTTGGAACATGGTATTTCAGAAAGCAGTTGCAGAAAGGAAGAAAGCTGGCACAAAACTTGAGCAAACTTAAACCTTGCAACACAAAATCAACTATAATAAAGCTAGTGCCTTGGCTCAATTGATCACTAAACAAGCAAAGAAAGAGAAGTGTCAAGAAACATGAAACAAACTTGAACTCCGACAGGAAGGAACCAAAGCCTGAAGACTGGGGATAAACAAGAGTCAAACCCCAAACCCATCAAATTCAATAACGAAATTATCAATTCTGGGAGGAAAATTGTATAAAATCTGCATCGTTACTTTGCTTGTCAATAGAGCTAACTGACTTAAAGAAACAGATAAATTATATCCACGCAGGAAACAAGCAACTAATTGCAGTGTTTCGGTAAAACTGGTAAAGGTAAAGATGCGAGACTTGAATCGGCGTCATAGCTCGCGAGTTTTACTCATATGTGTTCGGTCGCCTATTTAGAAGTGTTCGAAGACTCCTGTTTAGTGTCGCTTAAGCATCATAACTCACGAGGAAGGCGTCATTCCTCACCTAGCCAGAGTGTTACACTGGTATCCATTTCAAGCAGCTGCTGGGTCGATCGCGATGGTATTTCCTTCCAACCACAAGTACAATACACAAAGCTTCCAGCAGTAATAGAACATAGGTCGTCCGAACGTGGGTAGATAGTGGACTGGTTTCCCCAACTAGGCTACCGAGTAAAGCTGGTAGCCATGGACAGTTGGTGGGAGACAACGTACACTCCAACAAGGTATAGTGACATCTTTACACAAAAATGGAACACAACAGAATACTGACGTTGTGGCGTTCTTCAGAGTACAAGAACAAAACAAATGGACAGCAGAATAAAGATAAACTCTACTGCATCTAGAATTAACGGACAATTAAATCAAAGCGAAATAAAGAGAATAGAGGGATATGAAATGAAAAGCTAAAACGTAAGGGAGATGTACTACATTATAAAGGATAAAAAGTGATAACACATAAAAATTAGTACATGAAAATTAGTATACTAAAAAGTATTTATACATTAATACGAGGTTTAACTGAGACTTAATCCAAGAGCTCCCAGAGAGTGGATTGACGGTAAATCAAATGTCAATGAAATGGACGTGAAATAAGGAGGGGGAGAGGAAGAGTTACGTAATTAGACGAGAGCTTTGATAGGATTGGGAGGTGGCTATATGAGGTGTGAAAGGCGTTCTGGGTCATTTCTTACTCTTAACTATGGACTACCATCATGGCTTTCGCTACTGAACTATACTATTTGTTGTCATCTGTTTGGATAAATGATATTATTCTTGTCTACATAGCTTCCTTGTCTACCTCTTGCTAATTATAAAATGCCAAGTAAGGCACTATATACAGAGAGCAAAGACACTGAATATATGCCTTTATTTACAGTTATTTGTGTCTTCGAATTTTCTTGTACATTTTCTTTTGTTCCAATGGCATTTTCTCGTTTTAACTGTTAATTCAGGTATATATTTCGTTATCTGTAGTTTTATTTATCTTTTAATAACACGAATAGTTGATTGATTTTAGAGATTCATGAATATTGTTCTATAATTCATTTTCTGTAACTGAAGTAACATATGGATATGAATCATAGACAACAGGACTACAGACAAGAAACTCACTGGAGTCTGTAGAAATGTGGTTTTCCCGAAGAATGTTGATGATATCATGGGCAGCTAAGAAGAAAATGATAACGTTATGAAACGAGGCCAAAGCAAAAAAAGAACTAATGTCCACTATTAGGAAGAAACAAAATCATCATTTTTTGGCCATGTAATGAGAAGAGAACAACTGGAATATATTATAACAACTGGGAAAATTGATTGATGAAGAGATAGAGGGAAACAAAGAGAAAATATACCAGACAGCTTTTAAGCGAATGGCTTTTCAGGAGGTCAACAACAGAAATGATGTATAACTGTCGAGTAGAAAGTTGTGGAGAGACATGATCACGTACGCCAGCAGGCCCGGCACTTGATGATAATGATGATAAACTGAAATAAAACGAAAACAATATCTAAAGTGCCGTACATACACTACCTATTTTGTGCTCAACCTTTCTGGCGACAGTCTGGGAACATTTTTTCGTTGCTGTGGTATAATCCTCCACACTAGCAGAGAAAACTGCAAAAATGACACATCCTATAAAAGGTATCGTACTTATCAGTCCTGCCTATAACAAAGAAAAGATAAATCAGTAAGTTTTGGTTTTTTTGTTTACAAGAATTTGTGTGTAAATATATATTACTTTTTTTACTTTATAAAGAATGCTCAGAATAATTTTAATTCAAGCACTCTCTATTTTTGGGATCCGCGATAGCTCAGTGGTTAGTGAACTGGCCTATAAAGGACAAGAGGTAGGGTTCGATCCCAACTGACGGCTTCCGGGTTCACCCAGCCTTTAATGGGTATGGATTTTTTTTGTGGGAAAGTAACGGGCGTAATATCGACCACATTACCTCAAAATCATGTGCCGAAGGTCTGAAAAATTTATGGTCGCTAACAACATTTCCTATACTCCACTTGGCGTGACGGGTGTACGTTACTTTTTTTTTTACTCTCTATTTTGTAACTATAATAACGAAAATAACACACACAAAAACACTATTTATACAATAAGAAAATGTCGAGGTAGGTGAATAACAAATCAAGTTGGTAAACACATATTTTAATACAAATCAAATACAGGGTGTCTCACTCGCTACCGAACCGAAAATTTTCTCAGTAACTCTAACATCAACCAAGGTATTGCAACGAAATCTAATCATGAATATACTGGTTGTGTAAAAAATGAAAGGATGACACAGTCTTAATATCAGAGACAAAGAATGAACTACAAGAAATGATAGACATACTAGAAAAAAGAAAGTAACAAGAAAGGTTACAGTTTGAATATTAAGAAAACCGAAGTAATGGTCATATTGAAAAAGAAATAATCAGATTTGTCCTATTTCATGCAGCATAAAAATAAACAGGACAAATCTGAAACAAGTGCAATGCGTCAAATACGTGGGCACAATAATAGCATCAGATGGAAGATGCACTACATAAAGCATAATAGGTCAGGACAAAATAGCATTTCAGACAATTAACAGCGTCGTATACAACGAATCTATGTCAATAGAACTGAGTGAGAAACATAGTTCATCGGTGTTCATAGACTCAGTTCTGACCTATGGAAGCGAATCAAGCACAGTAAAAAAACAAATGAAAAGACGATTAGAGGCCACATATATGGATTCTCAGAAGAATGTTGAATGTTCCGTGGACAGCTAAAAGGACCAACAAAGTATTCTCAAAGAGGCAACACAAAAAGGGAGCTCCTAAGAAACGTCAGAAAGAAACAATCAACAATTTTAGAGCACATCATGAGAAGAGGAAAGTTGGAATACGTGGTTATTACAAGTGGAAAAATACGGGTAAAAAGATATCGCGGACGACAAAAAGAGAAAATACTAGATAGCTTGGTGTCATAACATGGAAAACGGCCAACAACAGAACTGATACGATGTACGGTGGATAGAAGATTGTGGAAGAACATCGACTACGTCAATCGGTATGGTACCCGATGATGATGAAAAATGACATGAAATGTGCCTTAGTGTGTGTGTGTGTTCCGTCCCTACTTGTTGTGACACAACTGCGTGAACACCTCTCTGCTGATCTGTCTTTTTGGTGGGAATGCCTAAACTTTAATGTTTGTTGAATAACAAATGAATTTGGATCTACAATACCTGTGAGTTCGCACTAAGTAACTGGGAAATGTTTTGCTATACTTTGGAGGAACTAGTGTTAAGTGGTGAAACCATTAAATACATGCCAGGTTCGGTAGCACGTCATACACCCTATACTAAACCAGCTTTATTATTTCATTTTAAAAAAATATTCATTTACAGTAACATGCAACAGTTCGCTATCTTATATCATCGACGATTTGCTGCTAGTTCGTACAGGGCGTGGTTGTTTCTTAGTCCCAAGCTTTTTCTAATAGTAATTGTTCTGGTAGCAATAGTATTGATAGGTAGTATTGATTCTCTTGGTATCCTTTGTGTTTTTTTGGTTTGTTTTTATTTTTTACCCTGATGGTTTCCACGTGAATGCTCGATGGCAAACATTTTCTTCATTTATTCCCAAACACACTACTAGTATATTTTGAACGTCTTCTTCTTATAAAACTCGAAATAAATTATTGTTTAGATTCGTTTCCTGTCAGTTAATTCGAATTTTATTTTTTCTAGCTTATGTCTGAGATTCTACGTAGACATTTATTTTCTTATCTAAAGTTCGGGTGGATATTCCTCTTAGCCCCCCCCCCCCCCCCCCTTTTTTTTCCTCCCGGCCTAAAATGGCAGACCCAAACAAAAAAGCCAAGAGAGAGGAGAAAAATATAAAAATTGAAATACTAGAAAAGTCAATCTGAGGGCATCACAAATTACAACTGACACATGTTTGGCTACATCAGTGCTGGATCATTTTCAAATCGAACAAAGCAGTGTGAAAATGTAAAAGTATCAATATTAGGCATACCCAAATGGCATTTATGGTTAAAAGCAATGGGATGTAGGAAAAAGAGACCCAGATGATGGTGTAGCAATAGAAAAGAGCAAACATCGCAATGCGCAGCGTACATAAGACACATTACAGAGAGTTGATTCAAACATCGTACTTACACAAGATTATAAAAGACAACAGAGTCAGGATGGTAAAAAGCCAAAATGATGTAAAATCCACAAATGACACACAATAAGATGCGTATTTAATTTGCTTTTCTTCTTTTCCTCATTCCCTCCTTCCCCATTTGCCATTCCGCGTTGGGGGAGATATAATTTGCGGTATTTGCTCTACTGTTGGCCTCTGCTGATGTTGTTTCCTAGTGTTTCTAAATGTTCCATCAATCCATCTTTTTTTCTGGTGGACATTTGAATATGGTGTTCTCGTAACATTTATTACAGGTTCCTTGTGTTGTGTTTTGGTCTTACTGTCTTGCCACGTGGTCAAATCATTATATCTGGTGTTTATTTATGTGTTCGATAGCGGAAATTATTTCTGGATTGTTTTTTCAGTTCTTCATTTCTGATATTATCTCTAAGACCATTTCTTATAATTCTAACATACTCCATCTCTGTAGTGGTTATTTTCCCATCTTACTGTTCTTGATCAAAAGTCGAGGTCTGGCATTGGTAACAGAACGTTGGAATGAAAATCGGCTGTAATGTCGATTGTTTTCTCTAGTAGTATTTCCTTGTTGGACAATAGTGGTGATTTGTCCAATGATTTGACAACCTTTATTGCATCTTGAATCTATCTCTGCTGCTTGTGAATTGTCGTTTGTCACTAGACTTCCTTGTAATTATATTTATCAACATGTTGTTTTAATTGTCTGCCGTCTTTCAAAATGTTATGTTCAATTTTTATTTTGCGATGTTAATGACTTATGTCTTTTTGGTGTTGATTTTCATGTTGTAATGTTTGCCTATTGTGTTAAATCTATTTAAATGTTCTTGTAAGTCTTCTATTTTCCCATGTATTATTTATTACACTAAAATGAATCAATGACAAGAAGTCCATCATGGCTACCTTTACTTACCTAACGGTTCATTACGGTTGACAACAAAATGACATACATCGACCACGTGACACATAGAAGTAGATGTAGAACATACCGTCTCTAAATTTAAACCAAGAGCTGATCTCATGTAGACGGGGAAATTGTCCAGTAAAATATAGATGGTAAAGTCGTTACAAATAAAAGAAACTATAAGTGCTAAAGCTGGCTGGGATGTTAATAGTGATTTCCATGGTGTTGGTGAGTGGACCTTGAGAAAGATGAAGAATAAATAAAAATTGTGAGCACATACGTGAAAAGAAGAAAATAATTAATAATCATGAGAATCACGTACCTGCTAGAAAGGTTCTAATACAGAACATAATAACTCTAAATATAACCAAAAGACTTTCTTGTCGACTATGATCCCATGCACTCATCAGCCTAACAGTATTACTGTGTGTACACTTAATTTTGTTTTCCTCTAGTTTATTGTTTATAGTTACAGTAAACATTTACTCAACCTGAATTGTTACAGCGTATGTTATCCATAAGGAAATTAATGATAACATGGAAACATGGCATCAATGATTCGAGTGGTGAAAGATGTTAGATGATAGATTAAAAGGGTAGAGGAGATGACCCAAGTCATGTTTGAGGGAAAGTAAGTAAAATAAAGAGCCCTATCGCGCCATGTAGCGAATAGGGAATATGGTGTTAGTAACCATAATTTTTTCAGACCTTCGGCTCAAGATTTTTGGGAAATGGGATCGGTATTACGCCCGTGCCGCTTTACTTTCCCAGAAAAAAATAAGGTACCCATTAAAGGCTGGGTGAATCTGGAAGCCGTTGATCAGGATTGAACCAGACTCTTTGTCTTTTGTAATCCAGTTCACTAACCACTGAACTATCGCGACTCCCATATGTGAGGGTGGTTCATGTTTAAATGGAAGGATAGACAAGTAGAATATAATTCTAGAAAAAATTCCCCAAAGGTCAGTTTGAAATCTTGGTTTAAGTTTATATTAGAATGATAGTAAGCGATGACGCAGTGCAGAGATGCTAAGTTAAGATGCGAGCAAGGTTTGAGAGACTGGTCGAGTATTAGAGTGCGACATAGATCAGCTCAGGCGCAGGCCTATTTGAACGTGATAAAGAACATAAATGGACTTTCGGTCAATATGGCGGATAGGCGGCAGAGACCATTGAGCTCAGTTTGAAAATTGTTTCATGTTGCAGTTTCCTCATATTCCAAGTCCGGCTTGCTGCCGGAACTACCGAACTTAGCGCTCTATGCACACCGTGAGCTGTGCTTATCATCCGGATGGTTTTTCGATAATCCGATTGTTTACGATGAATGAGGATATCGTATGATGAAGGACAGTTCAGCTGCGTTCACTTTCGGTGCCGCTTGGCCTTCTGTCTTTTCGCGTGTGGTGTACCTGCTATGATGGGGACTGCAGCTTCTTTTTTTTGTTTGGATTCCTCAGTGAGATGAGTTTTATTTTGGATGATTCCACTGGCACGGGCGGTTGAGCAATTATGGATTTTAATTCGTTTGCAGTTATACCGGGGCCTTTGACTAATCATAACCATAACCAAAGAACATAAATCATCCGTTGCATTCAGAATTGGGTGCAACCAATAGAGAAGGGTATCATTCGCTAAAAATTCTGGATAGCATGGAGGAAGGGATCATATCTGATCTGAACGACATTATGGCTGGCAAGGATAGGATACACGTAGCAGCGGAGAAAAAAAAACAGGCTAAAAAACGTAATCATTCAGCTCGACAGTGAGTGTCGCAACTGGGCATCTGGAGCCACAGAGGAAGAAATACGGGACTCCATCGAAAAAGTGTCGTCACTTCAGGACCCCAGTATCTACATATATAGTTTTGTATCCCGCGGATAGCACAACGGTTAAGATTTTGTAGTAATTCAACATGGCAGAGAAGTGTCTAGGAAATCTGGAATAATGATGTCCAGTGTCAAAATGAAAATATAAGGCAGTAGCGTCGGCGATATTATGGTCAGTTGCTCAGAACGTGTTTCATGCAGTCTTGGTAACTGATTTTTAAAGTATGCTACAGAAGACTGACAAACAATGTATGCGGCTTGAGTGGTTGCAGCTCTTGAATTGCTCTAAAGTAAGTACGTTAACCTATGTGCAAAGCTTCGGGTGACGCTGGTATCACAGCAATGAAATAGCAGATAAACTCGCTGGCAGCTCTGTCACTGAGTACAGCCTTACTCTGGATGGAAAGAACATCGCCAAGTTTGTTTTCCATTTCTTAAGAGAAGTCCATGAGGGTGGGTGGGACAATGATGGCTAGTTTAAGAGACCGAGAAACGAAAAAGTGGAAAATGGGTCAGATCGATTCGAAGTGTTTAGTTGGAAAAGCAGATGTATTTACAGTTAACACTTTACAGAAACAATCAGGCTACATACGTTTTGAGAAATGTTGTTGCGCGCGGTTGAGAGGGTTTGGGGGCACACCGAATGCTAGGAAACTTCTTCCTCTTCTTTCCTTCCTCATCTGCCTTTCAGCGTCGATGGGAGTTATAATTTGCGGTCTTTTTGCTCTTCTGTTCGCATATTGCTGCTGTTATGTTTCCTAGTGCTTCTAATATTCCATCCATACAATCTTTTTCGGGGTGGACCATTGGGTCTGGTATTCTCACAAACTTTGCTGAAGCCTCTTTGTGTTGTGTTTTCATTGTTCTGCCTTGTTACGTGGCCAAACCATTTTATCTGTTGTTTCCTAATGGCGGAGGCTATTCATAGCTTTTTTCTCAGTTCTTCATTTCTGATCTTATCTCTCAGACTGTTTCCTGTCATTCGTCTAACACATGTAATCTCAGGAGAGGTTATTTTCTTATTGTTCTTGCATCAAGGGTCTAGGTCTGGCATTGGTAGCACAACGTTGGGATGAAGATTGTATTGTATAGTGCTCGTTTTGCTTCTAGAGTTATTTCCTTGTTGTACATTAGTGGCGATAGCCGTTCAATGATTTGACAAGTTTTGTCGTATCTTTATTCTATCAAGAAACTAGGAAACTGATTAAATGAATATAATAGAATAAAATAGAATAGAATAGCAGATGTTAACTTCTCGTTGCATGACTCTTGTCCTTGTTCCATTCTATAACACGTTAATGCCACACGCCTTCCTGCAAATCTTTTTGACTAACAATTGAAACTATCATCGCTAACAGTGAACATTCTAGCTTCTCTGTTGTGGACACATGTACGTACACAAGTAAGTACGTCAGAGTGCCAGAGAGCTGATAAATTACAATTTTCTCGCTTTATGGGTTGAGATTACGCAACATTTTGTTATTTTTTGTTTTTAAAATGTCAAGAAAATGAGATATAACAAAGTAAGAGTTCCCATCACGCGTTCATGTGTACGTGGAACATAATGTTAGTGCCCAAAGGCATATTTTGTGGGTGGCATCTCGCTTTTCCCCGCCCCTATTACATTTCCAGAATAAAATATCTGATGTCTATCTGGAAGTTGAACCCGGAAATCTTCTCGTGTCAGTATCG
Organism: Megaustenia siamemsis; assembly: GCA_032433765.1. Taxonomy (NCBI): domain Eukaryota; kingdom Metazoa; phylum Mollusca; class Gastropoda; order Stylommatophora; family Ariophantidae; genus Megaustenia; species Megaustenia siamemsis. Next base: position 123,417,621 of record JAVIAB010000092.1, on the reverse strand, counting down.
AGCATACACTTTGTATCCAGCCACTAGGGCCTCATAAATACTGGATAGTTGAAGTCCATCATCTCTCTGTGATCAGAATTACCTCCTTTTGATGTTATATTAAAAAATATATTAATAAAAATAATAAAAAACCATAGAAAGGATTCAGTTGTAATAATATCGCTCACAGATAGACGCATAATTGAACACACCTACTTGAACACACCTACTTTTTTATACATTAAAATAAAGTAATAGAATTTTAAAGGTTAATGATATTTATCAACAATGTTTTATTTCGTTTCTTTTTAAACTAAGTGCTGCTAAATAGCTACGACAAATGATGCATTCGAAGGAATTAAAATTATTTTTTTCCGTGCTATATAGAATCATTCTTGACGAATCAAGCGAGTCCTAGACATTCGGAAAACAGACGAGAAAATTGTAAGGGGCCACAAGTACGTTGATTTAAAGAAGAGAAATCCAGGAACATCAAATGTTTTAAAATGAGGCCAATACAAAAATGGAGCTTAATATCAAGATCAGGAGGAAACAAATATTTTTATTTTATTTATCATGTCATGAGATGTGAACAGTGGGAACATAATGTAATACATGGAACAATTAAGAAAAGAACAGATTAAGTGGAACATATAAATTAAACAAGACAGCGTATGAGACTGGCATTGTGGTAAGTTTACAGCAGAGATTATAAGCGACAGTAGAGACAGAAGATTGTGGAGAGACATGGATTCCCACCCTAGCAGATAGGTAGTTGATGATGATGAAGATTACGTTTATCTAATTTTCTTTATTGGTTTTTACATGCTACATCTTTCACCAGACTTTTATATTATATTATTCTAACAGCAGTAGCACCTCACCTTCATATGTACAGACATGCCCCTAATTTTATTGTGATGAATGTATGACTTTTCCAGTTGTGATATTCGAGGATGTAAATCTGGTGTGTCATGAACTAAAAAATGCCAAGCAACCGTCCACACAATTCCAAGTACGCCTGCAAACATTAATTGTTAATGACTTTTTAATTTGTTTATTTGTGAAAATCTATGAATACACAATTAATTAGGATAATTATAAAGGCATATAACTAAGTCTTCCATCTTGCGAGGTCGTGACCCAGTCGGAGGCTTTGCCAAAATCTATTTGAGGTGTGTGGACAATTATGTAATTCTTTCTTTCTTTCAAGTTCCGTTATTTAATGCCACAATAAGATTTACGTTTTTCAGCCTCAAATAGTAAACTTTAGCTAGTGTCTCCTGTTTATATTTCACATCCAAATTGCTCTGTCCTTGCTCCTGCTTGCACTACACGGCGTCTGTTATTGTTCTATATTTCCATGCTGGTCTTCTATCTATAAGCTCGTTCACTTTTTTTGTGTGGTCACTTCAGCCTTATCGTCTATATAGAATACAGAACGACGTTATGTCGTTGTACACAATATCTCTCTTTTGAAAACATTGCCGAGCATTAGCATAGTTATTTACCTTTTAGTTTATTTGTGTTTGTTTTAAATGGCTTTATATAATGTAATAAAACATGGTATGTATGCTTCTTACATCAATTTTTATATAACCCCTTCCCCCTATTCTGTGCAATTGTATAGTGTAGATATACCGCGGTAAGGTGGTGATTATTGAACTGGTCTACTGCGGACAAGATGACGAGCTCGATCACTGTGTACTGCTTCTAAGTTCTACCCAACATTAAATGGGTAACGAATATTTTTATTTCTTCTGTGAGGTAGACTGTACTGGCCTAGTGCTTGTACATTAGCCAAACTATTTACCAATATTAAAAACTATGCGCTCAACAACTTAGTTCAACGAGTTTATTTTTTATCTCTTTTAGTTTGTATAGTGTCAATGCATTAATGGTGTTAAATCTGGCAGTTGTTGTTTAATTCACAATTAGTTAAACAAAATAATATTGTGTTGATTTATATTCTAAATAATTATTTCAATTTAATAACATCACATTAAAGTAGCACTATGGGAAATTTTAATAATTAACTCATGTAACCTTAGTTCGAAGTTGATTTAGAGTTTCTTATTTGAAGCAGTCTAACTCACGTCTTGAGCAGTACCCAATTCTAAGCAGGAGTTGATTAATCAGGTTTTTTTCATTGACACATGATCTCAAGGCATATGAGATTGAATATCTAATTATTTTCTTTTATCAAAAGTATTTGGGTTGCATATCGCTGTCCATGATATATTTCAAACGTAGGGTCAGTAGTAATAATGAAATAATATTAAACAACTGATTTAATTTAACCCATGGACAAGTCATACACATTTTGAAATGACATTAACCAACTAATTGAAAGTACTCTATAGACAATTCATACAATTATTGAAATGACATTAACCAACTAATTGAAAGTACTCTAGAGACAAGTCATACCATCATCATCATCAAGCACCCTGCCTGCTGGCGTAAGTGATCATATCTCACCACAATCTTCGATCTTGAGAGTTATTTATCATTTCTGTTATTGACCTTCTTCCAAGCCATTGTCATAAGCTGGTATCATTTCTCTTTGCTTCCCTCAATCTCTTCGTCCCTCATCTTTCCCAGTTCTCACAATATATTCTAGCTGTTCCCTTCTCATTAGGGTCTAGCCATACCAATATTGAAATACTAACCAACTTTCTGAAATTACACTAGAAACCTTTGCCGGTGTTACAGTGTTCATAAACTAAAACTACCCAGAGTGACTAGACGGTGACTGGACTAATAATAAGCCCTGACACAGCACAATGGTAATATGTCTTTATAAACAGGTCATAAAGGAATTAAGTTTATAGTTGTATATAAATAATTAGAATAACTTTGAAATGAAGAGTAACATTTATAAACATATCAACAAGAAAACTATAATCATTACAAAACAAAATGTTAGAAATGACAACATAGCGCTGTTTAATAGTTAAAGATATCAAAGATGTGGACGAGATTGAGTTTTTAAAATGTATCAAAAATACCTGCACTGTAAAACACGAAGGGCCATCTCGGCCCACATTTTTCTCCACACAGGAAAGTTATAGCAGGGTAGTTAATCACCATGCCTAAAAATGCACCTAAAAATTGAGTTCATCGTTTTAATGAGACTCTCTGTTACAAAAACAAGAACATACATCTAAATGGTATAATGTGGTAATGGGAATAAGTGATAGTATTAATGACATTCATGACGGTGAAATCCTGTATATGAGTGTTCATCAATACTGGTGGGTTTTTTTATAGTAATAATAATAATAATAAAAACGGTAGCGTCATTGATGTTAAAACAACAAACTCAGTGATGAGGCGATATTGAATGTATGCATATCATAAACTCGTGAATAAAGATGACAACAGTGGAATTATTTCGGTCCAACCATTCATGATGTTGGAGCCTCGGTGGCTGAGTGGTTAGTGTGCTCGCCTCGGTGGCTGAGTGGTTAGTGTTCTCGCCTCGGTGGCTGAGTGGTTAGTGTGCTCGCCTCGATGGCTGAGTGGTTAGTGTGCTCGCCTCGGTGGCTGAGTGGTTAGTGTGCTCGCCTCAGTGGTTGAGTGGTTAGTGTGCTCGCTTCTTGATCAGATCAGAAAGTTCCGGGGTCGATCCCAGTAATGGCGGATTTTTTTGGATTAATAGGGCTCTGGGGTTTACCAAGCCTCTAAAAATTGGTACAAGAGATTTTTCTGGGAAGTAAAGGCGGTCACATATCGACCACATCACCCAAAAATGTGCTCTGGTCATAGAAAAATATGGTCACTAACACTATATTCCACATACGCTTAGCAAGGCGTGGAGAGAAACTTTTTTTTTATTCATGATGGTACTGTCTTACACACAGTTATGATGATAGCATTGATGTTTTTACTGTCATACACACAGTTATAATAATAGCATTGATGTTGTTACTGTCATACACACAGCTATAATTATAGCATTGATGATGTTACTGCCACACATACAGCTATAATGGTAGCATTGATGAAGTTGCTGTCACACATACACAGCTATTATGATAGCATTGAAAATATTACTGTCACACACGCAGCTATAATGATAACAATGATGATGTTACTGTCACAATCACAGCTATAATGATATCATTGATGATGTTACTGTCTTACACACACAGCTAAAATGACAGCATTGATGATGCCACTACTTTCACACAACTAACGGGATCATATTGCTAATATTCTTCTCCTACGTACATTTATAATGCAAACATACATTATATTTATGCCCTACTCATCAATAACCTAAGATATGCTGATGATACTGTACTACTAGCAGAAAATCCTAAAGATCTACAACAATTACTTAAGGTAATAAACATGACAAGTAAAAATTATGGATTAGAAATGAATATCAAAAAGACTAAAACTATGATCATAAACAAAGAAAATTCTCAAGACCTTCAAATAAATATCAAACTGGTAGGAATACATCCGGGAACAGTACAGAGCTACAACTACCTTGAACATACTATAACCAGTGATGGAAAATGTACAACTGAAAAAAACGGAAAAATAGGTATGGCAAAAACTAATTTTAATGCCATGAAAAATATACTAACATTAAATCAAATGACAACAGTGCTAAAACTAAGAATAGCAAAATGTTACATCTTCTCAATATTCCTGTATGGTGCAGAAACATGGACATTAGACAAAAAAACAGAACAGAAAATTGAAGCCATAGAAATGTGGATTTATAGAAGAATAGGTAGAACTGGATGAAAAGAAAAGAAAACAAACAATGAAGTTTTAAAACAACTAAAAATGAAAAGAGAACTACTAAGCACAATTAGAGCAAGTGAAACGAAATTTTTGGGGTATGTTAAAAGACACAACAGCCTAATAAAAGTAATTTTGGAAGAGAAAATACAAGGTAAAAGAGCAGAGGCAAACCAAGACTAACATGGACGAGTAATATCAAAAGATGAACAGGTCAACCTAAGACAATCTGCACCATCAAAGCAACAGAGTGGAATGACGCTCCATGGTAGCCAACCTTCGATGCGGAGACGGCACTCAATGATGACGATGACTCATGGTACTTTAATGATATAGTAATGATACTCCAAGCCTAAAAATAACCATTACGATATCTTTGACGGTGATCCTTTCATACACAAGATAATGCAATCATGACAATTTTACACGACACTGATTACCAGATACGGTAAGTGAAATAAGCTTCTGTTTCTCAGGAATTGGTGCCCATCGAGTCCATATAACTATCGCCGACTGCCATGATGGCCCCTACATTTAGAGATATATAAAGGAAGCTATGATGTGATAAATCTCTCTACACATTATCGTGACTTATATGTTCCTATAGTATTGCAAAATGATGCACATGCGTGTTAGCATATAATGTCCTAAGTGAATGTGAGGGGGAATGAATTATTGTTTGATCGCACTAGTTAACAGAGTTTAGAGGTGAAGAATCTAGTATTATTTCTTGTTCTTCACACTTTCTCGAGTCAGGCGTCATTCTTCTTAGCTTTTACCCGTTAAATGAATGTGGGTGCCTTCTTGTGTCGCTAGTTCACGGGAATAGGCGCAATATTTTGCTTCTTTCGCCCCACACTTCCGTCTTCTGTGTGTATGGGCTGATTTGCTGAACAATTTTTAGCCTGGACAGCGGTCATTTTGGCCCGCTCTTTTCAACTTTAAACTGCCAATGGTTCATTAACTTTGCAAGTGCACCATGGATCTGCTGTTTTTCGCCATTTTCCGTGAGGGCTAGAGATCGAATCTCACTACATAGAGACCGGGGGAGGGTAAGCCAACGAAGATACAACAGGTTCAAGTTTTAAAAAATATCCATAGTCTGTGGTGGGAATCGAACCCAGGACCTTGCTGTCTGGAGGCCAACGTCTTACCTCTAGACCACCAGTCACCCAGGCATTGCTCCCTTCTAAGGTCCATCTACAAGTGTAACAGAAAAGCAGGTATCGAATCCAAGGTTACTGACTCATCCAACAAGTGATCTAAACAATATGATACTGAAGCTTTTAAATCTGCCGATCAGGTTCCATAATTCCACTGCGAGTTTTTGGAGTAACGACATGATGGTGTGTTCACGATGTTTCTCTATTCATTTATGGTCTATACTAGTTTCTGTGTTTGTTTGGATTAACTTATTGATTGTCAAACCTTCAATGACGACATCAATTTATTGTTCCCTATTCTCTATCCTCCGGCCCATTTTCTGTCTTCCACTCCCTCCTTACCTCCTGAAAAATGGCTGAACCAGGCAGGCCACACAAGGCTGATTTAATAATATGTCGCTTTTAATGTTTAAACCTTTTCATGTATAGCTATGTAGCTGACTTTCACGTTAAAAACTGTTTCATTTGTGATTGCTTTAATTTAGACACAAAGTCCAAAATATGACACTCAGAACAACATTGGGAGCAAATACTCCCATCATGACAATGGATAAAACTGTTGACCTTGATCCTCTAGTACAAGCAAAAAGTACAAAACCCTCACCAATTTCGACAAGTTTAAAAGGCTGCTAGACCACCTACTGCACAAGTTCCAAGACAGAACAACATAGTCTTAAGGAAAAGACCAAATCATCTTGCAAAGTAAATGTTCAGACATGATGCACATGTATTAAAACTAAACAAATATAAGCGTGAAACTCTCACAAAAGAACCATGGCCCAACCATGAAAATATAGCGAAAATAATCCTAGATGTTCCAGGAATAGTCCCCAAAAAAGCGCAACCCGAAACTTGGTGCCCTGTCACTTATCATGTTCCAGGAACAATATCTCAGTGATATATGGCCACGAGTATTCACAGATGGATCAGCAATTTAAACATCAAAGAATGGAGGCTGTGACATCTATCAAGAGGTCGACAGAGAAAAGGATGGATGAACGGAATAAACACTGGGAGGTATAACAGCAGAAGCGGCCAATAGAAAAGCAAGAAACCGCGAACCATATCTCCCTTCTGCGCCGAAAGGCAAATGAGGAAGGACATAATGATAAAGAAAGAACACGGCAACCTAAATAAACTCTACATTCATGAGCTCATCAAGATCGTCATCAATAACCTTAATGAGCTGATCAAGATCTTCAGATTCAAAATGGGTCACTGTGGCCTCAAGGTACACAGACACAAGATGGGACACACCGACTATAACATTCGACCTCCGAGGACTGATATCAACTCCATGACATCATATATGACAAGACAGCAGCACTCTCAAAAACATAAGAACACATATATGGCACACATAAATAACCCTGCATAACAAGTTAAGGGAAACCCGTGAAGACCACAACGCACCGTCTTGTTCGAAACCATTACTGGTCTAAATATCTAAACACATAGCAATAGCTGATGGCTGAAGAAGTAGTGACTACTTTCTGTATAAAATCAAAAGGTTCTTGAAGTACACCTCATTTTCATTGTTTGAGTTTCACATTCTAATTCTGTATTTAAGGATCCGGTTTCCACACCGTTTAATAAGTTTGCTATTACTATTACATGATTGAATAATTAACCATCTCGCTCGTTTTTATATTGAGGTAGCCTTTCAACTTGGATGAGTTCTTGCATTTTTTGTTTTTAAATCATATTCTTATTTATAAATTCTCTTTTATCCACGAATTGTGTATTCTTATTATATCTTTGTAACAACCGTATCTGAATTACAAAAGTAGGCATGAGTTCAGACTCCCTGGGTTAGTTCTTTTCTTTCTTTTCTTCTTTTTTTTTAATCGGACACTTTGACAATTAAAAACCTAGAATTTCTTCTTCTATTGCAATATGGATATTACAAAGATACTCTACGTCGTCTTTTCTTAGAAGGGCGTTAAATTAGATTTGTTGCCGCTGCCTAGTCTGTAAGAAAATGTAATAGTTCCCCCTTCCGAGATGTTATATTCGACTTCACCTCGCATATTTTGTATGTTATATATGTTTTCCCTCTACGGAAAATCTCAAAATGTCACTAATGTTGATGTTAATGATTATCAATAGTTGAAGAGATGTCTGAAGCTAACGAATGCGGTAGGAATTTATTAGATTGCCGCTTGATCATGCGCTTGTTCATTGTAATGACGATAATTTGTAATTTTTTTTCTAACTTTGATGTCGTCTCTCTATGAATAAATTAATTATTATAACAGCTAATTTTATGGAACAAAATCGTGTATTTTTCAAACTTATATTTCACGTATGCTCCGTATTTCAGGCAGAAAGAGTATTGATGTGACTGTATGTGCAATAATCAAGGCATTCAAAATTGTTTTATGCGTTGATCCGTTTCTCATGAAAAATTATGTTTACGGTTTAATGTATTTGTTGTCGGTGATATTCTAGTATTTATTTCACCTAAGAAACCATTCTTAGTGCTGATATATACGACTATCTGCGTATGACACAGTCTTAATAGCTGAGACAGATAATGATCTACAAGAAGTGATAGACATAATAATAAAAGTAAGCTACAAAAAAGGTCTCTGTCTGAATAGTAAGCAAACAGAAGTAATGGTTATATCGAAGAAACAATCATCACCATTATGCAGCATACAAATAAACATGACAAATCTGAAACGGGTGCAACGCGTCAAATCCTTGGAAACAATAATAACATCAGATGGAAGATGCACCACAGAAAAAAAAGCAGAATAGCTCAGGCCAAAATAGTATTTCAGAAAATGAAAAATATCTTATGCCACAAATCTAAGACGATTAGAGGCCACAGAGATGGGATTTCTCAGAAGAATGTTGAAAGTTCCATGGATAGCTAACAAGACCAATGAGGAAATTCTCAGAGGCCAACACAAAAAGGGAGGTCCTAAAAAGATCAGAAAGAAAAAAATCAACATTGTCGGGCACACCATGTGAAAAGGGAAGTTGCAATACTTAGTTACAACTAGTAAAATAAAAGGAAAGAGAGATCGCGGGAGCAAAGGAGAGAAAATATCTGGATATCTTAGTGTTATAACATGGAAAACAGTCAACAACAAATCTGATATGATGCACTGTGAATAGAAGATTGTGGAAGGACATAATCGCCTATGCTAACCGGTATGAAACATGATGATGATGATACGACTATAATAGAATGCTAGTAATGATTGCTTATGATGTAAATCATTGGTAGTTGACACATCATCGGAAAGAAATTCTGCGGCAAACAGTTCTTCCGTAACTCTCCTGCTTCCTTTTTCTCTGCCTCATCTCTCATTCCCTACTCTCTCATCCTATATTCTCTCTCACTCACTCCCTCTCTTAGCTATCTCTATCTTTCTTTTCCAACCCCACGCCCCTCCCTCATATTTTATGTTTCACTTCTTCCATAATATTCTTTTTGAAAAAATCTCCTTTCTTTATTCCTACAATCTTTGTTCCTCCACTCACATACCACAAAGTATAATGTAATAGTTTATATTGTTTAATTAATTGCCGTTTCTTTTATCATTAGTAGGCGCATTAACACACTAACCTGGACAAGTCCTAACAGTATTCGGAGACAAATAAGGATCATGTAATGTGCTCGAGCTGCTGCAGGTATAAGAATGTTCACGACACTAGAAGCAAAAATGGAAAACCCAAGAAACCGCTTTCCGCCATACCTGCAATAAACTGGCGCAGATTTAAAAAGTATCGACTTCAGGTCACGTTCTCAGCGCTGATACTCACGTCTTCAACTCTTTTCTCATCACGTCCGTGAAATTTTCACTCACGTCCACCACACTGTTAATCACATCCTCAACACTGCTACTCACCTACGCAACACGTCTCTCACGTCCTTCACACTGTTATCCAGGTCCTCAACACCGTTACTCACATCCTCAACACTGCAACTCTCGTCCTCAACTCTGCAACTCTCGTTTTCAAAACTGCAACTCTTGTCCTCGACACTGTAACTCTCGTTCTCAACCCTGCAAATCTCGTTCTCAACCATGCAAATCTCGTCCTCAACACTGCAACTCTCGTCCTCAACACTGCAACTCTCGTCCTCAATACTGCAACCCTCACCTTCAACACTGCAACTCTCGTTCTCAAAACTGCAACTCTCGTTATCAACACTTCAACTCTCGCCCTCAGCACTACAACTCTCGTCCTCAACACTACAAAACTCGTCCTCAACCCTGCAACTCTCACCCTAAACATTGCAACTACCATCCTCAACCATGCAACTCTCACCCTCAACCTTGCAACTCGCACCTTCAACATTACATCTCTCATCCTCAACACAGTAACTCTCCTCCTCAACACTGCAAAATTCGTCCTTAACCCTGCAAATATCACCATCAACATTGCAACTCTCGTCATCAATCCTGCAACTCTCACCCTCAACCCTGCAACTCGCACCTTCAAAATTGCAACTCTCGCCCTCAACACTGCAACTCCCTTCCTCATTAACCCTGCAAACTTTGTCCTGAACACTGCAAAGCTCGTCTTCAACCTTGCAATTCACACCCTCAAACTGCAACTCTCGTACTCAATGCTTCAACTCTCGTTTTCAACACTGCAACTCTCGCCCTCAACACTGCAAATTTCGTCCATAACACTGCAATTCTCGGCCTCAACACTGAAAATCTCGCCCTCAACTCTGCAAATCTCGTCCATAACACTGCAACTCTCGTCATTAACAGTGCAACTCTCGCCCTCAACACTGCAAATCTCGTCATTAAATAGCAACGCTCGTCCTCAACACTGAAAATCTCGTCCATATCACTGCAACTCTCGCCCTCGACACTACAAATCTCGCCCATAACACTGCAACTCCTACCCTCAACACTTGAAATCTCGTTCATAACACTGCAAATCTCGGCCTCAACATTGGAAATCCAGTCCTTAAATAGCAACTCAAGCCCTAAACACTGCAAATCTCGTCCATAACAGTGCAACTCTCGTCATTAACACTGCAACTCTCGCCCTCAACACTGCAAATCTCGTCTATAACACTGCAACTTTCGCCCTCAACACTGCAAATCTCGTCCATAACAATGCAACTCTCGCACTCAACACTGCAAATCTCGTCCATAACACTGCAACTCTCGCCCTGCAAATTTCGTCTTTAACACTACAACTCTCGCCTTCAACACTGCAAATCTAGTCCTTAAATAGCAACTCAAGACCTTAACACTGCAACTCTTGCCCTCAACAATGCAAATCTCGTCCATAACACTGCAACTCTCGTCATCAACATTGCAACTTTTGCCCTCAACACTGCAAATCTCATCCATAACACTGCAACTTTCGCCATCAACACTGCAAATCTCGTCCTTAACTAGCAACTCTCGTACTCGACACTGCAGGTCTCGTACTCAACACTGCAACTCTCGTACTCAACACTGCAACTGTTATCCTCAACACTGCAACTCTCGTACTCAACACTTCAACTCTCGTTTTCAACACTGCAACTGTCATCCTCAACACTGCAACTCTCGTACTCAACACTTCAACTCTCGTTTTCAACACTGCAACTGTCATCCTCAACACTGCAACTCTCGTACTCAACACTTCAACTCTCGTTTTCAACACTGCAACTGTCATCCTCAACACTACAACTCTCGTACTCAACACTTCAACTCTCGTTTATAACACTGCAACTGTCATCCTCAACACTGCAACTCTCGTACTCAACACTTCAACTCTCGTTTTCAATACTGCAACGCTCATCCTCAACACAGCTACTCACGCCTTCAAAACAGCTACTCAATGCCACACGTTGAAAAACTCACGCTCAGAAATAATTCAGCTTTTCGTTTATTATGAAGATGTGCAATCTCACTCAATCAATGGAAGATAGAAAGGACATTATAAATAAATTCAAATGTACACATTCCAGAATAATGGCTAATTGATATTCATTATCAGCATGTGCCATACCGGATGGCGTATGCGATCATGTCCATCCACAATCTACAGTGCATCGTATTAGTTCTGTTGTTGACTGTTTTCCATGCTATGACACTAAGATATCCAGTATTTTCTCTCTTTATCTTCCGCAATCTCTCTTTCCTTTTATTTTGCCAGTTGTAATCAAGTATCCCAACTTTCCTCTTCTAATGATGTGGCCGAGAAATGTTGATTGCTTCTTTCTGATGTTTATAAGGAGTTCCCTTTTTGTGTTGGCCTCTTTGAGAATGTCCTCATTGGTCTTTTAGATGTCCATGGAACTTTCAACATTCTTCTGAGAAATCCCATCTCTGTGGCATCTAATCGTCTTTCATTTATTTGTCTACTGTCCATGATTCGTTTCCATAGGTCAGAATTTGTTCTGTATAGCACCGATGAACTCTCTTTCTCATTTCTATTGACATAGATTTGTTGCATAAGATATTTTTCATTTTCTGAAATGCAATTTTTGCCTGGACTATAATGCTTATTATTTCTGTGGTGCATCTTCCATCTGAAGTTATTATTGTTTCCAAGTATTTGCCGCGTTGTACTTATAATTAACTAGGGATGCAGCTTGGAATTGTTCTTTTTATGAAAGGCCAACTAGGGATACAGCTTGGAATTGTCCTTCATGAAAGGTCAATCAGGGATACAGCTTGGAATTGTTCTACATGAAAGGTCAATCAAGCATGCAGCTTGGAATTGTTCTCGTTTTCTCGAGTATTAACCTCCAACACAGTTTGCAGTTGCTGTACAACTTTTAGCTGACATTAGTGTGGCACTTCTGCCAAGGGATGCTGAAGAGGTGTCCTAGCTTTTGCCTGCACAAGGTTCCTTTCCCATCTTTATGAACTCTGCCCTTTTCATCTAGCTTAACGATAAAAACACAAGTTATCAGTTAAACTGTTAATCTTTGTTAATTTATTTATTTCCAGAATTTATTATACTGATTTTCTTTGCTCTCTAACCAACAAAACAGGCGGTAGCTAACAGGCCTTGTGGTATTGTTTGGGGCGACAGCAAAGTTTTATCCTTTTTGTGGCAACCGCTCGCTTTTTTGGATAGTTCAGGGCAACTGATCGACTTTCTGTATATTTCATGGCAATCGGTCTCCATTCTGTATTGTTCGTGGCAATCGGTCTCCATTCTGTATTGTTCATGGCAATTAGTCTCCATTCTGTATTGTTCATGGCAATCGGTCTCCATTCTGTATAGTTCATGGCAATCGGTCTCCATTATGTATAGTTCATGGCAATCGGTCTCCATTATGTACAGTTCATGGCAATCGGTCTCCATTCTGCATAGTTCATGGCATTCGGTCTCCATTATGTATAGTTCATGGCAATCGTTCTCCATTCTGCATAGTTCATGCATTCGGTCTCCATTATGTATAGTTCATGGCAATCGGTCTCCATTATATATAGTTCATGGAAATCGGTCTCCATTATGTATAGTTCATGGCAATCGGTCTCCATTATGTATAGTTCATGGCAATCGGTCTCCATTATGTATAGTTCATGGCAATTGATATACATTCTGTTTAGTTCGTGGCAATCCACGTTTCTATTATAGTTGACTGACCACGGTTATAGTTCGCATATACGGTATATGTGACCCCAGTTTTCATCTGATATTATGCTTGGCACTGTTATTTGCCAGTTTGTCCGTGGTCTTTAATTTTATTTAATTATTTTATTTAATTATTTTATTTAATTATTTTATTTAATTATTTTATTTAATTATTTTATTTAATAAAATGTTTCTGGCAATGGCCCTAGAGCACATGATCTAGCTACTGCTTCTGCCCAATATTTCTGCGTGTATCTCCTCTAGACTGCAACTTTCGAGCAGTTCGTAATTGCGCTACTTAGTCAAATTATCACAAGAATGTTACTTTCGTTGCTTGGGTAAACTAACAATGGTTTCGATATTTCCTTTCCTCTTCTTTCTTAGTAAATTAAACTCAAATAATGCACTGAAAGTGCCCAAATAATTATCCTTCAGTTTGGTCTTTACTTTGCACTAGGTATATTTCTAGTAAATCATTTTGACTAACAAAAACATACAACATTAAAAATAAAATATGTTTTGGTATTTTATACTTCTTCTTGATCCGATGAACCACTGACCTCCTCCACTCTCACGACCATGAAGTAAACGAATGTGTCTGTCTCTGTATTCTTAAAGCATCTCTCTATTTCAACGTGCACAAAATTACTCAAATTCAACGATGATTTCTTTGTCTTGTTGGAATTAGCTTCATTACAGCACTGATGCAGTTTGTCAATCTACCCCTGGATGCGCATATGTATGATTGAGTATGTATAGCTTATGTACATGTTAATTTATATGTATTTGCCGCTGTTTCAAGTGTGTATCTAAGCACTGATGATAAAAGGGGTGATATAAATATAAATATGTATTTTCAACCTTATGTCAGAAATTTTTCGATTCTGGTCATGTAAACAGGAAGAATTTTTGCTTCTTTGAAATATATAAAGTTTGTCTTCATCCTCGCTTGGTTACCATTTAAATGTTTTACATACGATATTGTGTCGCATTTCATCTGACCGTTAAAAATAACACAATTCAATTTTCTTTTAAGAAAATCCTGAACTAACTTGCACAAAATGAATGTGATTTCACCAACTCGTTGCAATTTGACGTCATCAGTTTGTTTTCGAATTCTGTGTTCCAGTATTCAGAAGCGTTTTATATAGCTCAAAGTTTTGTGGTTACAGCAACGAAAGTTACATTCGGTGATGTCAGTAAAGAATAATATAAATAATGTTTTCTAAGAGAAAGGGTTTATGAAACAAGTGTACAAAAACAAATTAATGCTCATTTCGTCTGAATTAAAATGGAGACATTTTAACTTAATGACTATCAGTTTCGTATACGCCTCTGGTTTTTAGAATAGACAAATATACTGCAATACTATAAAATATAATTGTTGATACACCAATAATTAAGGAACTGACTGATAAGAATAAACAAACATATGACTTGTGGTAATTATGTGCAACCTGCATAACATTTGTGATTTTAATATTTTAGTTGCAACAATAATAGGACTTCATGCAAGAAAAATATTTATAGGATAAGTAATTGCTGAGACATTAAATAAATGGCAACGGCAAACATTTGTAAAAGAATTATAACATGCACATTCAATAGTTTCCAGTATGGTAGTTTCCGGCGCGGGCGTAATACCGACCACATTACCCCGAAAATCATATGCCTAAGGTCTGTAAAATTTATGGTCACTAACACCATATTCCCTATACGCCACTTGGCGTGACGGGGGTACTTTTATATATATATATGTATACATGAAATACTTATACGCACCATTGAAGTGCCTAATGAACTTAATGAAAATCTTATTTTAGTTTTAATCAGGGGAAGTAACCAAGTGAAACATGCAAACATAAGAGCAGTGTTGTCGAGTGATGTCACTTACCAGTTTATGACAAAATACACGTTCATCTAATTACCTTTAGAAATGTAGAAATGTAACTTAGAAATTACATTTAAGAGATAAGCTTATCGGTACTTAAAAGTATTGTCATGACTATAATGTCAAGAAATCTGACTCTTAATAGGACTTTAAAAAAAAAAATTGACTAACCTTTCTGCCAACCATCCTCCAGGGACTTGTGTTAAAAAATATCCCCAAAGAAAAGAACTCTGCAGGTAACTTTTCACATCTTTTGACCAATCGAATTCTTCCATATACTCATTGAAGATCTATAAATAAGATCTTGAAATTATTATTATTATTGTTACAGCTATGATTGTTTTTTTATATCTTAACTATTGTGTCCTATATCTTGCAACATATATTCTTTAGATACAAGATATTAATAGTTCATGTGAGCAGAAGAGCAGCGAGTGAAGTCTGCAGTCAAGAGTTGTTGATTTGGTACCATTCAGAATTTGGATTTGAAAAAAGTGATCTTGAAATGATTTGGAAACTGCGGGATCGATGTAGCGTATAGTTAATGTGCTCGCCTCATAATAAGAAGATTTCAACTTTTCAACCGGTTTCAACTACGTACATTTTGGGCAATCAGATTTTCTTTCTATCATCACTGATTAAAAAAATTAATTAAATATAGGATTTAATGCAATAAGAGACATAAAGTCAAAAATAAAAAAAAGAAAATGCTAGTCTTCAAGATGAGGGGCAAACTATCAATGGTTGATGAAAAAAAAAAAACATTTTTAAGTAAAGTCTATCTACCAGGAAATTATTCTTGTTGCTTCTCGCTTGTACTACAAGAGTTTGTATACAGAGATCACCCTGTGTTGTATGTAATAATAATTGAAAGCGAATACACATTTTTTTAAGGATAGTAATGGTGGTTCTAAGACAAAGATGAACTGACGTATGCGTGAGATCGGTTCATATCAAGGAATGAGACACACAAGAAGAAATATACAAAGCTCAAAGCAGACACAAACTATTTTAAGTGACAACGACAGAGAATCTCTACAACTGCAACATGT
>JAVIAB010000092.1:123328718-123398718 GCA_032433765.1 Megaustenia siamemsis | reverse complement strand
AGCTGTTTCCTTCTCATTATATGGCCAAAAAAAAAAAAAAGATATATATATAGCGTTTTCTACTTTCATATTTATATATACGTTGTGTGCGTATTTCTTGACCCCTTGGAGTTTATATTTTGAAAAAACGGACCTATCCCTCTACCTACTTAGCAGGTAATATATAGAAAACGCATCCACTAATTTAAAACCTTCTTTGTTTAATAGATTTTGACCATACGATTATTGATCATTACATCAGGACAAATACATTTAAATAATCGAAGGCGGTAATTAATTCGTAAATTTACAAGTCGTCGTAATCATCTTCTTCAAAAAAAGAAAATATTGAAAACAAACAATATATATATAACAAATGAGATAAGTAATATAATTTTGTTGATCCAAATACATTTAATTTAAATAACACAAATGTAAATAAACACTTAATTTCAGAAATATAAATGCACAATAATCTAATAGATATGAAAGTATATTTTACCTCTTCTTCATTTACAGTTTATAAATGAGATTATATTGAATGCAATTTTTTTAAATAGAAAAAATGCAAAGTACTACAAGTGTAGTAACAAAGAATATAACCTACATCCTTTTTAAAAAAGGAGTAAAGGCACCAAGATGTATAGAGATGCGAAGCTGCTGTAAAGCTGATGATAATGGCAATTTTGTTTTTTTAAAGAAGAAAAAAGTGGTATGGTAACAGCATTACGTGGTAATTAACAAAATAAAAGTCACCGTTTCCGCCAAGTAGGCCTTCACTTGCAACAACAAACAACAACATATATATATATAAGGATATGTACACAAATCTGACCACATGGCGATAATATGCTAGATACTCAAGAAAGACAATTAAAAAAGGTCACTTACCTGTGGTGCAGAGCGTGGTCAGCTTCTGAATGAACTAAAATGAGAGGGCTGGATGAACAACTATATATCTCACTAACCAGACAGTCAACTATGGAAATGTAACAGTCAAATACCAGTGGATAAAGAGATACAGCGATGACGATGGCGCTGGACAGGACACACACTGCGGAAGCTAACTGAGAGTATTACACAACATTTTTTGGAATCCCCAGGGGAAAAGACAAAGAGGAAGACTAAGGAATTCTTGGAGAAGACTGATAGAAGCAACGATGAAGATGATGGGGAAGACATGTAATGGTCTTAAAAGAATGGCAAAAAACAGAACCACTTGGAAAGTGTTTGCTGAAAACCTATGCTCCACAGGGAGCTAAAAAGGAAGAAAAGAATAATAAGAGGAAGAACCAGACATTCAGGCGAGAAGACGGAAGGGTTCTAAAAGTATGGGGAAGTGGGTAAAAGATTATGTATAAACTATGTATATCTAACTGTGTGTGTGCACAACGAACCGATGTGTAAAAAAAACATGTGTATACAACCATACATGCGTACATGCATAAATCCGTATATATTACCACAAAGCACTCAAAAGAAAACCCAAAGGTGACCAAATGTGCCAATATACATGCAGACAAATATATATATATATATATATATATATATATATATACACGTATAGGTTTGGTAGCGCATGGGGGTAAGAAATGTGTAGTAGTTGTCTATGTGTATGAGAGCGATATGTTCATGCCTTGGGGGACAGCGAACCCAACTGGGCAATGAAGCGATTCTCAAGGGCGAACCGGTTGCGATTGCTGGAGTGATACGAGACAATGCCCGTAACTTGCATGTCAGGTCTACAACAATGGCCAGGGGAGTTGAAATGGGCAGACACCGGACTGCCAGTCTTTTGCTCAACATCACGAAGATGCTCACAAAATCTGTCACTCATAGGCCGTCCAGACTCGCCCACACGCGTCATCTGGCAATGCTTACATATTATGTCATATATGATATTTTGTGATACACAAGTAAACCCCTCCTGGATGTCGAATCGCCTATTAGGGAACAAGACCGAATCAGTGCAATGCACGTAGTCACAAGTTCTGCAAACTCGACGTCACAACGAACAGTATCAAGGTGTTTGTGTTTGAGCGGGGGAGGTGGCTCATGAAAAGGATGTCTCTCAGACTCCTGTCGCGTTTTAAGGCTACCAAAGGAGGATCACTGAAAAATAGGTGGGTAGTGGCATCCGAGTGCAGAATGGAGCGGTACCGGTTAAGTATCCTCACCGCAGCCAAGTTGTGATGGTGGTAGGTGAGGGTAAATATGGTCCTATCAGAGGAACGGCGGGTGGATGGGGTGAGTGCCACAGTACGGGAAATATCGAGAGCTCGTTTGAAGGCAGATTGAAGAACCGAGTCAGGATAGAGACGACGCCTAAAGAAACTTATTATCAGTTGGGCCTGTTGGAGAAAATCATGATCATCGTGGCAGATACGACGAAGTCGTAATAATTGAGAATATGAAATGGAATCTCTGCAGTGAGATGGATGAGACGAGGTTTAGAGAAGATAACAGTGGGCGTCTGTGGGTTTATAGAAGACAGAACTTTGGAGGCTGGAGGTACCAAGGGAGACTATCAGAATAAGAAAGGAGACATGCTTGTACGCATGTATGGTTATGTACACATGATTTTTTACACATCAGTTCGTTGTGCACACACAGTTAGATATGCACAGTTTATACATATTTTGTACCCACCTACAAATATTTTTAGAACCCTTCGTCTTCTCACCTGACTGTCTGATCAGTGAGATATATAGTTGATCATCCCGCTCTCTCATTTTAGTTCATTCAGAAGCTGACCACTCTGTGGCCACAAGAAAGTGACCTTTTTTTTATTTCCTTTCTTGAGTATCTAGCATTTTAACGTCATGTAGATAGATTTGTATACATATCCTTATATATATATGTGTGTGTTGTTGTTTGTTGTTGCAGGTGGAGGCCTACTTGGCCGAAACGGGGACTTTTGTTTTGCTAATTACCACGTAAAGCTGTTACAATATCACTTTTTGCTTCTTAAAAAAAAAATTGTCATCCTTTTAAGAACTAATTAATGAAATCAAATTAATCTATATATGTGCGACAACTATAAATGTGTATTCCATTTTATTTTAACAAACTCTTTTTACTTTATATCGAGTACACATATTTGAAATTCGGCATTAATAACTTGTTCATACGCTTATTTCAAACAAACTCTCTTAGTTATGGTTTAAAATCTATTCTTGCTTTATTTTGTTTCTTACGGCAGGCCGTAGCAATGTGTTCTTACCGTTGTATTCTGCAGACTTCCTTCTGAAGGTTCCTTAACATCTGGAGATAAATGTGTTGCCTTATACACTAGATTATTGCAGGGTGTAGAAGGCAGGCGATGCACGGGCGCTGATTCGTTTCTGTTCAATTCTGTCAGAGTTTCGTGTCGGACCATCCAAGTCAGAGCAATGTTAAAGTTGTATCTTAATATGTAAATGTTCATCAATCCCAAACACGACATGATTGATAAGATCAGTCGATAGGAACAAAACAACGGTGCTCGTTCAGCTTGTAAATATTAACAACAATTGTGTGAGCATATAATTTTGCATTGTTAATCGAATACACAGTGTAAAAAATAGGAAATATCATCATCATCATCATGTGCCATACCGGTTGGCGTGTTCGATTATGTCCTTCTACAGTGCATCGTATCAGTTCTGTTTGGAGACTGTTTTCCACGCCATGACACCAAGCTATTCGGTATTTTAAATCTTTGTCGTCCGCGATTTTTTCCTTTTATTTTGTCAGTTATAACCAAGTATTCCAACTTTCCTCTCCTCATAATGTGCCCGAAAAATGTTTATTGTTTCTTTCTGATGTTTTTAGGTGTTCTCTTTTTGTGTTGGCCTCTTTGATAATTTCCTCGTTGGTCTTTTTAGCTGTCCAGAAAATTTTCAACATTTTACTGAGAAATCCCATCTCTGTGGCCTCTAACCGTCTTTTCATTTGCTTGTCTACTGTCCATGATTCGCTTCTATTTGTCAGAATTGGTTCTCTATTGCACGGGTGGACTCTCTTTCTCGCTTCTATTGACATTGAATTGTTACATAAAATATTGTTCATTTTCTGAAATGCTATTTTGGCCTGAGCTATTCTGCTTTTTATTTCTGTGGTGCATGTTCCATCTGATGCTATTATTGTGCTCTGACGTATTTGACGCGTTGCACTTGTTTCAGATTTGTCCTGTTTATTTCTAATTAATTAATTCTTAGTTGTAAGAATCGAACAAATACCACTATTGTGATAATTATACAGAGGTGTTACATGGTAACAATTGAAAATGTGAAAATCCACCAAACTTTGTTCAGCAGGTTAAAAACCATTGTCGTTCTCTAAAATTGGGTGGAAGCCATTTCAACACTAATAGGACACACACACGGAAGCCAGATAAGAATATTTTTTATTTATTTACCAATATATTATTATTATTATATATTATATATTAATAAATTTTTGAATATTTACGTTTTTTTTATATTAAACTCCAGGGAAGAGACATAGAAGGTGACAGGTAGATGCAGACACGAAGATGATTGGGAAAACATGGAATGATCGTAAAAGAATGCAAAGAAACCGAACGGCTTGGAAAGTGTTTGTTGAAGACTTATGCTCCTAAGGAGAGCTGAATTGCCGAAAGTCCCAACTATTTATCTATTGTCTTTTAGACTCGAAGACGGATAGTGTAACAATTCTAAACTCATGTATCCGATGATCTTTCAGCGGTCGAACATTGCACATGACTCTCATTGTGCTTCACCTCACGGCTTTGTTCAGGACGAGTTGCTCAATCTCAGGGAACTGGTGCCTGCTGTTATTAGCTCTCGCTTTAATGTTCTTTATTTTGTTTCTCTAGATCGGCCTCTATTTTTTACTCTCTGGTTCCCATTTAAGACCTTCTTTGGGATTATTTTGCTGCATCTTCCTATCACATTATAAAATCAACATTCTTCTCTTGATTAGTTAATATTTTGGATGTTTTGCCACTTCTCTTATTTCTACACTAGTCTTGAACTCATTCCGTGATATACGGAGTATTTTCCTCATGCATTGTCCAACTACGGGTTCCAACTGCGGAAGTGTAAAGGGAAAAAAACCCGTTTTGTAGATAGAAATCTGCAGTGAGATAAAAACTCAGACTCGTGTACTTCTTAAGGACTGCAATGTGCAATCGGCTCTTGTTTTCGAATCCCACAGACTTCTACATAGACTTGACAAATCTGTTCCATATTTTGAAAATATTTCTCTCTTAATAAGACAACAATCAATGTTTTAATTAAGCAAAAAAAAAAAAAATAAGAGGACAAATATCGCAGCTTTACAGTAAAAAAGCGTTGCACTGAACGACCTCTTTATGACGAACTAAGAGACGAGTAGTCATTGGATGAACGCAGGCGAAGACTACTGACCAAGATATGTTTGTATTCGTCCTGAAATATGTACATGTTGTACATTAATTCGACCTGTATTGATGTATCAAATATGTTTAATTCTGTCAGTTTTAGCACGTTAGTTCAATTTTGTCGATGCTGCTTCTATGTAGGTAAAACAGAAGCTTTAACTGTCTGATTCTTCCATCTCTGTTTCTTCTTCTTTCTTTCATCATGTGTCTTCTGCGTCGAGGGTAGATATAATTTGCGGTCTTTCGCTCTTCTGTTGGTCTTTTCTACTGTTGTTTCCTAGTGCTTCTAATATTCCATCAGTCTTTATATATTTCGTTGTCAACTCTTGAGTCCGTTGTTTTGGTATTCCTCATTAAAGATTCGCTGTGTTGTGTTATGATTTTTCTGTGTTATCACGGACCTAAACCCTTGTATCTGTTGTTCCTTTAAGCATTCGGTGGCGGGAATTATTACTAGTTATTTTTATCAGTTTCTCATCTCTGATCGTATCTCTTAGATTGATTCAAGTCATACGTCTAGCACATTTCAAATAGGTATTTGCTATTTCTTGTTTTAATTGTCTGCCGTATATCGTTACGTTGATGCTCTGTTTTTTTAATGTCTGGTTAACGAGATTTATTTTTCTGCAAAACTGTGAGCTGCGAAACAGGAAATATGTTGGCGACAACAGCTAGAAATCAGTAGCTAGAAATAATATGTCGGTATTAATTGCAGATTATTATTATATGTTCAACGATAAGAATGTCTAGGTAATCTAAGGGTCACATCTGAATGCGATAACAGGCCGATAATGGTATGAGGTCTTTGTTTGTTATCCTAGTGTAACGGATACAGCAAACACGTGATGCCCTCTTTTATTAATTCAATATAATATTATGATGATTATATTGATGATGAACTTCACACGAACACCATCATTTATACAATTGAATTGAACGACACGAACACTATCTAGATCGGCAGCCCTTTTATTCTTCTAGCTCTTCTCAGTGTAATTTATCTTTGTATTTTATCTTTGTATTTTATCTTTATTGCAGCACATATCTATTACCTTCTATCTCATTCTCTCCTCCTATGCAAAATATTTCTAATCTATTCTACTTCTTTGTTGCCATACACCCTACTTCGGTCCGTTCCCATCGAACGTCCCGGCCTACTCTACACTACCTATTCCTAACTAACGGCTTTCATTAACGGCTTTTTTTTTACTTCTGCTAGCTCATTCTTTAGCGATCTATCTCTAATTACTCTATAGTGATCCAACTGCTCTGTAAATGTTCCACGCCATGTCGTTGTCAATCTCTAGCGGCTTCTTAGTGTTCTTATCTATCTATCTATTGACCTTTCGAGCCGTAACCGGCCCATAGGGCGTAGACCAAGATACACCTTCTCCTATATGAATTTTTGTTCTAGCAGTTCTTAGTGTTCTTATTGCTCCACAATATTCCACTGTTCTACATCGATGTCAACCTCTAGCCTATATTCTACTCTGTGTTCCAATATACGTCCGCTCATCATGACTGCGAATCTCCAACTCTGTTCGTACTCCACGACTTCCAATCTCTAGCTCTGTCTGCACTCCATGGCTTCCAATCTCTAACTCGGTCCGTACTCCACGACTTCCAATCTCTTGCTCTGTCTGCACTCCATGGCTTCCAATCTCTAACTCGGTCCGTACTCCACGACTTCCAATCTCTAGCTCTGTCTGCACTCCATGGCTTCAAATCTCTAACTCGGTCCGTACTCCACGACTTCCAATCTCTAGCTCTGTCTGCACTCCATGGCTTCCAATCTCTAGCTCTGTATGCACTCCATGGCTTCCAATCTCTAACTCGGTCCGTACTCCACGACTTCCAATCTCTAGCTCTGTCTGCACTCCATGGCTTCCAATCTCTAGCTCTGTCTGCACTCCATCGCTCCCAATCTCCAACTGTTCTATATCGATGTTACTCCATGACTCTCAATGTCCAACTGACCTATATCTCTACCTCTGTCTGAACTCCATGGCTCCGAATCTTCAACTGTTCTATATCTCTACCTCTGTCTGAACTCCATGGCTCCGAATCTTCAACTGTTCTATATCTCTTGCTCTGTTCGATCGATGCCTATCTCCAACTGTTCTATATCGATGTCACTCCATGACTCCCAATCTCCAACTCTGTTCGTACTCCATGACTCTCAATGTCCAACTCTGTTCGTACTCCATGACTCTCAATGTCCAACTCTGTTCGTACTCCATAACTCTCAATGTCCAACTCTGTTCGTACTCCATGACTCTCAATGTCCAACTCTGTTCGTACTCCATGACTCTCAATCTCCAACTCTGTTCGTACTCCATGACTCTCAATGTCCAACTCTGTTCGTACTCCATGACTCTCAATGTCCAACTCTGTTCGTACTCCATGACTCTCAATCTCCAACTCTGTTCGTACTCCATGACTCTCAATGTCCAACTGACCCTTCTTCGTTGTCCCCTTGCAACCGTCTCTCTATCTCTACGTCATGAACTCTTTCTCTACGTCATTTCTCCTTCTGTACATGTTTGTGCTTAATTTATACTTCCCCATCCTTCATCTCTTGGTGTGCAATTCCCCGCTACACCATTCCCCACTATTATATACAATCAGCTATACATTCCATGCTATACACGGGGGTGGGGGGAGGGGACTTATGTAGAAATCCAGGTGATATTATAACATATTTCTTTTCGGATAAAACAGCAAACACCAAAATGCATTTCTCACAAAAGAAAACAAATAAGAGAAAAACCATAAAACAGTGTTTCTAGTTAGACTAAGAAATCCCGATTGTTGGTACCAACGTCACAGAAGTTGAAGGAATACTAAACAGATTATATCCAGCTCTCGAGTTTGTAAAACTAGCACTAATAATACAACAAAAATACAATGCCGCTAGTTTTAAAAGACGTGTACGTAGAAAAATTATGTAAAATCTCTGGTAATGAAACAACAGTTAGTTACATTAATAAGTAAACTACTTATTATACATACCATTCTTCAAAAGTGAATATAAATGTATGGATAATAGCACACGTATACACAATAAATCATTTATAATGCATTTAATAAAACATAAAGACACAGTGTCACACGAGCACTGATGATATTAAACCTGGACATCAGTGTAAAATACCATCTAAAATACTAAAGCTACTTACTTGTTCTTCTTTTCCAAATTTGTGACGGTTTTGAAGATTGAAGATCAAAGTTCAAAAACTTCTCATCGACAGTGCTGCTAGTATCGATGTCAATGTCTAATGTATTAACATCAACAGCTATTTCTGAAACGTATGTCCCCTTCCAATCATCAATAGAAGTGCCATCAACGTCCCGACGATATTTACTTCTGATATCAATATCATCACATTTTGTTTCATCCATAAAGATATTTTATATTGGTCGAAATTAATCGTAAATTTAATCAGATTCAGCGATATTTGTGCTGCAACGTTTTTTTTTTTTTACTTTTAATTTCTTTTAGTTTGTCTAAAGCACACAGTTTCAAAGCAACTACACAGCATAGCAGATAAGAGCGCTGCGAGTAGTGCAAGTTGTGTGCTTTAGATATTAAACAGTTAAGGGTTATATAAATAGATTCATTTGTATGTTGCAACTCAGCAATGTACACATTCAAAGAACACGGTGGACATACGGAGGCGACACATATAACAGATTTTGATGTAACAAAATGCCACAATCTCATCAAGAAGAGACAGTTTAGGTCTTAACATATAAATACAGCAAGTAAAATCACCTGTAACATAACGTTTTAATTTTAATTTACTTACAAGAGACAATTACAACATGCATATCGCAGCTAACTTCCCGTTTTAACTTTAATTCACTTATTTTTGACATGGAAGCACATGAGAGACATGCCATCACAATTCTTATTAAAAATATGAGATAAAGAAAATACAGACCACAGAGGACCATTTGGAAATATTAAAAAAATCAGTACGACAAACACTAAATGTGATCCTACCACCAAGAAGAAGAACTTTAAGAAAGAAATAGATAACAGTGAAATTTTACATTGTATGGACACAAGAAGAAAGGATAAATAAAGCAACGAGCACAAGATGTAGATGACTTTTCTATAGCATCTTTAGTCATAACATGTATTCTACTTTTACATATAATATATCACTATCAAAAGACACTTATCCGAGTACCTATAAATTCAAGAAATTCAAAGTAGCATTATCTAGTGTACGATAATTTATGTTATGGTTATGGTTAAGGAATGTCCCGGTACCTCTGCAAACCAATTAAAATCCATAATTGCTCAACCGTCCGTGCCAATGGAATCATCTGAATTAATATCTCATCTCCGAAACAAAGAAAGGTAGCTGTAGTCCTCATCATAGCATCTCAGCACACGCTCAGCACACGCCAAAAGACATCAGGCGAAACCGCACGCAAAGTGAAAACAGCTATCTGTCCCCCGTCATACGATATCATAATTCATAGTAAGCAATCGGAATATCGAAAGACGATCAAGTAGGATGAAACACACAGCTCACGGTGTACACAGAGCACTAACTCATAAGCTCCGACAACAAGCCGGACTTTGAATATGAGAGGGAGGGGGGAGCTATATATAAATGATTAAATAATACATTATTAAAATGTGACATACTGCTCAAAACAACAAATAAAAAAATTAGAGGATAACTTTTCATTGAATTTCATTGAAAAAAAAACCCATAAAATAATAGATAACACATTTTTTGTAAGGGTCGTAGTACAGTAACAGAGATTGTATCGCTGCATGAGTTTGTCGGGCGTATTTAAATAAAGGATACTTTGATATATTGACCATGGAGTGTTATGTAACACTTTGTATGATATTATAATGAAGTATCTGGTTAATCTGCTCTGTAAACTGATCAGCGTTTCGAAATGTGGCTTACATTTAAAGTTAAATGCGAACACTAAGGGTGCTTGACAGTGCACACAGGGATCGCCAAGTACAAATGCAACGAAAACCTTGGTGCGCATGGTGTCCGGGGAAACAAAGGTGTGCCTTTTCTATAGGTCGTTTCAAATCTAAATGTTCACGATTAACATGAAATATCTCCTCTTTCCCTGCACTTACAAACTTGATTTTTTGCATCTGGTCTTGTTTTTCCAAGGTCCCACCGATTTCACAAAATTTAATGATGTAGGAAGTATGCTTCATCATGAAGCAGCACTTTCCTTTGATCTCAGTGAATTTACGGATCTTTTTGCTCCTGGAGAAAATAATTTACCGTACATTAATGGAAATCAGCTTCTCGGCATAGGCGTCTCTACACAACTTGAAAGTTGGAGGCGTTTATCAACTGTTTACTTTCTATTGTTTACTTTCTTTAAAATACTATGAGAATGTCAATGTTATAGCCTTTACAGACGGTCTAAAACAAATCAGCGTATAAACAGTTCCATTAATGAAAACTATTTAAACAATATGCAACAAAGAATACATTTAAAAAAATTAATTATCCGTTGCGAGCGATAACGAGCATGACATATCAAGCAAAGTTATTGTTTATGGGTACGCATGTGACTAAAGAGTCCGATGTAAGCACGGGATCCTCTTCACTGTAAAGAGCTACATTGTCCGTTTTATGTCTTTCCATGTGACTTTCATTATTTTACGTAAACAAGACATATGAAAGTGATTTAGTTTCTTTGCATGCCTGCAGTACACATATCAATAATCTTTACATTTTCAAAACGTTATCAACTTTAGCTAAAGATTGATCATACGGACATATAAAAACGTCCATTATTATTTCATTTATTCTGAATCAGAGGAGTCTAACATATTGATTACTAATCTGGGCTGAACGAACGATAGTCCATCTTTTTTCCAATAGTCATTTTCTTCTTTTAAGACATGATCTTCACATTTGCACCAAAAATCTTTGTCAATCTGTGATAGAGCAGCATATGTCAGTCCTTTTATATCGCATAGTTTAAAACTTGTATTCTCAGCTGCCACCTGCCCTTTACTTTTTGCCCAAACGAGTTCAATGGGGTTTAATTGTGGATGATAAGGGGGCAGTCTCAAGCACGTATGACCATGCTGTTGAATGATTTTGTCTATTTGGAATACTTTGGTCTTTTGCGATTTCTTAACAAGTGACAGTAATTCAGGTTTCAAAAATCCCTCGTTAAATGGAATTCCTTCCTTTCTTAGCCAAATCTTTATAACATCTTTTGTACTGGTAGATGTAGGAATTTTGTCTTCTTCTGCCACAGCGTTGTGGTACGACGCGTTGTCCATTACCAGACAGGATGGTCTGTCTAGAATTGGAAGAAGAGTATTTTCAATCCACTCTCTAAATATATGGCCATTCATCTCGGTGTGATAGTCCCTGTTGTCAGTATAATTAGAGGTGAATATAAGTTCTGCATTTTTCACCAACCCTTCTTTTCGGCTGCCTGCATGTGCCATTATAATACGCTGTCCTTTCCCAGTGGATACACATCTTTTAATACTTCCATCTGATAACTGCCATTCCTTGGCACTTGTGTGGTGAGAATTTATCCAATATTCATCTAGAAATACAATATCATAACCTTGGTTACGCATTTCCCGTACTTCACGTAAATATTTACTCCTCATAGAAACTAAGTGCGGCTTCTCGCAGATGACATTTCTACCACTATCGTACTTTCTAAACGTAAAACCGATGCTTCTAACAGTTCTCCATAATGTTGTTTTCGACACAACAATGTCATTTTCTGCTCTCAGTCGAATTTTCAGTTTTCTTAAAGTCACAGTTTCTTTGGAATCGAACATTTTACAAATTGCTCTTCTAATCACTTCCTTGTCAAAACTATCTACTACTTTCTTTCTTCCTAGCGTCCTAGTCTTGATTGAACTGGACACTCCGTTAGCTTTAAGCACTTGTTTGAAAAAGCGTTTGCTTATACCCAATGCGTGAATAGTTCTCTTTTCTGGCTTTGAGATGCTTCGATACAGTTTTCCACGCTTAGCTTCTATGCAAAAATATTTATACACCTTTAGTGCCACTGATTGCAATGTAAGGAACTTTACTTTTATACCCATTGACTAACAGATCACAAATTTAACGAAATTACCCAATAATTAGGATACGCCGTTGCACATAAATCACAACAAAACGACAGGAAATGGGATGCACCGGATATAAAATTATAACTATGACGCGTTTTATGTGTTTTTTAGTGCTTAAAACAGGGAAATTGGCGCGCATTACGTTCAAGATGACAAGTCCGTGGGTGCTCACTCATATGAAGCGGTAGTTCCTCCAAATATATGGTTTGACCAAAATGCCTTAAATTTGTATACTTCAAATAAAGAATATTTAAAACTATACGTTTGTTGGTGAGGAAATGAATGTACTTCTTGGGACCAAAAAATCACAAGACCATATGCAAAATTTCAGCATTATCAATCAATTGGTTGCAGAGATATGGAATTTTAAACACCTTCAAAATATTTTGAAACGACCAATAGTGATGCCGTTTGCTGCTTGCTTGCGCTCGCCCGATGACTAAAGTATTCTAGAGTTTTCTGGTAGACTATATTATTCCTCTTCCTCATCCGCCCTTAAAAGGACGTTAAGTGGGCGTGTCTGCGTTGTGTTGTGGTTTGCAGTATAACTGTTATATTTGCGTCTTTCGACCCAACACATCCGACTTCAGCACAACATTTTTGAATACTGGGTTGTCTTCTCTCTTCGATCCCTGCTCGCTTGGCTAGACTAGACAGATTAGTCTGTTACTAGAGGCACCTCGGAGAGGTGGAGCAGGGTCTGGATGGTTTTGGTTCACCGATCCTGGCGCAAGCCATCAGCTGTGGTTGCTGACAACTTATAGCTCTGGTGCTGGGAGGCACGTCTTCGCGTTTTACATAAGCAAAGCTTTATTAATTGTGTCTTTCCTTTCAGATTTGTTGTCGGAGCACTTCTGACAGACTGATAATTCTTCAGTTCCTTCTAATAAATACCGGTATGTATCATCATCATCATTATCATTGAGTACCGACTCCACATCGAAGGTTGGCTACCAACGAGCGCCATTCCACTCTGTCTCTTGCTTTTATGGTGCAGATTGTCATAGGCTGACTTGTCCATCTTTAGATGTTACTCATGCATATTAGTCTTGGTTTTCCTCTGCCTCTTTTGCCTTGTATTTTCCCTTCCAATATTAATTTTATTAGGATGTTGTGTCTTTTAACATGCCCCAAAAATATAATTTGTCTTGTTCTAATTGTGTTGAGTAGCTCTCTTTTCATTTTTAGTTGTTTTCAAGTTTAGTTTAGAACGTGGATACACGTTCAGTGGGGCTTTAGCAACATACACATTAAAAGAATTGTATAATTTGTCTGATGACATTGGTGCTGAATACTCATATTTTGTTTATCAGTAGCGTTGGATCTTTGTCCCCGGGCAATTCATTATTAAAAAAGTTTTGAACTCAGAAACGATATAATTTTCTACCGAAACAAAAATAATATTTTTTTGACAGATAAATGTATTTATTACAAATTTTGCTTCAACTGGCCAAATGATGTTTTTTCTAAGATTTAGAGTCTCTAAAACCTCTGTGCAAGGCAACGCAACAAACATTTACAGATTCCAAGCAAGGTTGACGAGTTTAAAAATTAAATAATCCTGTCTGTGAAAAAAAATATGACCAAAGAAGAGTGTACTATGTTTTAATCTGTGAATCAATTTCTACCAGGAAACCCAATATTGATTTAGGGAAAAGCTGCAAACTGTTAATATGGAGTACATGATGAAGGTGGGAGACGCTATAGCTCAGTGGTTAGTGAACTGGACTACAAAGGACAAGAAGTACGGTTCGATCCCAACCGACGGGATCCGGTTCACCCAGGCTTTAATAAGTGGGTACCGAGTTTTTTTCTAGCAAAGTGAAGCGGCACGGGCGTAATACCGATAACATTACACCAAAAATCATGTGCCGAGGGTCTGTAAAATTTATGGTCACTAACATCATATTCCCTAAACGCCACTTGGCGTGACGGGGGTACTTTTCTTTTTTTTTTTACTACTTGATGAAGGTCTTGAGGGGGCGAGCTAACTTAATGGCAAGTGCAGATAAAGAGTATCATCCATGCACCTTTATGGGTTGCACCAAAAGTCTCAACACAGGAAAAGGTGATAAAATAATACAATGGAAATCATGGGTGAGGCAAAGAGAAGGTATGCGAACTTATTCAAAACAACACTTTCAAGGAGCGGATACCGGCTCCTACATCATTCCGGGGACCGTTCTCTGGTTTGTTACACTCAATATTAAAAGCATGGGGCAGGATCCATTTAGCCCTCAAATGTGAGAACAATAACGAAGATAATGCAATTATCTATATATACTGAGCCGTAATACGACAACAAAGGAGTACAAGGAGAGGCATCAAGGAGCACGCTCTGCAGACAGAATCATCATCATCAAGTACCGGGCCTACTGGCGTAGGTGATCATGTCTCTCCACAAATTTCGATCTCGGCAGTTCTTTATCATTTCTATTGTTGACCTTCTGTCAAGCCATTCTCTTAAGCTGTCTGGTATCTTTTCTCTTTGTTTCCCTATATCTCTTCGTCCCTCAATTTTTCCAGTTGTTACTATATATTCCAGTTGTTCTCTTCTCATTATATGGCCAAAAAAGTATGATTGTTTTTTCCTAATATTGTAAATTAGCTCTGTTTTTGCTTTGACCTCTTTCAGAACATTTACATTACTCTTAGATTATTTATATTATGACCTCCAATTGTTATTCCAGGCATGCCCCCGAATGGATTTAAAAATAATCTCACTATAAATATTAAACAAATCTTGCAACAGCACACAACCTTGTCTAGCACTCTGTTTTATTTGTTGAAACATTCCCAATTGGTTTCCAGTTCTTATGACCGCTGTTTGTTGCCAGTACATGTTCTTTATTATTCTTAGATCTTTGCTGTCTACGTTTATGCCTTCTAAAATTGTGATTATTTCTAGGTGCACATATATATGGAACATAAAATAGCAGCACAAAGTAGCTAATGTAAACGTCTTAAAAGTGTTAGACTCGTTCATCATGGCTATCTAGGAAGCTGGTAAATGTAGTTTTCTGACCATATGACAAGATTTAACTCCTATACCAAGTTAATGAATTGTGAACTTAATGACGATAAGTCATCTAATGACACACCAGAAAGCCATATCACAATGATTGAAGAGTCTCCCTCTGGACTGGAAGAATCTGACAAATGATCATGAAGAGAAACAAATTAGAAGAATTAGCACAGGAGTGGCATTCCAAGAAGGAATAATTTAAAAAGTAGATGGCAAAAGACCCACGAGAAAAGAGATAATATCAGCTTTCAGAAATGCCCTTATTAATTCTACAGCTCAATCAGACAAACCACAATTTGTTGAATCTGCTATTAGAGAAACTACCATACAAAAAAGGGAGCCGCGATAGCTCAGTGGTTAGTGAACTGGACTACAAAGGACAAGGGGTAGGGTTAGATCTCAACCGACGGCTTCCGGGTTCACCCAGCCTTAAATGGGTACCGAATTTTTTTTCTGGGAAAGTAAAGCAGCACGGGCTTAATACCGACCACATTACCCCAAAAATCATGTGCTGAAGGTCTGTAAAAAATAGGGTCACTAACACCATATTTCCCTATGCGCTACTTGGCGTGACGCTTTACTTTACTTACCATACAAAAAGAAAACCACATACAACCTAAAGCACCCTTGTATTACAAAAGACATACGACTAATATGTAATTTGTACTGGGAGCAAACAGCAATAATAAGATATAACAAGGAGAACTCTACACCCATGGACATAAAAAGAGGAGTAAGACAAGGATGCATCCTATCACCAAGCTTGTTCAATATATATACTGAGCAAATCTTTAAAAACATCTCAGAGATACCAGGTCTAAACATTAATGGAAAGATAATCAATAACCTGAGATATGCTGATGATACTGTTCTACTAGCAGAAAATCCTAAAGACCTCCAACAATTGCTTAATGTGATAAACACAACAAGCAAAAAATATGAACTAAAAATGAATATCAAAAAGACTAAAACTATGATCATAAACAAAGAAAATTCTCAAGACCTACAATTAAATATCACAGTTGAGGGAACACATCTGGAGACAGTCCAGAGTTACAACTACCTAGGACAAGCTATAACCAATGATGGAAAATGCAAAACTGAAATAAACAAAAGAATAGGTATGGTAAATGAAAAATATACTAACAACAAAACAAATATCAACAGGGCTGAAACTAAGAATGGCAAAATGTTACATCTTCTCAATATTCCTGTATGGTGCAGAAACATGGACATTAGACAAGAAAACAGAACAGAAAATTGAAGCCTTTGAAATGTGGATTTACATAAGAATAGGTAGAATTTTATGTAAACAAAAGATAACAAACGATGAAGTTTTAAAACAACTGAAAATTAAAAGAGAACTGCTGAACACAATTAAGACAAGACAAATTAAATTTTTGGGGCACGTTAAATGACACAACAGCCTACTAAAAGTAATATTGGAAGGAAAAATACAAGGCAAAAGAGGCGGATGCAGACCAAGACTAACATGGACGAGTAACATCAAAAGATGGACAAGTCAATCTATGTCAGCCTGCACCATCAAAGCAAGAAACAGAGTAGAATGGCGATCCATGATAGCCAACCTTCGTTGCGGAGAGGGCACACGATGATGATGATGATTACAAAACTATTGACTTCCGTGATTGTTTCCTTTCAAAAGTTTTCAAAAACGCCACGGCCCTTACACATATACACACAGAGAGAAAAACAGGAGTTTATATTTCAACCTGGGTTTCCTCGTCACTCGATCTTCTCCTTCTTTCCTTCCTCATATGCCTTTCAGCGTCCAGGGGAGATATAATGTGTGGTCTTTTGTTCTTCTGTTCGCTTCTGCTGCTGTTATGTTTCCTAGTGCTTGTAATATTCCATCGATCCATCTTTTTCGTGATCAACCATTGGGTCTGGTATTCTCACAACTTTTGCTGAAGGCTCGTTGTGTTATGTTTTGATCTTTCTGCATTGCCAAACCATTGCACGTGTTGTTTCTTTATATTTTCTATGGCGGGGGCTATTCATAGTTTTTTCTGAGTTCTTCATTTATGATCTTATCCCTCAGACTGTTTCCTGTCATTCGTCTAACACATTTAATCTCAGTTGATGTTATATTTCTTATTGTTCTTGCATCTAGGGTCAAGGACTGGCATTGGTAGCACAACGTTGGGATAAAGATTGTATTGTATAGTGCTCGTATATTCTAATTTCTAATCCGAACAAAAAAAACACTCCTTGTTTGCAACAGAAAGAGAATGTAACTTTATTTAAATGTTCTTACACCTTGATGGCTTCTTGATTCTTGAACCTTCCCCCACCGCCAGACGTCGTAAATAGTTCAAAGAGCGTGTATTGTTGTTCGCCACCAATCTCTGGTGAGATGCTTGATCTTATCTAATGAGTCTAGGCCTGCCAACTTTGCATTTTTTATAAATGTTATTTTTAGTGTCTTCTTTCGGTCTCCCTCTTTTTCTGTATCTTAATGTTTCCCATAGAAGAGCCTGTTTTGGAATTCTCTTGTAGTCTCTTCTCAGCACCTGTCCGGTGTATGCCCATCTTCATTCCTTAATTGTAGATGCTCTCTTTCGTTAAATGACCATTTCCCTTATTTCAATATTAGTTTTGAATTGAAGATGAAGATATTTTGTCCAGGTTTTAAAATTCGTTGCTATATTTTCTATCCTGCTTCTCATTATTTTCTTTATTCCACCTTCCATGAGCTATGTTACAGCAAAGATATACAGTGGTCTACTCTTTTCAATGTCTTGCGATTGAGATATATATTATTCTCTGTGTCATTGGTATTTGTCACTATTTTAATTTCATCCCTGTTGATTTAAAATCCTTTTCTTTTTTTCGCCATGGGTGATACGGTATCTGTGATATTGGTAACAATAGCTGCATTAATTAATAAGGTTTAATGTGGTATCCGTCTGTATCACACTCAACGTATCGCATGACAATGGAGGTGATGGCAGTGACAAGGATATTCATCTGGTTGGATCAGTCACAAGATTGCACTCACGGCTATTTAGTATTCGGTGAGCATTATAAGAAAAGTCCAGGTGGGCTCTACACGCGGGCGGTGGGTCGAGTCATTACATAAATCAACAATACAAAAGTCACTTTAATCTGTGTCCCTGGACATGCGGAATTACGAGGCGATGAAGGAGCGGGAGCGAGCAGGTTTGCTAGCTGTTCTATTGAAGAAGTCAAACAACCAATGGATAAGGTGGGTGTCTTTAATGCCATTCGAGATATGGGAAGGGCACATGACTTCGACAACCACGAGTCCACATCTATCGTTTTAATGAAAGAGATGGGAGTCATCATGGGTACATCCAGACACGTGAGGCATAGTGGAAGATTGAGAGTACTTATCACCGAACACAGTGCTGGAGTCTTCAGTCGTTGGAAGCTGCAGGATATGCTGATGAGGGGATCTGAGTAGCTATGGGCGTGTTCGAAACACAATGATGATAATCCACACATACCGCAATAACTCAATCAATAGTAACGAGATTAAAAAATGGAGAGCAGACAAATAAATAGTTAATGACAGGTAGTGGATGACATACTCGTTCACCTTCACGAAATCCTAAAAGAAAAAGTCACAAACAATTAGGTCTGGTGATCTCGTTGACCACATGTAGAACTCCCTGGTCATTTAACTAAGTTCGGTCAATCCATCTGGCCGTTGCTCGTTGATAAATTTGCGGACAGCGGATGCCAGTGCCATAAAAACGTTGTCACAACGCCCAGCAGCTAGTTCTAGAAACGCATCGTTGGTTAACATGCCGGTGAACATCAAGGAGTGTTTTTGTGTTCTCTTTGTATTTAGAGAACACCGTGTTTATACATTAGACTGTGCCACATTACATATCGGAGTAAAATATATGCAGAGAATGCGCTGAGTTGTTCTTCATTAAGTAACTTGTATTTTTATTCACATAAAAGTTATCTTCATGGAGTCGGCAGTCGATAACGTTACAAAAATTCAATGGGATGATGAAATATCTTCTTTGGACAAGAAAGTGGATTTCCCCCCAAAAATATTATCTGCTTCAAGATCACATGTGAATATGAAACATTCCATTGAACCATTACCTGATGGTTGCTCCCTCCAAATTTCAAACAAAAGGCAGCGTAAGTATCCTAATTACATTTAAAAAAAAACGAATATTACAATATTGGATATGTTATTCTTATCATGTTTTCTGAGGTAGGTGATTACGTCTCTAGATATCTTGTATGTTGTGATGTATGAACAGTAGAGATTATTTTTAATTAGTGCTGTACTACTTGTTACTGCTAAAACTCAGTGCTCCGTGTTTAACTATGGAGAGCCTAAGGTTACGGAAGTAGACTAAACCAGAAAACTTGAGGTGCCGGGGATGTTTGATGTCATACATATCTATATTTATTCTCATTTCGTGCAACGCAGTATCCAATCGTAATGTAAGAACTTTGCACCGTTGAGAAAATACTTTACTTTGAGTATATTGGACTAATGCGGCACAAGCAATACACTAAAGCAAGACGGAGAAGAACAATCTGCTTCCACCCATTTGTCAACTCCAGACAAAGCCAAATAGGTTATCTTGCTACCATGCCTTCTCTTAAACAGTCTGTTTTGTTTCCTTCCACCATTGTTCCATTGGTCACATCATGTGTTCGCATATTCCCTCTTAAATACATGACCACCAATCGATAATTACTTCCTCCTGATGATGATAATAGACATTATTCTTTTCTCTGATATCTTTTAGGATGTTTTCACGTTTATTTTAGCTTCCGTTGTTCAACTTATCTTTCTACAACCACATTACGTGGCCTGCGGTGATTTCTATACCTGCTACCAGACTGATTAGTTATAGTATTCACTGCACTCCGCAAAGTACGCAGACAACATGGCGGCGTGGGCAAAAGAAAAATCTATGTCATTGGCCAGATCCAGATTGCAAGTAGCCCCAGGAAAACTTGGAAGATGGACGTTTGCCTGGCTGCTGACTATCAACAAAAACAAAATACAATTTTTCAAGCAATCAAGAAATTTAATCTCGGCAAAATTGAATATAAAATAATACACACTCCCTATTGGTCATACTTCAACATATCTTGGTGTCACCATGGATCGCAGAATTTCATGGATAAATCAAATCGACAAAGTAAACAATAGCGCCTGAAAACGAATCGATATAATGAAGAAATTAGCAGGAACGGACTGATAAGTAGGCCACAACATCTTGAAACTTATGTACACAAAAACAGTAAGACCAATCCTGGAGTATGGTGTAACAGCCAGAATCAAAACATCATCAAAATCACAGTTTAGAAAGTTAAGAGAATACTAAACCAGACTGCTCGTAATATTAATGGTACGATGATATCCACAACTATGAAGACACTAGAAACAGTAAGAGGCATTCAACCTATGTGAGACAGACAAAGTGTTTTAATAAGCAGAGAAACACAAAAGCTCCCGAACCATACCATGCGCAAAGTATTACAGGCCTCGAAAGAGAAAGACTACCGAGGAGCAACTACACGGCAATCTACATAAAATTATCAACCAGCGACCAAGTACTGTCCCAAACAAAGCCAAAACCGATATATCTGTCCCTTATGACTTCACATAGGAAAAATAAAGCAGTAGAACAAAAGGAGAACATAATAGGAATCAAGAAAAAAGGCACACAAACAGACACAGAAAGATCCAGCCAGATGACCTGAGAACAACTTTCGAGCAACTGTGCAATATCCAGAGAATGCACGACCATGGATTCGATCTCTCTGCGATATACAAGAAACTGAAGGCGCAGTCAAATTAGTTAAAGCTGGAGAGATTACCACCAGAGACTCATATGGTAAGCTATAAAAGTAAAAAGTAAAGTACCCCCGTCACGCCAAGTGGCGTATAGGGAAATATGGTGTTAGTGACCCTATATTTTACAGACCTTCAGCACATGATTTTTGGGGTAATGTGGTCGGTATTACGCCCGTGCTGCTTTTACTTTCCCAGAAAAAATCCGGTACCCATTTAAGGCTGGGTGAACCCGGAGCCGTCGGTTGGGATCGAACCCTACCCCTTGTCCGTAGTAGTCCAGTTCACTAACCACTGAGCTATCGCGGCTCCTACTAATTTTTAGGGAATTAGTAAAACCCAGGTGTCCTCGCCAGGATTACGAACCCCGGCTGTTGCCGTGGTAAGCCAACCGCCTATCGATTGCGCTAACCGGACACCCATGGTAAGCTATGAAGAAGCTAAATCCATCACCAACGACCAATGTCACGAAAAATGATAACAGGAACACCGAAAGTATAACAAGAGGGATGGATACCTCTAACAATCAACGTAGGAGTTTTGTAATCATTCACCTACTAGCCACAACAGAATGAGATAACACAATGTCACGAACTGAAATTATGAACCACCAGTCAATGCCACTTTACCCTAGAAGACATGACAACAAAACACATTTATTAGGACTTCCCTCAGCACTTAAACCTGATAAGGTCAGTGTGGCCCCGCCCATCACACTGAAAGAGCAACTCTACGGGGCACCCGAATCACTGAAACAGACAGCAGACTTCATAAGAGAGTCCCGAATCCTAGTCTGAATGAGTCATGATCATAAATGACAAAAGCGGATAGCCAATATCAAACACGAACATATGCAACAGAGATGGACATAATATTTAGAACCTATTAAACAGGACACCAACTACTAATAACGCAAAAAAGCCACGCAGGAAGGCACAAACATTGCACCCAACATCATGAAAGAGGAAATCTAAGAAATAATCAAATATGCACCAACAAATAAAGCATCGGAAATAGATAACATACCAGTAGAAATAACAGCAGCAGCAAAAGAAGAGACAGGAGTTACATGGCAACACACAATATTCAATACAGCATTGCACCAGCAGAAAGCACCAGAAGACTGACAACAGGCAATCATCGTACTAATATGGCAAAATAATGGTAGCAGGAGAGACTGCAATTACTATAGAGTTATATCGATTCTCTGATATGTAGGAAAGTTAGACGCCAAAATTGTGGAATAAAGGCTGAGATCAATATGGGTTCCGAAAAAAAGATGATGTACAGACGCTCTATTCACATTAAAATACCATTATCATCATCATCATCACCATGTACCATACAGATTGACGTAGACGATCCTGTCCTTCCACAATCTTCTATCCACCGTACATCGTATCAATTTAGTTGTTGACTTTATCCGTGCCATCACACTAAGCTCTCTTTCCATGTATTTTGCCAGTTGTAGCCAAGTATTACAACTTTCCTTTCTCATGATGTGCCTGAAAAATGTTTCTTTCTGATGTTTCTTAGGAGCTTCCTTTTTATGTAGCCCTCTTTGAGACTTTCCTTGTTGGTCTTTTTAACTGTCCATGGAAAAGAGCTTAAAAATGTTTTAAAACTTAAAGCAGCTAGCAGAAAAGACGAATGAACACACTTACAAATGTGTACACAGCTTTCATTGATCATGAAAAAGCATTCGACAGAGTAAATAGAGAACAACTGTGGGAGATACTTACAACATACGGAGTAAGCCAACATCTAACCAACCTAATTAAAAGTCTCTTCATCAACAACAGCTGCGCAGTCAGAACAGCAGCAGACTACACAGACCACTTCGAAGATAGATATGATGTAAGACAATTGTGCGCACTATCTCTCCCCCCTCCCCCACTGTTTATTTAATACATGGACTGTATACGCAAGTCAGCTAATCCGAGACAGAGGAGATCAACGATTTGCAGACGATCAGGCACTGCATGAAAAATAGAAGACCTACAAAAACATTTAATTAGACTCAAAAGCACAGGCGCAAAAATAAAACATGAAAATCAACATCAACTAAACATAAGTCATGACAATCGTAAAAGAGAAACAAAATATCAATATAGAAGGCAGACAACAAAAACAAGTAGAGAAATTTAAATACCTAGGAAGCCTAGAGACAAACGACAATTCACAAACATCATAAATAAAATTACAAAGGCAACAAAGCTTGTCAAATCATTAGGTATCTATCACCACTATTGTACAATAGGGAAATAACTAAACATAAAATGGGCACTCACACAATACAATCTTCATCCAAACATTGTTCTACCAATACCAGTCATGGACCCTATATGCTAGAACAAAAAGGAAAATAACCTCTACTGAGTTGGAATGTGTTAGAGGAATGACAGGAAACAGCCTGAGAGACAAGATCATAAATGATTCACTGATAAAGAAGCTAGCAAATACCTCCACAATAGAATATACTAATAAACAACAGATAAGATGATTTGGCCACTTGACAAGGCAGAAAGATAACAATAAAATACAACGGGCCTTCAATAAACGTTGCGAGTCCAGACCCAAGGCCTGACCGCTAAAATGTGATTGACGGAATATAAGAAAAACTAAGAATCATAACAGCAGCAGAGAGGAATAGAAGAGCAAATGACCGCAAATTATATCTCCCCTCGACGCTGAAAGGCAAATGAAAAAGAAAAGTAGTCACCCATGATTTCCATTGTTTTAGTTTATCACCTTTTCCTGTGTTGAGACTTTTGGTGCAACCCATAAAGGTGCATGGATGATGCTCTTTATCTGCACTTGTCAATAAGTTAGCTCGCCCCCTCAAGACCTTCATCAAGTAGTTAAAAAAAAAAAAAGTAAAGTACCCCCGTCACGCCAAGTGGCGTATAGGGAATATGGTGTTAGTGACCAAAAATTTTACAGACCCTCGGCACATGATTTTTGGGGTAATGTGGTCGGTATTACGCCCCTGCCGCTTTACTTTCCCAGAAAAAAAACAAAAAAACTCGGTACCCACTTATTAAAGCCTGGGTGAACCGGCCCCGTCGGTTGGGATCAACCGTACTTTTTGTCCTTTGTAGTCAAGTTCACTAACCACTGAGCTATCGCGTCTCCCACCTTCATCATGTACTCCATATTAACAGTTTGCAGCTTTTCCCTAAATCAATATTGGGTTTCCTGGTAGAAATTGATTCAGGGACTAAAACATAGTACACTCTTCTTTGGTCATATTTTTTTTCACAGACAGGATTATTTAATTGTTAAACTCGTCAACCTTGCTTGGAATCTGTAAATGTTTGTTGCGTTGACTTGCACGGAGGTTTTAGGGACTCTAAATCTTACAAAAAACATCATTTGGCCAGTTGAAGCAAAATTTGTAATAAATACATTTATCTGTCAAAAAAATATTATTTTTGTTTCGGTAGAAAATTATATCGTTTCTGAGTTCAAAACTTTTTTAATAATGAATTTCCCTGGGACAAAGATCCAACGCTACTGATAAACAAAATATGAGTATTCAGCACCAATGTCATCAGACAAATTGTACAATTCTTTTAATGTGTATGCTGATAAAGCCCCACTGAATGTGTATCCACTACATTTTCCATAATATTAAATTACTGGTCCCCTAATAGGATATATAAGATAATAGATGACGACAGAGTTAACACTATCTTGTAGAAGCTCGTTTATGTACTAAACAATGTTAAGCCTATGTTGATGTTGTCATTTCATTTTTCATTTTAGATTTGAAACCACTGAGTAGACACACGACAGAACGGGACGCGGTGCGCTTTTCAAATTGTATCAGCGCCTCTGGGAATCGCGATCCGCGCTTTGATAACCACTGCCTAATTTGCTTTGAGACATGTTAACAGCGAATCTAATTGGTCGTTGGCATTGCTTGTGGATTATTTTCCAGATTTCGCTTTAAAAATTAAATCTTTTAAGTGCAGACATTAAAACTTTGATTCAAGAAGTTACAAAATATTCTCTTTATATACAACCAAATATTTACTTTAAGATCGGCTTCATCATAATGTGTCGAGATAATAGGGGTCTCATTCATACACCAATATTTTAATGTTGTAGGGAAAGACACCGTTTGATATTTTAACCTTCTGGTAAACCATTGCACCTTATTTGACAACGTGTAATCAAACAAATTAACTTTAACATTACTTTCCTTTGTTTAGAAAGAAATCGCTCTGAACTTTTAGAAAGCAAAAGAATATTTATGACTTGCGCTTGCTGAATTAGAATTTTAGTTGTTATTATTTTGATGAACGTCATTATGGTTACAGACTTTTATTGCGAGAACAATATTTTACATATGCATCACACCTTACATACACATCATTTGATGAAAATGGTTGCAAAAACAGAACAATAACGGAAAAAGAGTTTGCAGATTGCAGTTTATTCTATTAAAATATTGTGGTCTCTAAACTAGCACTTCCTTTCGATACTGGTACAATCTGTTTTTTAGATACTCAGTAATATTAAGTATAAATTATGTATATTTATCACTTATATTAACATGCTTGTACTGTTAGCACTCGACCAAAAAGATACACTGCAAAATAAGCAAGGTTTATTTCTGAAAATTTATTATTGACCGATTGATATATAGAGTAGTACGTGATAGTTTTTGTAATGGGAAGTCCATAATTTAAAAAAATAACCCAAATGTTTTGCCTTTAGCTTAGCTTTGATGCATTCATTACTAGACCAAGCAGTGTTTCTGAGAGAGAGAGAGAGAGAGAGAGAGAGAGAGAGAGAGAGAGAGAGAGAGAGAGAGTTAGAGAGTTAGAGAGAGAGAGAGATAAAGAGAGAAAGAAAAAAATAGAAATACTTGACATAAGTACTCCAATATCATTGAACATTCAATGTCTATAACTTTAAGTCAGTTTGTAGTTATATTGTTCGAAAACAATTGCCATACTTCACTAATACTATTAGTCTTAGGCTTTGCTGTTTAGTTAGTATTAAGATACACAGATAAGATGGCAAGAAGTCCAAATACGAACAACAATTTTCCCATATATAGAACACTGTTGTCGAGATAAGCAAATCATACGTCACGTCTTATTACACACACACACACACACACACACACACACACACATTAATTCTGATATGCATAGGCCCCACCTGGAGACAGTTCAGAACTACAACTACCTTGGTCATAGTATAACCAGTGATGGAAAATGTAAACGAATCTGAATGGCAAAATGTAATTTTAATGTCGTGAATAATATATTAACATCAAAACAAATAACACCAGGGCTAAAACTAAGAATAGCAAAATGTTATATCTTCTAAACATACCTATATGGTGCAGAAACATGGGCATTAGATAAGAAAACAGAACAGAAAATTGAAACCTTTGAAATGTGGATATATAGAAGAATAGGTAGAATTGGATGGAAAGAAAATAAATCAAAAGATGAAGTCTTAAAACAACTAAAAATGAAAAAAGAACCGCTAAATACAATTCAAACATAACAAATTTTGGGCCATGTTAAAAGACACAACAGCCTACTAAATTAATCTTGGAGGGAACAATGCAAGGTAAAAGAAGCAGAGGCAGACCAAGACTAGCATGAACGAGTAACATGAAAAGATGGACAAGTCAGCCTATGACAACCTGCACTATCAAAGCAAGAGATAGAGCAGAATGGCGCTCCATGGTAGCCAACCTTCGTTGCAGAGATGACACTCGATGATGATGATAAGCCGAACAGCCGTACTTCCTTTCTATAACTATATTACTACTGCAACTAGAAAAAAGGACGCGATTTAAATAATTCAAAAACACACACATCCATTTGATCAAGATGGCGTTTTTTTTTAATTTCGGAGAGTAGTTTATATGATTAAAGAGATTGAAAATAGTGTTTCCAAAGGATTATATTTTTTTTTAAAGTTGTATAAAGTTTACTATTCAAGGAGGAGGATAAGATCAGAAAAAGTACTTTTAAAATGTAAACAGCTAAAAATGTATAGCTAGGCCGTAAAAGATCACATGTGAGACCTTAGCGATCAAACACGTTGGGGAAACAACAGCCGGGCTAAACCCCCAACGCCGAAATCATCGATAAAAGGCTGAGACCAATAATAGAACTACAGTTAAGCGATTCTCAGATGGGGTTCAGAAAAATAGAAAGATGTACTGACGCTCTATTCACTTTAAAACAGCTTGCAGAAAAAAAACGACAGAACACAATCGCAATGTGTACATAGCTTTCATTGATAGACCACTTCGAAGTTAGTTCATGTGTAAGACAGTGGTGCGTACTACCACCCCCACCCCTTTTTATTTTAAAATATTTATTAAATAATACATGAAATATATATGCAAGTTAGACAACCCATCAGAGACACAGGAGGTCTACGAGTTTTTATTTGCAGACGATTAGGCATTATTACATGGAAAAATCGAAGACCTACAAGAACACTTCAATTCAAATACCTAGGAAGTTTAGTGATATGTGATAATTCACAATGAGCAGAGATAGAATCAAGATGCAACAGAGCTTGTCAAATCATTGGACAGTTATCACCACTATTGTCCAAAAAGGATATAATTCTATAGGCAAAACGAGCACTATATAATACAATCTTGATCCCAACGTTGTGCTACAAATGCCAGTCCAGGACCCTAGATGCAAGAACAATAAGAATAAAACATTAACTGAGATTAAATGTGTTAGACGAATGACAGGAAACAGTTAGAGAGAAAAGATCAGAAATGAAGAACTTAGAAAAAAAGCTATTAATAGCCCCCGTCAAAGAATGTTCAAAGAGACAACGGATAAATGGTTTGGGCACGTGACAAGGCAGAAAGATAAAAATGCAACACAAGGAGCCCTCAACAAACGTTGTGAGAACACCAGACTCAAG
Organism: Megaustenia siamemsis; assembly: GCA_032433765.1. Taxonomy (NCBI): domain Eukaryota; kingdom Metazoa; phylum Mollusca; class Gastropoda; order Stylommatophora; family Ariophantidae; genus Megaustenia; species Megaustenia siamemsis. Next base: position 123,370,469 of record JAVIAB010000092.1, on the reverse strand, counting down.
GATCGACCACGAAAAAGATGGGTCGATGGAATATTAGAAGCACTAGGAAACATAACAGCAGCAGAGGCGAACCGAAGAGAAAAAGACCGCAAATTATATCTCCCCTCGACGCTGAAAGGCAAATGAGAAAAGAAAGGAGAAGAAGAGGAAGAAGTAAAAGAAAACAGAAGAGGAAAAACACGCACATTTATTCTACAGCAAACATTTTTAAAAAATTGTCATATTTAGTTTGTAGCCACCAAATGCATCAGGGAAATTTTCTGTTGAAACATTCCAGTTCTGTCCGCTATCGTCTCTACTGATTTACCACAAACGCACACTTTAACACATAATAGTCACCTCTCATTTGTTTTACTATCAATAGTTTACCCCATGGAAACTCTTGTGATTGTTGTATATAAATAATGCATTTTAACAAACTGAAGATATCTACATACCGGGTATATCCAATTATTGTAATCCATACGAAGTATATAGTTTGTTAGTTCATAGTTTTTGTAGCCGGCTGGTTACTCACTTTCATCATGAGTTACATTTGTTCTCTAGTCTTAATGTCTGTCGTCTGGTATATGATTCAATGAATCTTATTAAATATCTAAATTAGTCGTACTGGTGGTCTAGATGTAAAATGCCAACCTCTAGTCAAGAAGTTCCTGAACTTGAATCTTTCACTTCGAATTTGTGGTTTCTTTGTGGCTTTACCCTTCCCAGGTGGGCGGTGAGATATGATGTCTAGCCCTCTGGGAAAGCGGTGAAAACCACAAGGTCCCATGTGCAATATGAGCATGTTGAAGAGCCATTGGCAGTTGGAAATCGACAAGAGTTGAGCCAAAAATTGGTTCTGCCTCAGAAATATTCATAGGAAAAAAACTACACACAATAAGTCAATAATTATAGAAGATAAACTAAAATGGAAATGCTTCTGAAGTCGAAGAATATGAGGTTTGTATGGTGCGGCCACCTCAGCATAAACCTGCCGATGTGAAACTGGGAAAAAGGGAATTTCGCACAAAATTCAGTCTTCGGTATTCGCCGAATATATAAAAGCTGGGGTAAATATACAAAATACCAAAACGAAGACACATAATTACTCACACACACATACACACAAATGCATACACACCCATATAATATTCTTGTCGCTCTTTTTCAATTGGTACTTAGAAAATATATTGTCGCCGTCATTCTTTGAGTAAATTTAAAGAATTGGTTAGGCTAATACAAATACAACATGTGTGATGTAGTAGAAGCAAGTGTTGTGTTGGTTGTAGTCATGTCGAAAGAAACATTATAATGTACATTCATTTAACTTGCGAAGTGATTGTTTCTGGTATTTTTTTTTCACTGGCCTAAAGGATTATTCTCTCTTCGTTACCTATAAACAAAAATTAAATGACCGCAATTTACAGTTAAACATTGGGGTTAAACAAGGATGTATTTTATCGCCCTTGTTATTTGGAATTGTTGTGGACTTCATAATGAAGAAATGCTGCACTGGTAATAAAGGCATCGAATGGATACAAGGAGACCACTTGGAGGACCTCGACTTTGCTGATGACATAGTCCTCATCAGCAGTGAGATAACAATGATGCAGGAAAACACAAATGAACTATCAGCAATAGCCAGCAAAATTGGGCTTAAGATCAATCATGAAAAGACTAAAGTCCTGAAAAGTTTAATTCCAACAGATGACAAAATATACATGGAAAACAAACTAGTAGAAGAGATCGATCATTTTATCTATCTTGGAAGTCACATTGATCGAGAAGGGGATACAAGTAAAGAAATTAGAATCAGAATAGCTAAAACAGCAATGTCTTTCAGAAGCCTTGAAAAGTTGTGGAAATCAAAACTAATCAGCACAAACACAAAACTTAGGCTATTCAAATCAAAAGTACTATCAACCTTTACGTATGCCTGTGAAAGCTGGAAAGCAACAACAAGAGATATAGAAACAAAGTTGAACGCATTCGAAAATAAATGTCTAAGGAAAATACTTGGTATAGCGTGGAACGAATTCAAAACAAACGAGGAAATTAGAGAAATCGCCAATCAACCACTAATATCTTCAGTAATAAAGAAAAGACGATGGTCATATGTTGGACATGTGATGAGAAGAGATAATAACCGAATAGCAAAGCAGGCCCTCATATGGCAAACAACAGGTAAGAGAAAAAAAGGAAGACCCATGGAGACACTGAGAAGAACATTGATGAGAAAGGCAAGAGCAACAGGATTCGGCTCCCTCAATGAGATAGAGCTGCTTGCACAGAACAGAGACAAATGGCGAGATTTGATAAAATATTTTTAAAAGAAAACTGCTAGAACAAAAATTCAGATATGAGAAGGTGTATCTTGGTCTACGCCCTATGGGCCGGCAACGGCTCGAAAGGTCAATAGATAGATAGAATTTACAGAATGTTGCGACGTTCTAATAGGCTGCGATTGTCGTGCTTTTCTTTTCAGTTTGATATATTTTTTTGGCCACTGATTGGGAAATGCTGTACAGAAAGTGGGTCGATGATTTGAAAATCCAATACGGACAGTGGGTCACTGATTTGAAAATACAGTACAGAGAGTGGGTCACTGATTTGTAAATGCAGTTCAGACAGTGGTCTACAAATCTTTTATTTTGTTAAAGAAAGACGTAATTGGTGAAATACTGACCCCTTTAGGAAATTTCAATATGAGCTTTAAAAGCGTATCGCTATCCTAAAACATGATGCGTGTCACATTAACAACGAAAAACACTTTGCAGATTTAATAAATATAGTAGTTAAAACAAAGTACGTATTATTTGTATTGGGACATGACAGAAAACGTAACGGGTAGATTAAAAGAATACCCTATAAATTAATATCAAATTGTGGCAATGTTAAATGATGACAAAAATGTCAGGATCATCAACATTAAGAAATACATTAATTACATAATAATACTAGTACATAATGTATTTTAACTCTCACAAAATATATTGTATGCTTTTGCATACTGCTTCTAATATTCCATCCATCCATCTTTTTCTTGGTCGACTGTTTGGTCTGGTATTCTCATAATGTTTGTTGAAGGCTTGTTGTATTGTGTTTTGATCTTTCTTCCTTGTCACGTGGCCAAACCATTTTATCTATTGTTTCTTTATATATTTTATGGCGGGGGCTATTCATAGTTTTTTTTTGCTCAGTTCTTCATTTCTGATCTTATCTCTCAGAATGTTTCCTGTCATTCGTCTAACACATTTCATCTCAGTAGAGGTTATTTTTCTTATTGTTCTTGTAACTAGGTCCAGGTCTGACATTAGCAGCACACTGTTGGGATGAAGGTTGTATTGTATAGTGCTCGTTTTGTCTCCAGAGTTATTTCCTTGTTGGACAATAGTGGTGATAAGTGAGCAATGATTTAACAAGATTTGTTAGATCTTGATTCTATCTCTGCTGTTTGTGAATTATCGTTTGTCACAAACTTCCTAGGTATTAGAATTCCTCTACTTGTTTTAGTTGCCCTCCTTCTATAGTTATGTTGATGTTCTGTTTATTTTTGGCAACATTCATGACTTCTGTTTTGTTGATTTTCATGTTGTATTGTGTGCCTGTTACTGTTAAGTTTGTTTAAGTGTTCTTGTAGGTCTTCTATCGTTTCACGTATTAGTGCCTGATTGTCTATTATATTATTAGAGAGTACATGTTATCTTTAATGACAAGTATTAATTCAGACCACTAAAGGTGAAGTTATCAGTATTTTCCCTGCTGTTGTTTCATCCCTTTTCCCCTCAAGATTGTTGCTTATCTCGTAATGCTCTTCGATGAAACATAACCGTCATAAAACAAACCTTAGACCTTCCGTTTTAAATGGAGTGCTCTGCCAGTGTCGTTCTATATTCTCATATGAATTAGTCGCTTAAAAGTGTATTAGTCTATACCAATCACAGTTGATGACTACACAGTTCCATCGATACCAACATAAAGTGTTCAGTTCAGCTAAATCACTCGTATAATGTAATAGTACGTAGCTAATTATTTGTAGCTTCAGGGATTTTGTTTTTCTTTGGTGGTAAAGCCCATTCTTGGATTTCAGCTGTTCCATAGATGTCGAAGACGAGTGTGTTGAGTGCCTGTAATACCGCCAATAACAAGAACAATTTCTGCCACTCAGTTATTAGTTTCTACGATGTGGAGAGAAGCAAAAGCAAATATTTCACAAATTATAATCTCAGAGGAAATGTTACATTAAAAAAATATATATAATTTTCAGGTGAGAAAATATTATAATCTAAAATGACAGAACAACAAACAAAATAAGAAAATTATGAATGTTAGAAGCAAAATTACTTAAACGTAATTATCATCATCATCATCATCAGAATCAACATGTCGCATGTCCTTTGCAGAACGGTACATTCACCACAGCTACTCTGAAAAAAATCTGTCTCTAGCCATATCTGCCACTACTACTGTTGTTATGTTCAAGGTCTCCTTGATTTATTGAAAGCACATTTTTTCTTGGGCTGCACATGATGCGTCGCAAAGGAACCATATTTTCAGTTCTTGTTCTTTCCAGTCTGCTCTGTATTTTGATATGGCCATAGTATTTTTATTTCCCCGTAGAATGGTTTATATAAGCCAGTTACTTTTTTTATGTTTCAATCTTTTAATATGTCTTCATTGCTCTTTTTCAGTACCAAGGTATCATTACCGTGATTTTTCTGTAACTTTTTTTTTCGAATGAATCGATAGTAAACATATTAAATAATTACAAACAAGTTCATATAAGTCATACAATTAATTAATAATCTTAAAAGTTTCAAGACATGGTTACAACAATGTCTCATAAGTTGAGGTCTTGAATGTTTAAATAAAGGTTAATCATCAAGTGCCGTATCTGCTGGCTTAGGTGATCATGTCTCTCCACTACTTTCGATCTCAACAGTTGTTTTTATCACTTCTGTTCTTGACCTTCTGCCAAGCCCTTCTCTTAATTAAGCTGTCTGGTATCTTTTCTCTTTGTGTCCCTCTATCTCTTCGTCAATCAATTTTCCCAGTTGTTACAATGTATTCCAGCTGTCCCTTCTCATTACATGGCCATAAAATGATGATTGTTTCTTCCTAATATTGAAAATTAGCTCTCTTTTTGCTTTGGCCTCTTTCATAACGTTTTCATTAGTCTTCTTAGCTGTCCATTGTATTCTCATTATTCTTCTGTAAAACCACATTTCTACAGCCTCCAGTAATTTTTTTGTCTGTAATGTACTCCCTACTTCAAAAAACAGGTTATAATACTTTCTACTAGACTAAACGTTCCCACGGCTGCAAGGGAGGTATCACAAGGAAAGTCTTTAAGTATATACGACAAGAAACACAATCACGTGAGCGTGTGAAAGAGGGTTTCGTCGGCCCGCACCGGATTACTGATCCTAATTTCAAAATTTCCCGTGGAATCTATCCAACTGGCTCGAGTATAAAGTGCATGAAATTGTAAAGAAATTTCACCTACGAGCCGCAGTAACCGTTTAATCTTAGCGGCTCTAAAGACAATGAAAGTCGTTAAATGACTGCTTTTGAAAACTGCTAGACGCTAGAACAGAAGGATAAAATTACTGTTAAGGACTATCTGAATGTGTAGCTAAGATTGAGCAATAAAATTGATCACCATCAAGTTTTATTCATGAGTATGGGCGGTAACAAAACAAAATCTACAAAAACAAATGTATTTGGAGTTAAATTAATCCCCAAGCATGTAGTTTTGACTTAGAATCTTTAAAAAAAAATAATGAGTTGAGGCTAACGAACATGTTACCTTTAGTTTGAAAGTCATAGACAGTTTTAAAGTTCAGAGCTGAAAGAGTTTAGGAGGACAGTGAGTATATTTATTGAAGTTCTATTTTTTTCTTTCACTAGTACATTACTCGTCTGCTTGTAAACTTGTGTTATTACTCACAAATATGATTATCTTATCTTTATCTATATACATAAACATGCGAATGTGTCTGGATTATATACATAGGTCGTTGCAGGTCGTTGAGTTTGACCTTCGAGTAACAAAATATCGCTCCACACTGCTGTAGAGTTTACTGTGTTTAAACTAGGCTTCAGTGACGTTTTCTCTGCTTTTAGTGAAAGTCGATCGTGACTTGCACTGCTTTCTTATACCGACAAGCTTTACAAACAGTATTTACTTTTCCCTTCCTTCTCAAATGGCATAATCCATCTTTATAGTGTAACTATTTCTCTCTCTCATCACTTTTCTGAGGTCATAATTCGCAATCAATAATTCTCTTCTTTGGTTGGCTTGGCTGACCTTAGGTATTTTCCACAATTTTTGACGAACCATTCAGCCTTTGACGACTTTCTTTAGGTTAATATACACAACATTTTTTAATTAAAATATATATTTGTTATTGCTCCTTTTCTATTATTCTTTTTCCTCTATTTAATTTGAGTCTTACTCTGGATCAATCTACTGTTCTGCGCGTCTCTTCTGTTTTGTAGATGCCCTATATAGTTTGCTGTCACACTGTATTCTCTCCAAGTCGATAACATTTCATTTGTTCCCCTTTATATTTAGTCCATATTAATTATATGTCAGTTATTTCACCTGTTGTAACTGCTAAAATTCTGACTTCACAAGTAACTCATTTTGGTTTCTTGAAACATCTCATTTCTGTGGTAATTATTAGCAGCCTCTTATTTGTTGTAAGTGACAAATGAGAATACAAAACATATTTTGTAGAAGATATCACATTGCACTGATATACGCTTTTTGTTTTCTGCAGGAAAGTGGCTAGCTAACTCAATATTGGATTCCCCTTACGCACCCGATGTTTATTTCTCTATCTACAGGATGGAATTATAGAATCACCAAGCATTGGTAATTAGTTTGTTAAACAAATAGATAGGAAAGATAAATAGTGTACTTTGATTTGAAGTGAGTATAAATAATATCTATACTTAGATCCAAAAATAATGTTGGGCATTTCTTACATTAGGAACAATATGTCTGGTGACAAACGGAGTCGTGGAACCAACCACTGTAGACAGTGCGTTGGCTATTCCAAAAAGCACTCCGGCGTGCTGTGGAGCCAAGTCCATAGCGTTCGTGAGGAATCCTGCCCCAAAGAGAAATCCATGTAGGGAGAGACAAGCGATCATCAACAACACAGCTATGATTCTGTACTCACAGGTCAAAAAGCTGGCAACCAGAATCAAGACGACGGGGAGCATTGTTCCTGAAAAAAAAAATGAAATTTAAATTGTTGTGTTTGTTCACAACAATACAACCGATGTAAATAAAACCAAAGTTAATGTGTATATTTTTATTTAGAATGTGTACATAACTGGCAGATGCAGATGGTAGACTGAACAAGAAAAATAAGTGCATTATTCCAGAACCTAGCAACATCGGATGAACCTTACCTTGAGTATGACATTTCAATAAACTTTACTTTGAAATACATATTCAGGTAGAAAAAGGAAGATATAAGACCGTTATATAAAATCACGATACGAGAAAAAGAAATGAAAGAAGAGAAATATTAATACAATTTTATGAAGAAAACAGGTCGATAATATGTGGCACCTACTTTGAACAAGAGAAAAGGGAACTATATACGTGAAAGAAGCCTTGAGATAAGAAGAGGACTCAAATAGACTATATAATGATAAAAGATAGGTTCCGTAACAGCGTCAAGAGAACCAACTCCCATCCACGAGTAGATGTTATCTCAGATCACAATCCTGCAATTATTAAAATTAAAGTCAAACTAAAGAGAAACAAACAAAAGACTTTATCAGCAACAATACAACTAGACATAATAACTTTAAATTAAAAAAGATCTGAAAGATACATATGCAATACAAGTAAAGAACACATATCAGAAGCTGCTAGAAGAAGGGATTGAGCAGTACATAAAAGAAAATCCTGATGAAAAAGGTACAGCAAAATGGCACAAAGAAAAACATACAAGGTACTTGTATTGATATTACCCAAAAGGAAAATAACAAAACAACAAAATTGGATGACTGATGTCATCCTGGAAAAAATGGAAGAAAGAAAACAAGCAAAGAACACTACCCAACACAATAAAATAGATAATGAAATACGCAAAATGTGCAAAAAGGCACACAAAAAAAGATATCTACAAATTGAATCTATTGAAAATAAACAAGATTAAATTGGGACGCACATCGAAATGAAGTGAATGATTAGTAAAAATTTAAAATAAAATCACAGAAAGAAGATGTTTTGTAAACAAAAAAAGTAAAAATGCTAAAAAACAACACAGTTATAATCAATAGATGACAGCAATATATAACATAATTATTTTATGATGAAAGGGAAAAGAAACCAATTATAAAAAATCTATGTCAGGTGATAACATCTTAAAATCTGAAGTGGAAAAAGTTATGAAAACAATTAAAAAGGAAAAAGCTGCAGGACCTGACAACATATATATAAAGAGAAGGTATAGTCACTATAGCTCGTTTCAAATAACGTGCCCAACTTCAAAACGCTATTACTCAGTAACCGTTTTTTAAAAACTGTTGACATTTTCCAAATGGTATTAGAATGCAAAAGACCCTTTAAATGTATATTTAACAAATATCTTGCAGCTGCAGTTTTCTTAAAGCGGTGAATTTCTTTGATGTTTGTCAAAATTGTAAATTGTGAACCCCTAAATAATAGAAATTACCGTACTTGCTGGTCTATGATTAATTTTCACTAGGTAAAGGCGTGGCCGTAATGGGGAAATAACTGAATAAGACAAAACACCAGGAGAATTATTGTCTTCTCAGTTCTAGGACGGACGATAATATCAAGGTATACCTGTATGTCCAATTTTCATAGTTGTGTGGTCCTGAAAAGGACCGTTTGTTGAACTAATTTAAGGTAATATAGGGGCCAACATTGTTGGGGCTATATACTTTCAACCTGAATCAGACGAGTCTAAAAGATTAATAACTGTTTGGGGTTGAACATTCCACAAACCATCATTTTTCCAATATTCCTCTTCCTGTTTTAAGACGTGGTCTTCATATTTAGCCCAATAATCTTTGTCTATATTTAATAAAGCGAGATTAGCAAGAGTTTTTACATCGCATATTTTGAATGTTGTATTTTCATCTGCCACTTGTCCTTTTAATTTTGCCCAGATTAGTTCTATTGGATTTAAATGAGCATCGTAAGGTGGCAGCCTCAAACTTATATGACCGTACTCTTGGATAATCTTATCTATTTGAAAAATCTTTGTCCTTTGTTTTTGCTTTACTAGAGATAGTAATTCAGGTTTTAAGTACATGTTATTAAATTGTATGTGCTCCTTTGTGAGCCATATCTTAATAGCATCTTTTGTACTGGATTACGTTGGGACTTTATCTTCAAGTGCAACAATGTTGTGGTACGCTGCATTGTCCATTATTAGGCAAGATGGTCGATCTAGTGATGGGAGAACAGAATTTTCAATCCAATGTCTAAATATGTGACCATTCATCTCAGAGTGATAATCCCGATTGTCTATGGATTTTGAAAGAAAAATGAGCTCTGCATTCTGTATTAGTCCATGTTGTCGACTACCTGCATGAGCAATTATCAAGCGCTGTCCTTTGCTGCTAGGTATTAATCTCTTAATCTTTCCATCTGATGACTGCCATTCCCTTTGGTTAGTGTTGTGAGCATTGATCCATGTTTCATCCAAGTACACAATATCATAACCTTGCTTGCGCACCTCTTTTACTTCACGTAAGTACTTGCTTCTCATGACTACTATATGTGGCTTCTCACAGATGATGTTTCGTCCATTGGAATACTTTCTGAATGTAAAGCCTGCAGCTCTCACATTCCTCCATAATGTAGACTTTGATATTTCAATAATGTTGTTCTTTTTCAGCGATACTTTTAATTTTCTTATTGTAACAGTTTCATTCATACCCAACATTTTGCGAATTTCACTTCTAATAAGTTCACTGTCGAAATTATCCAACATTTTTGCTCTTCCTTGTGATTTTGTATATTTTGAACATTGACGGTCACGTGCTTGAATCCAGCGATTAAATGACCGTTTAGATAAATCCAAAATGTGTCTTGTCCTATTCTCAGGGTTTTCTAAAGAATGAAATAATCTTCCTCGTTTAGCCTCTTTGCAAAAATAGTCAAGAATTTTTATTGCGATGTTTTATAAACTGCAGTGTTTCATTTTAAGACTCATGATAAATGTTATCGTTCCACGTCACCACCTCTGAATGAACGGAAATGGAACACACACTTTCTCGTGTTTTTTACAAGTGTCTAATTGTGTCAAAAAACCACGATGAAATCGTGCAAACACGTCAATTTTACCGTGTATGGATTTTTACTTGCTATTTTTAACTTAAAATACTGTAAACATTAAGTTTTGACTACATCAATGGGTCGTTATAAATTTATATAAATCAAATAAGCAATAATAATAACCAAATGTTTTTTTTTAATGAAATTAATTCCCTGTTGGGTTCTAATCATTATAACTTTACATGCAAATTTTGAACAACTTACAACAAGCAGTTAAAAAGCTATCGATTTTAAAAGTTGGGCACGAGTTATGAAACAAGCTATAGAACATTTTTCCATTGGAATGATCACAAACATATGCAACGATATATACCAGACAGGATATGTATCAAATTAATTTAAAACAACTTTCAATGCAATGCCTAAAAAGTTTATGAGTTTAGCGGTGAGTTTAGCAGTAAGCTTAATAGACCATATAACAAAAATCTTGCTCAAAGTTATTCAAGGAAGAATTCATTACAAAATCACTATATAATTAGAAGAACAATTTGTGGTTTTAACAGTGGAGCAAAAAAAGTTCATAATCTTTTTGAGGATGTTAATCGAAAAGTACACAGAAGTAAACAAACCAATATATGGCTGCTTTACAGACAAGACCAAAGCTTTTGCCAGAATACACCATAAACAACTTATAAACTGCATAAAAGGAATTCTTCTAGATGAGACAGACATACGACTAATATGTAATTTATACTGGGAGCAATGGTAAGATATAACAAAGAAAACATATACAGAGTGGAGTAAGACAGGGATGCATTCTATCTCCATTTTTGTTATATCTATACACTGAGCACATCTTTAAAAATATGACAAAGATTCTAGGCCTAAACATTAATGGAAAGACAATCAAGATCCTAAGATATGCTGATGATAATGTATTACAAGCAAAACATCCTGAAGAACTACAAAAATTACTTAAAGAAATAAACTACTACATACATCTTGGCGGATGGAGGAGTGCAAAGACAGGACAGTGTGGAAAAACGAACAAATTAAATATACTACAAATCAGTATCTCTGGCCTTAAGAACAAGAAAACAGTTAGCCAGAATCAAACACAAGCACTAGATCCATATCGCACTATTACAACATTAAACATTATACAAGAACATAGACAAACAAATAACAGGCCTTATCAGCTACCCTTGTGAATACACCAGCACTTGCAGGGGCATAGACACCAATATCAGGAATAACATACACGGAGATGTGATTGCAATGAATAAAGCTGGATCAACATATGCTAAGAAAACCACTATTTGGTACGTATTCAGCAAGAATCACATCTATAATGTCTATAGCCCACCAGGAACGCAGTGTGATATAACAGAACTGGATCAGACTAAGCCCACCAGGAACGCGGTGTGATATAACAGAACTGGATCAGACTAATCCCACCAGGAACGCAGTGTGATATAACAGAACTGGATCAGACTATCATAAAACTGTTCAAGCTGGAGACTTTATTGGATATTTGCCACAATGGGGACACTGATTTAAACTCTACGGGACAATACTTAGAAGATCTTTGTCTATCGCCTATCCTCACAGACAAGCAGGATAAAATGTCTACACCAACCTTACTTCACAGAGCCTATCTCTCCCTTAAAAGACCCGACGACCATTTTCTCTATTGACCTCATAAACCTTGCCACATCCAAGTAATTGAAGACATAGGCAGTGATCACATACCCATTGTAACCATCCAAATATTTGAAGACATAGGCAGTGATCACAGACTCATATAACCACCATAGACACTAAGTCTCCCAAAAACAAGACTAAGCAGAGGACAAGATGGAACTTCAAGAAAGCAGACTGGAAACAATACCTAGAAACCACTGACCACCAACTACGGAGAAATACAGCAGATACTGACGGGAACGACGTCAATGAAACTTTGACACAAATCAGAATGAATGCAGCAAAGTAAATTATATCTAAAGGATGCAGAGCAAATATCGTCAACAAGAGTCAACCCCAAACCCATCAAATTCAATAACGAAATTATCAATTCTGGGAGGAAAATTGTAGAAAATCTGAATCGTTACTTTGCTTGTCAATAGAGCGAACAAAGTTAAAGAAACAGATCAACTACATCCATGCAAGAAACAAGCAACTAATTGCAGTGTTACGGTAAAGCTGGTAAAGGTAAAGATACGAGACTTGAATCGGCGTCATAGCGAGTTATTACTCATGTGTTCGGTCGCCATGTTCGAAGACTCCTGTCTAGTGTCGCTTAAGCACCGTAACTCACAAGAAAGGTATCATTCCTCACCTAGCCAGAGTGTTACCCTGGTATCCATTTCTGCCATCTGATGGGTCGATCGCGATGGTATTTCCTTCCAACCACAAGTACAATACACAAAGCTTCCAGCAGTAATAGAACATAGGTCGTCCGAACGTGGGTAGATAGTGGACTGGTTTCCCCAACTAGGCTACCGAGTAAAGCTGGTAGCCATGGACAGTTGGTGGGAGACAACGTACACTCCAACAAGGTATAGAGACATCTTTACACAAAAATGGAACACAACAGAATACTGACGTTGTGGCGTTCTTCAGAGAACAAGAACAAAACAAATGGACAACAGAATAAAGATAAACTCTACTGCATCTAGAAATGGACAATTAAATCAAAGCGAAATAAAGAGAATAGAGGGATATGAAATGAAAAGCTAAAACGTAAGGGAGATGTACTACATTATAAAAGATAAAAAGTGATAACACATAAAAATTAGTACATGAAAATTTGTATACTAAAAAAAATTAAACATTAATACAAGGCTTAACTGAGACTTTATTCCAGAGAGTGGATTGACTGTAAATCAAATTACAATGTAATGAACGTGAGAGGAGGAGGTGGGGGGAAAGGAAGTGTTACGCAATTAGACGAGAGCTTTGATAGGATTGGGAGGTGGCTATATGAGGTGTGAAAGGCGTTCTGGGTCACTTCTTACTCTTAACTATGGACTACCATCATGGCTTTCGCTACTGAACTATACTATTTGCTTTCATCTGTTTGGATAAATGATATTATTCTTGTCTACCTGTTGCTAATTATGAAGTGAGATGCATTTAATGCCAAATAAGACACCCTAAACAGAGAGCAAAGACACTAAATATATGCCTTTATTTACAGTTATTTGTGTCTTCGAATTTTTCTTGTACATTTTCTTTTGTTCCAATGACTTTTTCTCGTTTTAACTGTTAATTCAGGTATATATTTCGTTATCTGTAGTTTTATTTATCTTTTAATAACACGAATAGGTGACTGATTTTACAGCTTCGTGAATTATTTTCTATAATTCATTTGCTGTAACTGAAATAACATATGAATGTGAATTATGGACAATAGGACAACAGACAAGAAAATCACTGGAGTCTGTAGAAATGTGTTTTTACCGAAGAATGTTGAAAATACCATGGACAGCTAAGATGAGTAATGATAACGTTATGAAACGAAGCCACAGCAAAAAGAGAACTAATTTCCACTATTATGAAGAAACAATCATAATTTGTTGGCCATGTAATGAGAAGAGAACAGCTGGAATATATTATAACAACTGGGAACATTGATTGACGACGAGAGAGAGGGAAAAAAGAGAAAAGATACCAGACAGCTTAAGAGAATGGCTTTTCAGGAGGTCAACGACAGAAATGATATATAACTGTCGAGAAGAAAGCGTTGGAGAGACATGATCACCTACGTCAGCAGGCCCTGTACTTGATGATGATAAACTGAAATAATTAAAAAAAAAACAATCTCTAAAGCGTCGTACATACACTACCTATTGTGTTCCCAACCTTTCTGGCGACAGTCGGGGTACATTTTTTTTTTGCTGTGGTATAATCGTACACAGCGCCAGAGAAAACTGCAAAAATGACACATCCTATAAAAGGTGTCGTACTTATCAGTCCTGCCTATAACAAAGAAAAGAGAAATCAGTAAGTTTTTTTTTTTTTTTTTTTTTTTTTTTTTTTTTTTTTTACAAAAATTTGCGTGTAAATATGTATTACTATTTTACTTCATAAAGAAAGCTCAGAATAATTTAAATTGAAGCACTCTCTATTTTGTAATTATAATAACGAAAATAACAAACACAAAAGCACTATTTCTACAATAAGAAAATTTCGAGGTAAGTGAATAACAAATCAAGCTGGTAAAGACCTATTTTAATACAAGTAAAATACAGAGTGTCTCACTCGCTACCGAACCGAGAATTTCCTCAGTAATTCTAACATCAATCAAGATATTGAACGAAATCTAAACATGCATATATTGTTTGTATAAAAAATAAAAGGATGACACAGTCTTAATAGCACAGACAAAGAATGAACTACAAGAAATGATAGACATACTAGAAAAAAGAAAGCAACCAGAAAGGTCTTAGTTTGAATATTAAGAAAACAGAAGTAATGGTAAAATCGAAGAAGAAATTATCACCATCATACAGCATAAAAATAAATAGGATAAATCTGAAAAAAGTGCAATGCGTCAAATACTTGGGCACAATAATAACATCAGATGAAAGATGCACCACAGAAATAAAAAGCAGAATAGCTCAGGCCAAAATAGCATTTAAGAAAATTAACAGCGTTGTATACAACGAATCTATGTCAATAGAAATGAGTAAGAAACGGAGCTCATCTGTGCTATATAGACTCAACACTGACCTATGGAAGCGAATCATGGACAGTAAATAAACAAATGAAAAGACGATTAGAGGCCACAGATATGGGATTTCTCAGAAGAATGTTGAATGTTCCGTGGACAGCTAAAAGGACGAACGAGGTACTCTCAAAGAGGCCAACACAAAAAGGGAGCTCCTAAGAAACGTCAGAAAGAAACAATCAACATTTTTAGAGCATATCATGAGAAGAGGAAAGTTGGAATACGTGGTTATTACAAGTGGCAAAATACGGATGAAGACAGATCGCGGACGACAAAAAGAGAAAATACTAGATAGCTTGGTGTCATAACATGGAAAACGGCCAACAACAGAATTGATACGATGTACGGTGGATAGAAGATTGTGGAAGAACATCGGCTACGCCAACCGGTATGGCACACGGTGATGATGATGAAAATGACATGAAATGTGTCTTTGTGTGTGTGTGCGTGCGTGCGTGTGTGTGTGTGTGTGTGTGTGTGTGTTCGGTCCCTACTTGTTGTGACACAACTGCATGAACACCTCTCTGCTGATCTGTCTTTTTGGTGGGAATGCCTAAACTTTAATGTTGTTTGTTGAATAACAAATGAATTTGGATCTACAATACCTGTGAGTTCGCACTAAGTAACTGGGAAATGTTTTACTATACTCTGGAGGAACTAGTGTTTAGTGGTGAAACCATTAAATACATGCCAGGTTCGGTAGCACGTCATACACCCTATACTAGACCAGCTTTATTATTTCATTTTTAAAAAATATTCATTTACAGTAACATGCAACAGCTCGCTATCTTATATCATCGACGATTTGCTGCTAGTTCGTATAGGGCTTGGTTGATTCTTAGTCCCAATCTTTTTCCTTCAATAGTGATTGTTCCGGTAACGATTCTCTTGGTATCCTTTGTGTTTTTTTTTGTTTGTTTTTATTTTTTACCCTGATGGTTTCCACGTGAATGCTCGATGGCAAAAATTTTCTTCATTCATTCCCAAACACTCTACTAGTGTATTTTGAACGTCTTCTTCTTATAAAACTCGAAATAAATTATTGTTTAGATTCGTCTCCTGTCAGTTCGTTTGAAATTTTTTTTTTCCCAGCTTATGTCTGAGATTCTACGTAGACATTTATTTTCTTATATAAAGTTCGGGTGAATATTCCTCCTAGGCTCCTTCTCTCTCTCTCTCTCTCTCTCTCTCTCTCTCTCTCTCTCTCTCTCTCTCCCCGGCCTAAAATGGCAGACCCAAACAAAAAAGCCAAGAGAGAGGAGAAAAATATAAAAATTGAAATACTAGAAAAGTCAATCTGAGGGCATCACAAATTACAACTGACACATATTTGGCTACATCAGTGCTGGATCATTCTTAAATCGAACAAAGCAGTGTGAAAATGTAAAAGTATCAATATTAGACATACTCAAATGACATTTATGTTTAAAAGCAATGGGATGTAGGAAAAGACAGACCTACATGATGGTGTAGCAATAGAATAGAGCAGACATCAAAATGCGCAGCGTATATAAGACACATTACAGACAATTGATGCAAACATCTTAATTACACACGATTATAAAAGACAACACAGTCAGGATGGTAAAAAGCCAAAATGATGTAAAATCCACAAATGACACACAATAAGATGCGTATTTAATTTGCTTTTCTTCTTTTTCCTCACTCCCTCCTTCCTCATTTGCCATTCTGCGTTGGGGGAGATATAATTTGCGGTATTTGCTGTTGACGTCTCCTGATGTTATTTCCTAGTGTTTCTAAATGTTCCATCAATCCATCTTTTTTTCTGGTGGACATTTGAATATGGTGTTCTCGTAACATTTATTACAGGTTCCTTGTGTTGTGTTTTGGTCCTACTGTCTTGCCACGTGGTCAAATCATTATATCTGGTGTTTATATATGTGTTCGATAGCGGAAATTATTTCTGGATTGTTTTTTTTTTCAGTTCTTCATTTCCGATCTTATCTCTCAGACCATTTCCTATAAATCTAACATATTCCGTCTCTATAGTGGTTATTTTCCCATCTTACTTTTCTAGTTCAAATGTCGAGGTCTGGCATTGATAACAAAATGTTGGGATGAAAATCGGCTGTAATGTCGATTGTTTTCTCTAGTAGTATTTCCTTGTTGGACAATAGTGGTGATTTGTCCAATGATTTGACAACCTTTATTGCATCTTGAATCTATCCTGCTCCTTGTGATTTGTCGTTTGTCACTAGACTTCCTTGTAATTATATTTATCAACATGTTGTTTTAATTGTCTGCCGTCTTTCAATATGTTATGTTCTATTTTTATTTTGCGATGTTAATGACTTATGTCTTTTTGGTGTTGATTTTGATGTTGTAATGTTTGCCTATTGTGTTAAATCTATTTAAATGTTCTTGTAAGTCTTCTATTTTCCCATGTATTATTTATTACACTAAAATGAATCAATGACAGGAAGTCCATCATGGCTACCTTTACTTACAAATGACATACATCGACCACGTGACACATAGAAGTAGATGTAGAACATACCGTCTCTAAATTAAAACCAAGAGCTGATCTCATGTAGACGGGGAAATTGTCCAGTAAAATATAGAAGGTAAAGTCTTCACAAATAAAAACAACTATAAGTGCTAAAGCTGGCTGGGATGTTAATAGTGATTTCCAAGGTGTTGGTGAGTGGACCTTGAGAAAGATGTAGAATAAATAAAAATTGTCAGCACATACATGAAAAGAAGATAATAATTAATAATAATGAGTATCACGTACCTGCTAGAAAGGTTCTAATACAGACATCATCATCATCATCATCATCATCATCATCGTGTGCCTTCTCCGCAACGAAGGTTGGCTACCATGGATCGCCATTCTACTCTGTTTCTTGCTTTGATGGTGCAGGCTGTCATAGATTGACTTGTCCATCTTTTGATGTTACTCGTCCATGTTAGTCTTGGTCTGCCTCTGCCTATTTTACCTTGTATTTTTCCTTCCAATATTACTTTTAGTAGGCTGTTGTGTCTTTTAACATGCCCCAAAAATAAATTTGTCTTGTCTTAATTGTATTTAGTAGTTCTCTTTTTATTTTCAGTTGTTTTAAAACTTTATCGTTTGTTATCTTTTGTTTCCATCCAATTCTACCTATTCTTCTATAAGTCCACATTTCAAAGGCTTCAATTTTCTGTTCTGTTTTCTTGTGTAAAGTCCATGTTTCTGCACCATACAGGAATATTGAGAATATGTAACATTTTGCCATTCTTAGTTTCAGCCCTGCATTTGTTTTGTTGTTAGTATATTTTTCATGGCATTAAAATTACTTTTTCCCATAACTATTTTTTTGTTTATTTCAGTTTTGCATTTTCCATCATTGGTTATAGTATGTCCCAGGCAGTTGTAACTCTGGACCCCTGTCTCCAGATGTATTCCCTCAACTGTGATATTTAATTGTAGGTCTTGAGAATTTTCTTTGTTTATGATCATAGTTTTAGTCTTTTTGATATTCATTTCTAGTCCATATTTTTTGCTTGTTATATTTATCACATTAAGCAATTGTTGTAGGTCTTTAGGATTTTCTGCTAGTAGAACAGTATCATCAGCATATCTCAGGTTATTGATTATCTTTCCATTCATGTTTAGGCCTGGTATCTCTGAGATGTTTTTAAAGATTTGCTCAGTGTATAGATTGAACAAGCTTGGTGATAGGATGTATCCTTGTCTTACTCATCTTTTTATGTCCATGGGTGTAGAGTTCTTGTTATATCTTATTATTGCTGTTTGCTCCCAGATACAGAATATAATAACTCTAAATATAATCAAGACACTTTCTTGTCGACTATGATCCCATGCACTCATCAGCCTAACAGTATTACTGTGTGTACACTCAATTTTGTTTTCCTCTAGTTTATTGTTTATAGTTACTGTAAAAATACATTCAACCTGATTGTTACAGCGTATGTTATCCATAAGGAAATTGGGTCAGGAGATTGCCCAAGTCATGTTTGAGGGTAAGTAAAGCAAAGAGCCCTATCGCACCATCTGGCGTATAGGGAATATGGTGTTAGTAACCATAATTTTTACAGACCTTCTGCCCATGATTTTTTGGAAAAATATGGTCAGTATTACACCCGTGCTGCTTTCCCAGAAAAAAATCCGGTATCCATTAAAGGTTGGGTGAATCTGGAAGATGAACTAGATGAGCAGCAATTCGGATTCAAGAAAAACAGTGGGACAAAAGAAGCCATATTCATCATGAGGAGATTTATTGAAAAGTACATAGAAGTAAACAAACCAATATATGCCTGCTTCATAGACTACACCAAAGCATTTGATAGAATACACCATGACCAACTTATAGACTGCCTAAAAGATATAAATCTGGATGACACAGACATACGACTGATATGTAATTTGTATTGAGAGCAAACAGCAATAATAAAATATAACAAGGAGAACTCTACAGCCATTGATATAAAAAGAGGAGTAAGACAAGGATGCATCCTATCACCAAGCTTGTTCAATTTATACACTGAGCAAATCTTTAAAAGAGTCAATAGGATGCCAGGCCTTAGCATTAATGGGAAGATAATCAACAACCTAAAATATGCTGATGATACTGTTCTACTAGCAGAAAATCCTAAAGATCTACAACAATTACTTAATGTAATAAACATGACAAGCAAAAAATATGGACTAGATATGGATATAAAAAAGACTAAAACTATGATCATAAACAAAGAAAATTCTCAAGACCTACAATTAAATATCAAAGTTGAAAGAATACATCTGGAGACAGTTCAGAGCTACAACTACCTGGGACATACTATAACCAGTGATGGAAAATGTACAACTGAAATAAATAAAATAATAGGTATGGCGAAAAGTAATTTCAATGCCATGAAAAATATACTAACATCAAAACAAACAACACCAAGGCTGATACTAAGAATAGCGAAATGTTACATATTCTCAATATTCCTGTATGGTGCAGAAACATGGACATTAGACAAGAAAACAGAACAGAAAATTGAAGCCTTTGAAATGTGGATTTATAGAAGAATAGGTAGAATTGGATGGAAAGAAAAGAAAACAAACGAAGAAGTTTTAAAAAAATAAAAATGAAAAAAGAACTACTAAACACAATTAGAGCAAGACAAATGAAATTTTTTGGTCATGTTAAAAGACACAACAGCCAAATAAAAGTAATATTAGAAGGGAAAATACAAGGTAAAAGAGGCAGAGGCAGACCAAGTCTAACATGGACGAGTTACATAAAAAGATGGACAAGTCAGCCTATGGCAATCTGCACCATCAAAGCAAGAGACAGAGTGGAATGGCGCTCCATGGTAGCCAACCTTCGATGCGGAGAGGGCCCTCAATGATGATGAATCTGGAAGCCGTTGATCAGGATTGAACCCGACTCTTTGTCCTTTGTAGTCCAGTTCACTAAACACTGAGCTATCGCGACTCCCATGTGTGAGAGTGGTACATGTTTAAACGGAAAGATGGGCAAGTAGAATATAATTCCATAGAAAACTCCCAAAAGGTCAGTTTGAAATCTTTGTTTAAGTTTATATTAGAATGATAGTAAGCGATGACGCAGTGCAGAGATGCCAAGTCAAGATGCGAGCAAGGTTTGAGAGACTGGTCGAGTATTAGAGTGCGACATAGATCCGCTCGGGCGCAGGCCTATTTGAACGTTGTAAAGAACATAAATGGACTTTCGGTCAATATGGCGGATAAGCAGCAGGGACCATTGAGCTCAGTTTGAAAAGTTTTTCGTGTTGCAGTTATCTCATATTCCAAGTCCGGCTTGATGCAGGAACTATCGAATTTAGCGCTCTGTGCACACCGTGAGCTGTGCTTTTCATCCGGATGGTTTTCGATATTCCTATTGTTTACGATGAATGGGTGATATCGTTTGATAAAGGGCAGTTCGGCTGCGTTCGCTTTCAGTGCGGCTTGGCCTTCTGTCTTTCGCTTGTGGTTTAACTGCTATGATGGGCACTGCAGCTGTTTTTCTTTGTTTGGATTCCTCAGTGAGATGAGTTTTATTTTGGATGATTCCACTGGCACGGATGGTTGAGCAATTATGGATTTTAATTCGTTTGCAGTTATACCGGGGCCTTCGACTAATCATAACCATAACCAAAGAACATAAATCATCCGTTGCATTCAGAATTGGGTGTAACCAATAGAGAAGGGTATCATTCGCTAAAAATTCTGGATAGCATGGAGGAAGGGTTCATATCTGATCTGAACGGGATTATGGCTGGCAAGGATTGGATACATGTAGCAGCGGAGAAAATAAAAGGCTAAAAATACGTAATCATTCAGCTCGGCAGTGAATGTTGCAACTGGGAATCTGGAGCCACAGAGGACGAAGTACGGGAATCCTTCGAAAAAGTGTCGTCGCTTCAGGACCCCATTATATACATATATAGTTTTGTATCCCGCGGATAGCGCAACGGTTAATATTTTGTAGTAATTCAACATGGCAGAGAAGTGTCTAGGAAATCTGGAATAATGATGTCCAGCACGAAAATGAAAATATAAGGCAGTAGCGTCGGCGATATTATGGTCAGTTGCTCAGAACGTGTTTCATGCAGTCTTGGTAACTGATTTTTAAAGAATGCTACAGAAGACTGACAAACAATGTATGCGGCTGGAGTGGTTGCAGCTCTTGAATTGCTCTAAAGTAAGTACGTTAACCTGTGTGCAAAGCTTCGGGTGACGCTGGTGACACATCAATGAAATAGCAGATAAACTCGCTGGCAGCTCTGTCATTGAGTACAGCCTTACTCTGGATGGAAAGAACATCGCCAAGTTTGTTTTCCATTTCTTAAGAGAAATCCATGAGGGTGGGTGGGACAATGATGGCTAGATTAAGAGACCGAGAAACAAAAAGTAGAAAATGGGTCAGATCGATTCAAAGTGTTTAGTTGGAAAAGCAGATGTATTTACAGTTAACACTTTACAGAAACAATCAGGCTGCATACGCTTTGAGAAATGTTGTTGCGCGCGGTTGAGAGGGTTTGGGGGCACACCGAATGCTAGGAAACTTCTTCCTCTTCTTTCCTTCCTCATCTGCCTTTCAGCGTCGATGGGAGTTATAATTTGCGGTCTTTTCCTCTTCTATTAACCTTTACTGCTGTTATGTTTCCTAGTGCTTTTAATATTCCATCCATCCATTTTTTCGAGGTCGACCATTGGGTCTGGTGTTCTCATAACGTTTGTTGAAGGCTCGTTGTGTTGTGTTTTGATCTTTCTGCCTTCTCACGTGGCCAAACCATTTTATCTGTTGTTTCCTCATATATTCTATGGCGGAGGCTATTCATAGCTTTTTTCTCAGTACTTCATTTCTGATCTTATCTCTCAGACTGTTTCCTGTCATTCATCTAACACATTTAATCTCAGTAGAGGTTTTTTTTTGTTTTTCTTATTGTTCTTGCATCTAGGGTCCAGGTCTGGCATTGGTAGCACAACGTTGGGATGTAGATTGTATTGTATAGTGCTCGTTTTGCCTCTAGAGTTATTTCCTTGTTGTACAATAGTGGTGATAGCCGTTCAATGATTGGACAAGTTTTGTCGTATCTTTAATCTATCAAGAAACAAGGAAATTGATTAAATGAATATAATAGAATAAAATAGAATAGAATAACAGATGTTAACTTCTCGTTGCATGACTCTTGTCCTTGTTCCATTCTATAACACGTTAATGCCACACGCCTTCCTGCAAATTTGTTGGACTAACAATTGAAACTATTGTCGCCGCCAGTGTTACGTTCTAGCTACACTGTAGTGGACACATGTACGCACACAAGTAGGTACGTCAGAGTGCCAGAGAGCTGATAAATTACAACTTTCTCGCTTTATGGGTTGAGATTATGCAACATTTTTTTTTTTTACTTTTAAAATGTCAAGAAAATGAGATATAACAAAGTAAGAGTTCCCATCACGCGTTCATGTGTACGTGGAACATAATGTTAGTGCCCATATTGTTCAATGCCCAAAGGCATATTTTGTGGGTGGCATCTCGCTTTTCCCCGCCCCTATTACACTTCCAGAATAAAATATCTGATATCTATCTGGAAGTTGAACCCGGAAATCTTCTCGTGTCAGTATCGAGCATACACTTTGTATCCAGCCACTAGGGCCTCATAAATACTGGATAGTTGAAGTCCATCATCTCTCTGTGATCAGAATTACCTCCTTTTGATGTTATATTAAAAAATATATTAATAAAAATAATAAAAAACCATAGAAAGGATTCAGTTGTAATAATATCGCTCACAGATAGACGCATAATTGAACACACCTACTTGAACACACCTAATTGTATATACTTTAAAATAAAGTAATAGAATTTTAAAGGTTAATGATATTTATCAACAATGTTTTATTTCGTTTCTTTTTAAACTCAGTGCTGCTGACGATCCAGTCTTAAACGAGTCGGACTGGTCGGTCCTGCGTTTTAACGAAGACAACTAAACATTGCAACAGGACATTTATTATGTTTGCACTACAAGTAGTTTACCTAGTCGATGTACAAACAGAGGTGAGGTACAAACATAGCTAAGACAAATGATGCATTCGAAGGAATTAAAATTATTATTTTTCCGTGCTATATAGATTCATTCTTGACGAATCAAGCGAGTCCTAGACATTCGGAAAACAGACGAGAAAATGTTCATCATTGTAAGAGGCCACAAGTACGTTGATTTAAAGAAGAGAAATCCAGGAACATCAAATGTTTTAAAATGAGGCCAATACAAAAATGGAGCTTAATATCAAGATCAGGAGGAAACAAATATTTTTATTTTATTTATCATGTCATGAGATGTGAACAGTGGGAACATAATGTAATACATGGAACAATTAAGAAAAGAACAGATTAAGTGGAACATATAAATTAAACAAGACAACGTATGAGACTGGCATGGTGGTAAGTCAACAGCATAAATTATAAGCGACAGTAGAGACAGAAGAGTGTGTGGAGAGACATGGATTCCCACCCTAGCAGATAGGTAGTTTGTGATGATGATTACGTTAGTCTAATTTTCTTTATTGTTTTTTACATGCTACACCTTTAACCAGACCTTTATATTATATTATTCTAACAGCAGTAGCACCTCACCTTCATATGTACAGACATGCCCCTAATCTTATTGTGATGAATGTATGACTTTTCCAGTTGTGATATTCGAGGATGTAAATCCGGTGTGTCATGAACTAAAAAATGCCAAGCAACCGTCCACACAATTCCAAGGACGCCTGCAAACATTAATTGTTAATGACTTTTTAATTTGTTTATTTGTGACAATCTATGAATACACAATTAATTAGGATAATTATAAAGGCATATAACTAAGTCTTCCATCTTGCGTGGTCGTGACCCAGTCGGAGGCTATGCCAAAATCTATTTGAGGTGTGTGGACAATTATGTAATTCTTTCTTTCTTTCAAGTTCTGTTATTTAATGCCACAATAAGATTTACGTTTTTCAGCCTCAAATAGTAAACTTTAGCTATTGTCTCCTGTTTATATTTCACTTCCAAATTTCTCTGTCCTTGCTCCTGCTTGCACTACACGGCGTCTGTTATTGTTCTATATTTCCATGCTGGTCTTCTGTCTATAAGCTCGTTCACTTTTTTTTTGAGGTCACTTCAGCCTTATCGTCTATATAGTATACAGAACGACGTTATGTCGTTGTACACAATATCTCTCTTTTGAAAACATTGCCGAGCATTAGCATTGTTATTTAACTTTTAGTTTATTTGTGTTTGTTTTAAATGACTTTATATCGTGTAATAAAACAAGGTATGTATGCTTCTTACATCAATATTAATCTAACCCCCTTCCCTCTATTCTGTGCAGTTGTGTAGTGTAGATATACCGCGGTAAGGCGGTGATTATTGAGCTGGTCTACTGTGAACAAGATAACGAGCTCGATCACTGTGTACTGCTTCTGGGTTCACCCAACATTAAATGGGTAACGAATATTTTTATTTCTTCTGTGAGGTAGACTGTACTGGCCTAGTGCTTATACATTAGCCAAACTATTTACCAATATTAAAAACTATGCGCTCAACAACTTAGTTCAACGAGTTTATTTTTTTTAATCTCTTTTAGTTTGTATAGTGTCAATGCATTAATGGTGTTAAATCTGGCAGTTGTTTAATTCACAATTAGTTAAACAAAATAATATTATGTTGATTTATATTCTAAATAATTATTTCAATTTAATAACATCACATTAAAGTAGCACTATGGGAAATTTTAATAATTAACTCATGTAACCTTAGTTCGAAGTTGATTTAGAGTTTCTTATTTGAAGCAGTCTAACTCACGTCTTGAGCAGTACCCAATTCTAAGCAGGAGTTGATTAATCAGGTATTTTTTTTCATTGACGCATGATCTCAAGGCATATGTGATCGAAATCTATTTTTTTTTCTTGTATCAAATGCACATGGGTTGCATATCGCTGTCCATGACATATTTCATATGTAGGGTCAGTATTAATAATGAAATAATATTAAACAACTGATTTAATTTAACCCATGGACAAGTCATACAAATATTGAAATGACATTAACCAACTAATTGAAAGTACTCTAGAGACAAGTCATACAAATATTGAAATGACATTAACCAACTAATTGAAAGTACTCTAGAGACAAGTCATACACATATTGAAATGACATTAACCAACTAATTGAAAGTACTCTAGAGACAAGTCATACTAACATTGAAATGACATTAACCAACTAATTGAAAGTACTCTAGAGACAAGTCATACAAATATTGAAATGACATTAACCAACTAATTGAAAGTACTCTAGAGACAAGTCATACTAACATTGAAATGACATTAACCAACTAATTGAAAGTACTCTAGAGACAAGTCATACAAATATTGAAATGACATTAACCAACTAATTGAAAGTACTCTAGAGACAAGTCATACCATCATCATCATCAAGCACCCTGCCTGCTGGCGTAGGTGACCATGCCTCACCACAACCTTCGATCTCGAGAGTTATTTATCATTTCTGTTATTGACCTTCTTCCAAGACATTGTCATAAGCTGTATCATTTCTCTTTGCTTCCCTCTATCTCTTCGTCCCTCATCTTTCCCAGTTGTCACAATATATTCTAGCTGTTCCCTTCTCATTAGGGTCTAGCCATACCAATATTGAAATACTAACCAACTTTCTGAAATTACACTAGAAACCTTTGCCGGTGTTACAGTGTTCATGAACTAAAACTACCCTGAGTGACCAAAAGGTGACTGGACTAATAATGAGCCCTGACATATCACAATGGTAATGTTTCTTTATAAACAGGTCATAAAGGAATTAAGTTTCTAGTTGCATGTAAACAGCCGCGGTAGCTCAGTGGTTAGTGAACTGGACTACAAAGGACAAGGGTAGGATTCGATCCCAACCGACGGCTTCTGGGTTCACCCAGACCTTAAATGGGTTCCGGATTTTTCTGGGAAAATAAAGCATCACGGGCGTAATACCGACCACATTACCCCGAAAATCATGTGCCGAAGGTCTGTAAAATTTATGGTCATTAACACCATATTCCCTTTACGCCACTTGGCGTGACGGGGGTACTTTACTTTACTTTTTGTGCGTGTAAATAATTTGGATTACGTTGAAATGAAGAGTCACATTTATAAATATATGAACAAGAAAATCGTAGTAATTCTAAAATAAAATGTTAGAAATGACAACATAGCGTTGTTTAACTATTAAAGATATCAAAGATGTGGACGACATTGAGTTTTTAAAATGTATCAAAAATACCTGCACTGTAAAACACGAAGGGCCATCTCGGTCCACATTTTTCTCCACACAGGAAAGTTATAGCAGGGTAGTTAATCACCATGCCTAAAAATGCACCTAAAAATTGAGTTCATCGTTTTAATGAGACTGTCTGTTACAAAAACAAGAACAGACAGTTAAATGGTATAATGTGGTAATGGGAATAAGTGATAGTATTAATGACTTTCATGACGGTGAAATCCTGTATATGAGTGTTCATCAATACTGGTGGTTTTTTTTATAGTAATAATAATAATAATAAAAACGGTAGCGTCCTTGATGTTAAAACAACAAACTCAGTGATGAGGCGATATTGAATGTATGCATATCATAAACACGAATACAGAAGACAACAGTGGAGTTATTTCGGTCCAACCATTCATGATGTTGGAGCCTCGATTGCTGAGTGGTTAGTGTGCTCGCTTCCTGAACAGAACCATGTTCGATCCCAGCAGTGGTGGATTTTTTTTGGACTAAAAAGGATCCGGGGTTCATTCAGTGTCTAAAAATGTGTACCAGAGATTTTTCTGGGAAGTGAAGGCGGCTTGACGTGATACCGACCACATCATCGAAAAATGTGTTGCGGTCATAGAAAAAATATGGTCACTAACACTATACTCCCCATACGCCTAGCAAGGCGAGGGGGGAACTTTTTTGTATTCATGATGTTACTGTCATACACACAGCTTTAATGATAGCATTGATGTTGTTACTGTCATACACACAGTTATAATGATAACATTGTTAATGTTGTTACTGTCAAACACACAGCTTTAATGATAGCATTGATGTTGTTACTGTCATACACACAGCTTTAATGATAGCATTGATGTTGTTACTGTCATACACACAGCTTTAATGATAGCATTGATGTTGTTACTGTCATACACACAGCTTTAATGATAGCATTGATGTTGTTACTGTCATAAACACAGCTTTAATGATAGCATTGATGTTGTTACTGTCATACACACAGCTTTAATGATAGCATTGATGTTGTTACTGTCATACACACAGCTTTAATGATAGCATTGATGTTGTTACTGTCATACACACAGTTATAATGATAACATTGTTAATGTTGTTACTGTCAAACACACAGCTTTAATGATAGCATTGATGTTGTTACTGTCATACACACAGCTTTAATGATAGCATTGATGTTGTTACTGTCATACACACAGCTTTAATGATAGCATTGATGTTGTTACTGTCATACACACAGCTTTAATGATAGCATTGATGTTGTTACTGTCATAAACACAGCTTTAATGATAGCATTGATGTTGTTACTGTCATACACACAGCTTTAATGATAGCATTGATGTTGTTACTGTCATACACACAGCTTTAATGATAGCATTGATGTTGTTACTTTCATACACACTGCTATAATGATAACATTGTTAATGTTGTTACTGTCATACACACAGCTTTAATGATAGCATTGATGTTGTTACTGTCATACACACAGCTTTAATGATAGCATTGATGTTGTTACTTTCATACACACGGCTTTAATGATAGCATTGATGTTGTTACTGTCATACACACAGCTTTAATGATAGCATTGATGTTGTTACTGTCATACACACAGTTTTAATGATAGCATTGATGGTGTTACTGTCATACACACAGCTTTAATGATAGCATTGATGTTGTTACTGTCATACACACAGCTTTAAACATAGCATTGATGTTGTTACTGTCATACACACAGTTATAATGATAACATTGTTAATGTTGTTACTGCCATACATACAGCTATAATGACAGCATTGATGTGGTTACTGCCACACACACAGCTATAATGATAACATTGATTTTGTTACTGTCATACACACAGCTATAATGATAGCATTGATGTTGTTACTGTCATACACACAGCTATAATGATAGCATTGATGTTGCTACTGCCACACACACAGCTCTAATGATAACATTGCTGATATTACTGTCACACACACAGCTATAATGATAGCATTCATGATGTTACTGTCACACATCATCGTGATCATCATCAAGTACCGAGCCTGCTGGCGTAGGTGATTATGTCTCTCCCCAATTTTCGATCTCGACAGTTATTTATCATTTCTGTTGTTGATCCTCCGCCAAGCCATTCTCTCAAGCCGTCTGACATCCTCTCCCTTTGCTTTTCTCTATCTCCCCCTCTAAATTTTCCCAGTTGTTACAATATACTCCAGCTGTTCTCTTCTCATTACATGGCCAAACAATGATGATTGTTTCTTCCTAACATTGAAAATTAGTTCTCTTTGTGCCCTGGCCCCTTTCAGAACGCTTTCACTACTTCTCCTAGCTGTCCATGACATTCTCAATATTCTTCTGCAAAACCACATCTCCACAGACTCCAGCGATTCCCCTGCCTGTTTTCCCACTGTCCATGATTCACATCCACACGTTAAGATGATTGACTCTACATAACACCCAAGAACTTCCTTTCTTGTTTCTATTGTCAAAAATGGATTGCACACTATCCTCATCATTTGGAAAGCCGCTTTTGCCTGAGCAACTCCGCATCTCACCTCCACTGTACATTTCCGTCCGAGATAAAAAAGTTCCCAAATATTTAAATTCATTTACCTGCTTTAATAAATATTGTTCCGGTAATACTGCCACACATACACAGTTATAATGATAGCATTGGTGATGTTACTGTCACACACACACAGCTATAATGAAAGCATTGATGATGTTACTATCACACATACACAGTTATAATGATAGCATTGGTGATGTTACTGTCACACACACACAGCTATAATGAAAGTATCGATGATGTTACTATCACAAATACACAGCTATAATGATAGCATTGATGATGTTACTGTCACACAAACACAGCTATAATGATATCATTGAAAATATTACTGTCACACACACAACTATAATGATAGCATTGATGATGTTACTGTCACACACACAGTTATAATGATAGCATTGATAATATTACTGTCACACACACAGCTATAATGATAGCATTGATGATGTTACTGTCACACACATATCTATAATGATAGCATTGATGATGTTACTGTCACACACACATCTATAATGATAGCATTGATGATGTTACTGTCACACACACATCTATAATGATAGCATTGATGATGCCCCTACTTTCACACAACTAACGGGATCATATTGTAATATTCTTCTTCAACGTATATTTATAATGCAAACATAAATTATATTTCTGCCCTACTCATCAATAACCTAAGATATGCTAATGATGTTACTGTACTACTAGCAGACAATCCTAAAGATCTACAACAATTACTTAATGTAATAAACATAAAGTAAAGTAAAGTACCCCCGTTACGCCAAGTGGCGTATAGGGAAATATGGTGTTAGTGACCCTATATTTTACAGACCTTCAACACATGATTTTTGGGGTAATGTGGTTATGTAATAAACATGACAAGTAACAATTATGGACTAGATATGAATATCAAAAAGACTAAAACTAAGACCATAAGCAAAGAAAATTCTCAAGACCTACAAATAAATATCAAAGTGGAAGGAATAAATCTGGAGTCAGTTCAGAACTACAACTACCTGGGACATACTATAACCAGTGATGGAAAATGTAAAACTTAAATAAACAAAAGAATAGGTATGGCAAAAACTAATTTTAATGCCATGAAAAATATACTAACATCAAAACAAATAACACCAGGGCTAAAACAAAGAATAGTAAAATGTTTCATATTCTCAATGTTCCTGTATGGTGCAGAAACATGGACATTAGACCAGAAAACAGAACAGAAAATTGAAGCCTTTGAAATGTGGATTTATAGAAGAATAGGTAGAACTGGATGGAATGAAAAGAAAACAAACAATGAAGTTTTAAAACAACTAAAAATGAAAAGAGAACTACTAAACAAGATTAGAACAAGACAATTGAAATTTTTGGGCCATGTTAAAAGACACAACAGCCTAATAAAAGTAATATTGGAACGGAAAATACAAGGTAAAAGAGGCAGAGGCAAGCCAAGACTAATATGGACGAGTAACATCAAAAGATGTAACAGGTCAACCTATGACAATCTGCATCATCAAAACAAGAGACAGAGTGGAATGGCGCTCCATGGTAGCCAACTTTCGATGCGGAGACGGCACTAATTGATGACGATGACTCATGGTACTTTAATGATATAGTAATGATACTCCAAGCCTAAAAACAACCATTACGATATCTTTGACGGTGATCCTTTCATACACAAGATAATGCAATCATGACAATTTTACACGACACTGATTACCAGATACGGTAAGTGCAATAAGCTTCTGTTTCTCAGGAATTGGTGCCCATCGAGTCCATATAACTATCGCCGACTGCCATGATGGCCCCTACATTTAGAGATATACAAAGGAAGCTATGATGTGATAAAACTCTCCACACATTATCGTGACTTATTTGTTCCTATAGTATTGCAAAATGATGCACATGCGTGTCAGCGTACAAAGTCCTAAGTGTATGCGAGGGGGAATGATTTATTTTATTTAATCGCACTAGTTAACAGAGTTTAGAGGTGAAGAATCTAGTATTATTTTTTGTTCTTCACACTACTTATCACTTCACACTTTCTCGAGCTAATATAGGCTCTATTCACTCGTTAAGTGGATGTGGGTGCCATGTGTCGCTAGTTCACGGGAATAGGCCCAATATTTTGCTTCTTTCGCCCCACACTTCCGTCTTCTGCGTGTATGGGCTGATTTGCTGAACAAATTTTAGCCTGGACAGCGGTCATTTTTCAGCTTTAAACTGCCAATGGTTCATTAACTTGCACAAGTGCACCATGGACCTGCTGTTTTTCGCCCTTTTCCGAGAGGGCTGGAGATCGAATCTCACTACATAGAGAAAGGGAGAGGGTAAGCCAACGAAGATACCACAGGTTCAAGTTTTTAAAAATGTCCATAGCCTGTGGTAGCCATAATTCAACTGCTAGTTTTTGGAGTAACGACATAATGATGTATTTACGATGTTTCTCTATTCTTTTATGTTTTATTCTAGTTTCTGTGTTTTTTTTGGATGAACTTATTGATTGTCAAACCTTCAATGACGACATCAATTCATTTTTCCCTGCTCTCTATCCTTCCGCCCGTTTTATATCTTTTACTCCTTTCCTAGCTCCTGAAAAATGGCTGAACCAGGCAGAACAACATTAGGAGCAAATACTCCCATCATGACAATGGAGAAAACTGTAGACATTGATCCTCTAGTACAAGCAGAAAGTACAAAACCCTCACCCATTTCGAAAAGTTTAAAAGGCTGCTAGACCACCTACTGCGCAGCAATTTCTAAAACAGAACAACATAGTCTTAAGGAAAAGACCAAATCATCTTGCAAGGGAATTCTTCAAAAGATAATGCACATGTTTTAGAACTAAACAAATACACGCGTGAAACCCTCACATCAGAACCATGGTCCAGCCATGAAAATGGAACAAAAATAATCCTAGATGTTCCAGGAATAGTCTCCAAAAACGCGCAACCCGAAACTTGGTGCCCTGTCACTTATCATGTTCCAGGAACAATATCTCAATGATATATGGCCACGAGTATTCACAGATGGATCCGCAATTGAAACATCAAAGAATGATGCTGTGGCTTCTATATATCCAACCAAAGTGGAGAGACAGAAAATACTCTCTTCAAGACGGAGAAAGGTGCACATATTTCAGAATAGAGGCCTTACCACGCCACTACACAAGCTCTCAAAACACAAGAAGCCCTTAGTCCAAAGATTGTCGTCCTTAGTGACGCAAGGTCAGTCTTAAAGCGATGCCAAACGCGCAACAGGACAGACTCATTCAGGAAACATAAAGAACAATATATGTTTAATGTCAGATAAGAAAGAACTAGTCATATAGTAGATACCAACACACTGTGTCAAACAAGAAAGTACATGAACTCGCAAAAGCAGGTGGGAACCTTCACGATTCCAGCCAATCTAAGAGCCTCAAAGAAATAAGAAAAAAAATCAAGGAATGAGCATAGGAATGCCAAAATAGAGAGAGGTGAATGGAATATATGAGCCAGAACACGCCAAATATAACAAATAAAAGTAAAAGAAATAGATTCAAGATGTAGCAAAGCTTGTCAAATTATTAATCAGATTTCACCATGACTGTCTAACAAAGAAGGAACGTTAAAAACAAAGCCAGCTATTTATAAGACTATCTTCATCAAAACGTTGTGCTACCAGTGCCAGACGTGGACTTTATACTCAAGAACTATTAGAAAAATAACCACCTCAGAAATAAAGTGTAACAGACCCATGTCACATCAATGGTTCGGGCATGTGATAAGACATAAACAACTAAATCTAATATAACGAGTTACCAAGAGGTCGACAGAGAAATGGATGGATGAACGTAATAAACACTAGGAGGTATAACAGCAGAAGCGGCCAAAAGAAAAGCAAGAAACCGCGAACCATATCTCCCCTCTAAGCCGAAAGGCAAATGAGGAAGGACATAATGATAAAGAAAGAACACGGCAACCTAAATAAACTCTACATACATGAGCTCATCAAGATCTTCATCAATAACCTTGATGAGCAGATCAAGATCTTCAGATTCAGAATGGGTCACTGTGGCCTCAAGGTACACAGACACAAGATGGGACACAGCGACTACAACATGCGACCTCGGAGGACTGCTATCAACTCCATGACAGCATATATGACAAGACAGCAGCACTCTCAACAACATAAGAACACATATATGGAACACAGAAATAACCCTGCATAACAAGTTAGGGGAAACCCGTGAAGACCACAACACACCGTCTTGTTTTTTAACCACTACTGGTCTAAATATCTAAACACATAGCAATAGCTAATGGCTGAAGAAGTAGTGACTACTTTCTGTATAAAATCAAAAGGTTCTTTTAGAACACCTCATTTTCATTGTTTGAGTTTCACATTCTAATTCTGTATTTAAGGATCCCGTTTCCACACCGTTTAATAAGTTTGCTATTACTATTACATGATTGAATAATTAACCATCTCGCTCGTTTTTATATTGAGGTAACCTTTCAACTTGAATGAGTTCTTGCTTTTTTGTTTTTAAATCATATTCTTATTTATAAACTCTTTTTTATCCATGACGTGTGTAATCTTATTTTCTCTTTGTAACAACTGTATCTCTGAGCAGAATGTCGCTCCATGGTAGCGCACTTCGATGCGGAGATGACACTCGATGATGATGATGAACAACCGTATCTGAATTACAAAACTAGGCTTGATTTTCTACACCCTGGGTTAGTTCTTTTCTTTCTTTTTTTTTTTTTAATCGGACACTTTGACAATTAAAAACCTAGAATTTCTTCTTCTATTGCAATATGGATATTACAAAGATACTCTACGTCGTCTTTTCTTAGAAGGGCGTTAAATTAGATTTGTTGCCGCTGCCTAGTCTGTAAGAAAATGTAATAGTTCCCCCGTCCAGGATATTATATTCGACTTCACCTCGCATATTTTGTATGTTATATATGTTTTCCATCTACGACCTTAAAATCTCAAACTTTCACTAATGTTGATGTTAACGATTATCAATAGTCGAAATGAAGTCTGAAGCTAAAATAATTCCTATGAATTTATTAGTCTAACGCTTGATCATGCGCTTGTTCATTGTAAAGACGATAATTTTTAATTTTTTAATTATAACGTTGATGTCATCTCTCTATCTTCCTCTTTTTCTTTCCTTCCTCATTTGCCTTTCAGCGTCGAGGGGAGATATAATTTGCGGTATTTTGCTCTTCTGTTCGCCTCTGCTGCTGTTATTTTTCCTAGTGCTTCTAATATTCCATTGATCCATCTTTTTCGTGGTCGACCCTTGGGTCTGGTTTTCTCACAACGTTTGTTGAAAGCTCGTTGTGTTGTGTTTTGTTCTTTCTGCCTTGTCACGTGGCCAAACCATTTTATCTGTTGTTTCCTTATATATTCTGTGGCGGGGGCTTTTCCTAGCTTTTTTCTCAGTTCTTCATTTCTGATCTTATCTTTCAGACTGTTTCCTGTCATTCGTCTAACACATTTCATCTCTGTAGAGGTTATTTTTCTTATTGTTCTTGCATCTATGGTCCAGGTCTGGCATTGGTAGCACAACGTTGGGATGAAAATTGTATTGTATAGTGCTCGTTTTGCCTCTAGAGTTATTTCCTTGTTGGACAATAGTGGTGATAACTGTCCGATGATTTGACAAGCTTTGTTGCATCTTGATTCTATCTCTGGCGTTTGAGAATTATCGTTTGTCATTAGACTTCCTCTATCTATCTATTGTCCTTTCGAGCCGAAGACGGCACATAGGGCAGAACCACAATCTCAAAAACAGAATACTTGCGTGCCAAAATGGCACATATCTGTTTCTATAACAATACTTTTTACAATGACAGCTTGTCAAACCATCGATCAACATCCTTAGTCGCCTCTTACGACATGCTTGGAAGGACACAGTGTCACTATTCTTTACTCATAATGAGGCCCCGGTAACACACGGGAGGTATTTGAATTCCTCTACTTGTTTTAGTTGTCTGCCTTCTATAGTTATGTTGATGTTGTTTATTTTTGGCGACGTTCATGACTTCTGTTTTGTTGATGCTGATTTTCATGTTGTATTTTGTGCCTGAGATGTTGAGTTTGTTTAAGTGTTCTTGTAGGTCTTCTATTGTTTCATGTATTAGTGCCTGATCGTCTGCAAATAGAAGCTCGTTCATCTCCTCTGTCTCTGATGGGTTGGCTAGCTTGCATATATGACCCATGTAAGTTATAAACAGTTGGGGGGATAGTACGCACCCCTGTCTTACACCTGATCTAACTTCGAAGTGGTCTGTGTAGCCTGCTATTGTTCTGACCCTGCAGTTGCTGTTGGCGTAGAGGCTTTTAATAATGTTGGTTAGATGTTGGCTTACTCCGTATGTTGTTAGTATCTCCCACAATTGTTCTCTGTTTACATCTCTCTATGAATAAATTAATTACGCTAACGGGCTCATTTTAGGGAAAAAATCGTGTATTTTTCAAACTTATATTTCACGTATGCTCCGTATTTCAGGGAGAAAGAATATTGATGTGACTGTATGTGCAATAATTAAGGCATTCAAAATTGGTTTATGCGTTGATCCGTTTCTCATGAAAAAGTATGTTTACGGTTTAATGTATTTAATGCCGGTGATATTCTAGTATTTATTTCACCTAAGAAACCATTCTTAGTGCTGATATATACGACTATATGCGTATGACACAGTCTTAATTGCAGAGGCAGAGAATGATCTACAAGAAATAATAGACATAACAGTAAAAGATATCAACAAGAATGGTCTCTGTCTGAATAGTAAGAAAACAGAAGTAATGGTTATATCGAAGAAACAATCATCATCAGCATGCTGCATAAAAATAAACAGGACAAATCTAAACAAGTGCAACGCGTCAAATACTTGGGCACAATAATAACATCAGATGGAAGATACACCACAAAAATAAAAAGCAGAATAGCTCAGGCCAAAATAGCATTTCAGAAAATAAAAAGCCAACACAAAAAGGGAGGTCTTTAAAAGATCAGAAAAAAACAATCAGCATTTTTCGGGCACACCATGAGTAGAGGGAAGTTGGAATACTTAGTTACAACTAGTAAAATAAAAGGAAAGAGATCGCGGAAGCAAAGGAGAGCAAATACCTGGATATCTTAGTGTCATAACATGGAAAACAGTCAACAACAAATCTGATACGATGCACTGTAAATAGAAGGTTGTGGAAGGATATGATCGCCAATGCTAACCGATATGAAACATGATATTGATGATACGAATATAACAACGACTATAATAATGCGTGTTTATGATGCATGACATTGGTAGTTGACACATCATCGGAAAGAAATTCTGCGGCAAACTATTCTTCCGTATCTCTCCTGTTTCCTTTTTCTCTGCCTCATATCTCATTCCCTACTCTATCATCTTATATTCTCTCTCATTCTCTCCCTCTCTTAGCTATCTCTATTTTTCTTTTCCAACCCCACGCCCCTCCCTCTCTTTCCTGTCTATATTTTATGTTTCACTTCTTCCATAATATCCTTTTTAAAAAAATTCTCCTTTCCTTATTCCTACCATCTTTGTTCCTCCACTCAGATAGCACAAAGTATAATGTAATAGTTTATATTGTTTAATTCATTGCCGTTTCTTTTATCATTAGTAGGCGCATTAACACACTAACCTGGACAAGTCCTAACAGTATTCGGAGACAAATAAGGATCATGTAATGTGCTCGAGCTGCTGCAGGTATAAGAATGTTCACGACACTAGAAGCAAAAATGGAAAATCCAAGAAACCGCTTTCCGCCATACCTGCAATAAACTGGCGCAGATTTAAAAGTATCGACTTCAGGTCACGTTCTCAGCGCTAATACTCACGTCTTCAACATTTTTCTCATCACGTCCTTGAAATTTCCACTCACGTCCTCCCAACTGTTATAATGTCCGCAACACCGCTACTCACGTCCTCCACACTGCTACTCACCTCCGCAACACTTCTATCACGTCAACGACACTGTTACTTACGTCCTCAATGCTTCTCACACGCCCTCAACACTGCAAATTACGTCTACAACACTGCTACTCTCGCCCTCAAAACTGCAACTCTCGTCCTCAACCCTGCAACTCTCGTCCTCAACCCTGCAACTCTCGTCCTCAACACTGCAACTTTCGTCCTCAATACTCCAACTCTCGCCCTCAACACTTCAACTCACGCCCTCAACCAAGCAAATCTCGTCCATAACACTGCAACTCTCAACCATAACCACTGCAGCTCTCGTCCTCATCACTGCAACTCTCGTCCTCAACCCTGCAACTCTCGTCCTCAAAACTGTAACTCTCGTCCTCAACATTGCAACTCTCGCCCTCAACACTTCAACTCTCACTCTCAACACTGCAACTCTCGTTCTCAAAACTGCAACTCTCGCCATCAGCACTGCAACTCTCGCCCTCAATACTGCAACTCTCTTCCTGAACACTGCAAAACTCGTCCTTAACACTGCAACTCTCGCCCTCAACGCTGCAAATCTCTTCCATAACACTGCAACTCTCAACTATAACACTGCAACTCTCGCTCTCAGCACTGCAAATCTCGTCCATAAATAGCAACTCTCGCCCTTAACACTGCAGCTCTCGTCCTCATCACTGCAACTCTCGTCCTCAACCCTGCAACTCTCGTCCTCAAAACTGTAACTCTCGTCCTCAACACTGCAACTCTCGCCCTCAACACTTCAACTCTCACTCTCAACACTGCTACTCTCGTTCTCAAAACTGCAACTCTCGCCATCAGCACTGCAACTCTCGCCATCAATACTGCAACTCTCTTCCTGAACACTGCAAAACTCGTCCTTAACACTGCAACTCTCGCCCTCAACGCTGCAAATCTCGTCCATAAATAACAACTCACGCCCTTAACACTGCAGCTCTCAACCAAAACACTGCAACTCTCGCCCTCAATACTGCAAATCTCGTCCATAAATAACAACTCTCGCCCTTAACACTGCAGCTCTCGTCCTCATCACTGCAACTCTCGCACTCAACACTGCAACTCTCGTCTTCAACACTGCAACTCTCGTCCTCATTACTGCAACTCTCGTACTCAACACTTCAACTCCCGTTTTCAACACTGCAACTGTCATCCTCAACACAGCTACTCAGGCCTTCAAAACAGCTACTCAATGCCACACGTTGAGAAACCCACGCTCAGCAATAATTCACTTTTCGTTTATTATGAAGATGTGCAATCTCACTCAATCAATGGAAGATAGAAAGGACATTATAACTAAACTCAAATGTACACATTCCAGAATAATGGCTGATTGATATTCATTATCATCATGTGCCATACCGGATGGCGTATGCGATCATGTCCTTCCACAATCTACAGTGCATCGTATCAGTTCTGTTGTTGACTGTTTTCCATGCTATGATACCTAGATATCCAGTATTTTCTCTCTTTGTCGTCCGCAATCTTTCTTTCCTTTTATTTTGCCAGTTGTAACCAAGTATCTCAACTTTCCTCTTCTCATGATGTGGCCGAAAAATATTGATTGTTTCTTTCTGATGTTTATAAGGAGCTCCCTTTTTGTGTTGGCCTCTTTCAGAATGTCCTCATTGATGTTTTTGCTGTCCAGGGAACTTTCAACATTCTTCTGAGAAATCCCATCTCTGTGGTATCTAATCGTCTTTTCATTTGTTTGTCTACTGTCCATGATTCGCTTTCACAGGTCAGAATTTGTTATACATAGCACCAATGAATTCTCTTTCTCATTTCTATTGACATAGATTTGTTGCATAAGATATTTTTCATTTTCTGAAATGCAATTCTTGCGTGGACTATTCTACTTATTATTTCGGTGGTGCATCTTCCATCTGAAGTTATTATTGTTTCCAAGTATTTGACGCGTTGCACTTATTATTAACTAGGGATGCAGCTTGGAATTGTTCTTCATGAAAGGCCAACTAGGGATGCAGCTTGGAATTGTACTTCATAAAAGGCCAACTAGGGATGCAGCTTGGAATTGTTCTTCATGAAAGGCCAACTAGGGATGCAGCTTGGAATTATATTTCATGAAATGCCAACTAGGGATGCAGATTGAAATTATACTTCATGAAAGGCCAACTAGGGATGCAGATTGAAATTATACTTCATGAAAGGCCAACTATGGATGCAGATTGGAATTGTTCTTCATGAAAGGTCAATCAGAGATGCAACTTGTAATTGTTCTTCATGAAAGGTCAATCAGAGATGCAACTTGTAATTGTTCTTCATGAAAGGTCAATCAGAGATGCAGCTTGTAATTGTTCTTCATGAAAGGTCAATCAGAGATGCAACTTGGAATTGTTCTTCATGAAAGGCCAACTAGGGATGCAACTTGGAATTGTTCTTCATGAAAGGTCAATCAGAGATGCAGCTTGTAATTGTTCTTCATGAAAGGTCAATCAGAGATGCAACTTGGAATTGTTCTTCATGAAAGGTCAATCAGAGATGCAGCTTGGACTTGTTCTCGTTTTCTCGAGTATTAACCTCCAACACAGTTTGCAGTTGTTGTACAACTTTTAGCTGACATTAATGCGGCACTTCTGCCAAGGGATGCTGAAGCGGTGTCCTAGCTTTTGCCTGCACAAGTTTCCTTTCCTCATCATTATGAACTCTGCCCTTTTCATTTAGCTTAACGATAAAAACACATGCTATCAGTTAAACTGTTAATCTTTGATAATTTATTTATTTCCATAATTTATTATATTGATTTTCTTTGCTCTCTAACCAACAAAACAGGCGGTAGCTAACAGGCCTTGTGGTATTGTTTGGGGCGACAGCAAAGTTTTATCCTTTTTGTGGCAACCGCTCGCTTTTTTGGATAGTTTAGGGCAACTGATCGACTTTCTGTTTAGTTCATGGCAATCTGTCACCATTCTATAAAGTTCATGGCAATCTGTCTACATTCTATAAAGTTCATGGCAATCTGTCACCATTCTATATAGTTCATAACAATCGGTCTCCATACTACATAGTTCATAACAATCGGTCTCCATTCTGTATAGTTCATGACAATCGGTCTCCATTCT
The DNA here is from genome assembly GCA_032433765.1 of Megaustenia siamemsis. NCBI lineage: Eukaryota > Metazoa > Mollusca > Gastropoda > Stylommatophora > Ariophantidae > Megaustenia > Megaustenia siamemsis. The sequence goes on along the minus strand of JAVIAB010000092.1, from coordinate 123,330,053 downwards.
GTATAGTTCATGACAATCGATTTCTATTTTTTTTTATTGCTCGTGGCAAATTGTCTCCATTATGTATAGTTCGTGGCAATCTGTCTACATTCTGTAAAGTTCATGGCAATCGATCTCTATTTTTTATTGATCATGGCAATCTGTCTCCATTTTGTATAGTTCATGGCAATCAGTCTCCATTCTGTATAGTTCATGGCAATCTGTCTACATTCTATATAGTTCGTGGCAATCGATCAACATGCTGTTTACTTAATGGCAATCGGTCTATATTCTATTTAGTTCGTGGCAATTGATCTACATTCTGTTTAGTTTGTGGCAATCCACGTTTCTATTATAGTTGTCTGACCACGGTTATAGTTCGCATATACGGTATATGTGACCCCAGTTTTCATCTGATATTATGCTTGACACTGCTATTTACCAGTTTGTCCGTGGTCTTTAATATTTTATTTAATTATTTTATTTAATTATTTTATTTAATTATTTTATTTAATTATTTTATTTAATTATTTTATTTAATTATTTTATTTAATAAAATGTTTCTGGCAATGGCCCTAGAGCACTTGATCCAGCTACTGCTTCTGCCCAATATTTCTGCGTGTATCTCCTCTAGACTGCAACTTTCGAGCAGTTCGTAATTGCGCTACTTAGTCAAATTATCACAAGAATGTTACTTTCGTTGCATGGGTAAACTAACAATGGTTTCGATATTTCCTTTCCTATTCTTTCTTAGTAAATTAAACTCAAATAATGCACTGAAAGTGCCCAGTGCCCAAATCCGTTCAGTTTGGTCTTTACTTTGCACGAGATATATTTCTTGTAAACTATTTAGACTAACAACAACATACAACATTAAAAATAAAATATGTTGTGGTATTTTATACTTCTTCTTGATCCGATGAAGATCACTCACCTCCTCCGCTCTCACGACCATAAAGTAAACGAATGTGTCTGTTTCTGCATTCTTAACGCATCTCTCTGTTACAACATGTATACAATTACTCAAATTCAACGATGATTCCTTTGTCTTGTTGGAATTAGCTTCATTACAGCACTTATGCAGTTTGTCAGTCTACCCCTGGATGCGCATATGTATGATTGAGCATGTATAGTATATGTACATGTTAATTTATATGTATTTGCCGATGTTTCAAATGTGTATCTAAGCACTGATGAGGTAAAATGGGTGATATAAATATAAATATGTATTTTCAACCTTATGTCAGAAATTTTTCGATTCTGGTCATGTAAACAGGAAGGATTTTTGCTTCTCTGAAATATATAAAGTTTGTCTTCACCCTCGCTTGGTTACCATTTAAATGTTTTACATACGAT
>JAVIAB010000092.1:123258718-123323718 GCA_032433765.1 Megaustenia siamemsis | reverse complement strand
TTTTTAGAACCCTTCCGTCTTCTCGTCTGACTGCCTGGTCAGTGAGATATGTAGTTGGTCATCCCGCCTAATTTTAGTTCATTCAGAAGCTGATCACGTTCGAGACCACATGGAGTGACCTTTTTTTAGTTGCTTTCTTGAGTATCTAGTATATTATCGCCATGTAGTTAGCTTTGTGTACATATCCTTATATATTTTTTATGTTGTTGTTTGTTGTTTCAGCTGAAAGCCTACTTGGCCGAAACGGCGACTTTTGTTTTGTTACTTACCACGTAAAGCTGTTACATTACTACTTTTTTCTTTTTTTTTTATATTGCCATTCGTTTAAAAACTAATAAATGAAATAAAATGAATCTATAAATGTGTTTTACATTTTATTTTAACAAACTTTTTTTTTACTTTATATCGAGTAAAAATATTTGAAATTTGGCATTAACAAAGTGTTCTTGCTCTTATATTAAACACACTCTCTTAATTATGGTGTAAAATATATTCTTGCTTTATTTTCGTTATTAGGTAAGGCTTTAGCAATGTGTTCTTACCGTTGTATTCTGCAGACTTCCTTCTGTAGGTTCCTTAACATCTGGAGATAAATGTGGTGCCTTATACATTAGATTATTGCAGGGTGTAGAAGGCAGGCGATGCACGGGCGCTGATTCGTTTCTGTTCAATTCTGTCAGAGTTTCGTGTCGGACCATCCAAGTCAGAGCAATGTTAAAGTTGTATCTTAATATGTACATGTTCATCAATCCCAAACACGCCATGATTGATAAGATCAGTCGACAGGAACAAAACAACGGTGCCCGTTCAGCTTCTAAATATTAACAACAATTGTGTGATCATATACTTGCATTGTTAATCGAATATATATATATATATATATAGTGTGAAAAATTGTAAATATCATCATCATCATGTGCCATACCAGTTGGCGTGGGTGATTATGTCCTTCTACAGTGCATCGTATCAGTTCTGTTTCCAGACAGTTTTCCATGCCATGATACCAAGCTATTTTCTCTGTTTGTCGTCTGCAATCTCTCTTTCCTTTTATTTTGTCAGTTAAAACCTAGTATTCCAACTTTCCTCTTCTCATAATGTGCCCGAAAACTGTTGATTACTTCTTTCTGATGTTTTTAGGGAGCTCCCTTTTTGTGTTGGCCTCTTTGAGAATTTCCTCGCTTGTATTTTTAGCTGTCCAGAGAATTTTCAACATTTTACTGAGAAATCCCATCTCTGTGGCCTCTAACCGTCTTTTCATTTTCGTGTACACTGTCCATGATACGCTTCCATTTGTCAGAATTGGTTTTCTATTGCACGGCTGGACTCGCTTTCTCACTTCTATTGACATAGATTTGTTACATAAGATATTTGTTCCATTTTCTGAAATGCTATTTTGGCCTGAGCTATTCTGCTTTTTATTTCTGTGGTGCATCTTCCATCTGATGCTATTATTGTGCTGACGTATTTGACGCGTTGCACTTGTTTCAGATTTGTCCTGTTTATTTCTAATTAATTAATTCTTAGTTGTAAGAATCGAACAAATACCACTATTGTGATAATTATACAGAGGTGTTACATGGTAACAATTGAAAATGTGAAAATCCACCGAAACTTTGTTCAGCAGGTTAAAAACCATTGTCGTTCTCTAAAATTGGGTGGAAGCCATTTCAACACTAATAGGACACACACTAAGGAAACCAGATAAGAATATTTATGGTTTTTTTTTTTTATTAAACTCCAGGCGAAGAAACACAGAGGATGACAGGTAGTAGCAGAAACGAAGATGATTGGGAAAACATGGAATGATCTTATAAGAATGCAAAGAAAGCGAACGGCTTGGTAAGTGTTTGTTGAAGACTTATGCTCCTAAGGAGAGCTGAATTGTCGAAGATCCCAACTATTTATCTATTGTCTTTTAGACTCGAAGACGGATAGTGTAACAATTCTAAACTCATGTATCCGATGATCTTTCAGCGGTCGAACATTGCACATGACTCTCATTGTGCTTCACCTCACCTCAGGGAACTCGTGTCTGCTGTTGTTAGCTCTCGCTTTAATGTTCTTTTTAGTGTTTCTCTAGACCAGCCTCTATTTTTTACCCTCTGGTTCCCATTTGAAAATCTGTTTTGGGATTCTTTTGCTGCATCTTCCCATCACATTATAAAATCAACATTCTTCTCTTGATTAGTTGATATTTTGGATGTTTTGCCACTTCTCTTATTTCTACACTAGTCTTGAACTCATTCCATGATATACGGAGTATTTTCCTCTTGCATTGTCCAACTACGGGTTCCGACTGCGGAAGTGTAAAGGGGAAAAAACCGTTTTATTTCTATCTGCAATGAGATAAAAACTCAGACTCATGTACTTCTTAAGGACTGCAATGTGCAATCGGCTTTTGTTCTCGAATCTCACAGTCCTCTACATAGACTTAACCAACGGGATAAGTGGCGTTGTCTGTCAATTTACAGTTTAAAAAAATAAAGTACGTTGGAGAACATAACCTGGCAATTTCTTTTCTAATTTCTATCTATCTATCTATCTATCTATCTATCTATCTATCTATCTATCTATCTATCTATCTATCTATCTATCTATCTATCTATCTATCTATCTATCTATCTATCTATCTATCTATCTATCTATCTATCTATCTATCTATCTATCTATCTATCTATCTATCTATCTATCTATCTATCTATCTATCTATCTATCTATTGACCTTTCGAGCCGTAGCCGGCCCATAGGGCGTAGACCAAGATACTCTTTCTCTTATCTGAATTTTTGTTGTAGCAGTTTTCAATTCTTTTAAAGATATTTTATCAAATCTCGCCATCTGTCTCTGTTCTGTGCAAGCTGCTCTATCTCATTGAGGGAGCCGAATCCCGCTGCTCTTGCCTCTCTCATCAATGTTCTTCTCAGTGTCCCTCTGGGTCTTCCTCTTTTCTTCTTACCTGTTGTTTCCCATATGAGGGCTTGCTTTGCTATTCGGTTATTATCTCTTCTCATGTTTTCTAATTTCAGCATTGAGTAAATCGCCTTATATTTATGTGTGCATTTGCTCTGTTGTTCTTCCCATATAATACCTTTCCAAATATTCACGAGATTCGCTTCTTACCGTATTCTTTACGAAGCTATATAAATAACTATATAAGATATCACAGTATTCGTACTAATAAAAGAAAAATAACGCAGGAAATTTTCTTTTTCTGTTGTTAAGAATGAAAAAATATATACATTGCTACATATTCATGTTACTCCTTTACAGGCATTATTTTTATATTTTGAAAATATTTCTCTCTTATTCATCATCATCAACAAGTGCCATCTCCGCAACGAAGGTTGGCTACCATGGAGCACCATTCTGCTCTGTCTCTTGCTTTGATGGTGCAGGCTGTCATAGGCTGGTTTGTCCATCTTTTGATGTTACTCGTCCATGTTAGTCTTGGTCTGCCTCTGCCTCTTCTACCTCCTTGTATTTTCCCCTCCAGGATTACTTTTAGTAGGCTGTTGTGTCTTTTAACATGGCCCAAAAATTGATGAGCATGATAAAAAAATTGATGAGCATGATACCAAAAATTGATGAGCATGATAAAAAAAGTGGAGGCGGGCTTTGTACGCATGCAATGGGTAGAGTCGTTGCAGAAATCCAAAATACGTAAGGTCACCTTTGTCTATGTCCCTGGACATGCGGGAGTGCGGGGAAATGAGAGAGCGGACAGGTTGGCTAGCTGCGCTGTCGTTGAGGACGGGCAACCGATGGATCGGGCGGACATCATCAATGCACTCCGAGATGTGGGAAGAGCACGGGACTTCGACAAACACAGATCAACGTCGCTTCTTCGGATGATGGAAATGGGAGTTAAGATGGGCACAGCCAGAAATGAGAAACTTGGTGGCCGTGTAAGAAGACTTATCAACCAACATAGAACTGGAGTCGTCAGTCGCTGGACACTGAGGGAATTGCTGAGGAGGGGATCTGAGCACCTATGGACATGTTCGGAGTGCAATGATGATGACCCGCATATAACTCAATAACTCAATAACTCAATGGCCCAAAAATTGCATTTGGCTTATATATCTTTTATTTGTCTTATATATTTCTTATTAAGACAACAATTAATGTTTTAATTAAGCAAAACAATAAGAGGGCAAATATCGCAGCTTTAGAGTAGACAAGCGTCGCACTGAACGACCTCTTTATGACGAACTATGAGATGAGTAGTCATTGGATGAATGCAGGAGAAGACTACTGACCAGGACATGTTGTATTCATCCTGAAACATCATCATTATCGAGTGACGCCTCCGCAACGAAGGTTGGCTACCATGGAGCGCCATTCTGCTCTGTCTCTTGCTTTGATGGTGCAGGTTGTCATAGGCTGATTTGTCCATCTTTTAATGTTACTCGTCCATGTTAGTCTTGGTCTGCCTCTTTCACCTTGTATTCTCCCCCCTCCCACCCCCCGGATTACTTTTAGTAGGCTGTTGTGTCTTTTAACATGGCCCAAAAATCGCATTGTTTTGTTGTCCTGAAACAGCTGTACATTAATGTGACCTGTATTGATGTATCAAATATGTTTAATTCTGTCAGTTTTAGCACGTTAGTTCAATTTTGTCAATGCTGCTTCTATGTAGGTAAAACAGAAGCTTTAACTGTCTGGTTCTTCCTTCTCTGCTACTTCTTTTTTCCTTCATCATTTGTCTTCCTGCGTCGAGGGGAGAAATTTGCGGTTTTTCGCTCTTCTGTTGGCCTCGTCTACTGTTGTTTCCTAGTGCTTCTAATATTCCATCAGTCTTTATATATTTCGTTGTCAATTCTTGAGTCCGTTGTTTTGGTATTCCTCATTAAAGATTCGTTGTGTTATGTTATGATTTTTCTGTGTAATCACGTAGATAAACCCTTATATATGTTGTTCCTTTAAGCATTCGGTGACGGGAATTATTCCTAGTTGTTATTTTTATCAGGTTCTCATTTCTGATCGTATCTCTTAGATTGTTTCCTGTCATACGTCTAGCACATTTCAAATAGGTAGTTGCTATTTCTTATTGTTTTTGAGTCTACACAGTCCAGGGTTGGCATTGGTAGTGCAACGTTGGGATGAAGAGTGTGTCTGTGCTCGTTTGCCTCTAGTGTTATTTCCATTTTTTGGACAGCATCTGTGATAGTTGCCCGATGATTTGACAACCTACGCTACTTCTTGGGTTTACTTATGCTGATTGTCAACGTTCGTGTGTCACTAGAGTTCTGAGGTATTTAAATTATTCCACTTGTTGTAATTATCTGCCGTATATCGTTACGTTGATGTTCTGTTTTTTAATGTCTGGTTAACAAGATTTATTTTTCTGAGAAACTGTGAGCTCAGAAACAGGAAATCTGTTGGCGACAATCTGAGCAATAAATAATATGTCGGTATCAATTGCAGATTATTATTATATGTTCGACGATAAGAATGTCTAGGAAATCTACGGGTCACATCTGCATGCGACAACGGGCCGATAATGGATTGAGGTCTTTGTCTGTTATCCTAGTGAAACGGAAACAGCAAATACGGGGAAATGGGAAAGGAAAAGGTGGGGGGGGGGGGTGGACTTATGTAGAAATCCAGGTGACATTATAACATATATCTTTTGGGATAAAACAGTAAACAGCCAAATGCATTTCTCACAAAAGAAAACAAATAAGAGAAAAACCATAAAACAGTTTTTCTAGTTAAACTAAGAAATCACGAGTGTTGGTACCAACGTCACATAAGTTGAAGGAATACTACACAGATTATAACCAGCTCTAGAGGTTGTAAAACTAGCACTAATAATACAACAAAAATACAATGCCACTAGTTTTAAAAGACGTGTACGTAGAAAAATGATGTAAAATCTCTAGTAATGAAACAACAGATAGTTACATTAATAAGTAAACTACTCATTATACATACCATTCTTCAAAAATGAATTGAAATGTATGGATAATAGCACACTTATGCACAATAAATACATTATAATGTACTTAATAAAACATGAAGACACAGTGTAACACGAGCACTGATGATATTAAACCTGGACATCGGTGTAAAATACCATCTAAAATACTAAAGCTACTTACTTGTTCTTCTTTTCCAAATTTGTGACGGTTTTGAGGATTGAAGATCAGAGTTCAAAAACTTCTCATCGACAGTGCTGCTAGTATCGATGTCAGTGTCTAATGTATTAACATCAACAGCTATTTCTGAAACGTATGTCCCCTTCCAATCATCAATAGAAGTGCCATCCACGTCCCGATGATATTTACTTCTGATATCAATATCATCACACTTTGTTTCATCCATAAAGATATTTTATATTGGTCGAAATTAATCGTAAATTTAATCAGATTCAGCGATATTTGTGTGCAAAATCTTTTTATTTAACTTTTAATTTCTTTTAGTTTGCCTAAAGCACACAGTTTCAAAGCAACTACACAGCATAGCAGATAAGAGCGCTGAGAGTAGTGCAAGTTTTGTGCTGTAGATATTAGACAGTTAAGGGTTATATAAATAGATTCATTTGTATGTTGCAACTCAGCAATGTACACATTCAAAGAACACGGTGGACATACGGAGGCGACACATATACAAGATTTTGATGTAACAAAATGCCACAATTTCATCAAGAAGAGACAGTTTAGGTCTTAACATATAAATACAGCAAGGAAAATCACCTCTAACATAACGTTTTAATTTTAATTTACTTACAAGAGACAATTACAACATGCATATCGCAGCTAACTTCACGTTTTAACTTTGATTCACTTATTTTTTACATGGAAGCACATGAGAGACATGCCATCACTACTCTTATTAAATATATGAGATAAAGAAAAGACAGAACACACAGAGGACCATTTGGAAGTATTAAAAAAATCAGTACGACAAACACTAAATGTGATCCTACCACCAAGAAGAAGAACTTTAAGAAAGAAATAGATAACAGTGAAATTTTACATTTGATAGACACAAGAAGAAAGGATAAATAAAGCAACGAGCACAAGATGTAGATGACTTTTCTATAGCATCTTTAGTCATAACATGTATTCTACTTTTACATATGATATATCACTATCAAAAAACACTTATTAAAGTACCTATAAATTCAACAAATTCAAAGTAGCATTACCTAGTGTACGATAATTTATGTTATGGTTATGGTTAAGGAAGGCCCAGGTGCCTCTGCAAACGAATTAAAATCCATAATTTCTCAACTGCCCGTGCCAGTGGAATCATCTAAATTAATATCTCATCTCCAAAACAAAGAAAGTTAGCTGTAGTCCTCATCATAGCAGTCTCAGCACACGCCAAAAGACATAAGGCGAAACCGCACAGAAAGTGAAAACGGCTGTCTGTTCCTCGTCATACGATATCATAATTTATAGTAAGCAATCTGAATATCGAATGACGATCAAGACGGATGAAACGCACAGCTCACGGTGTGCACAGAGCACTAACTCAGTAGCTCCGACAGCAAGCCGGACTTGGAATATCATTTTTTTTCTTTCGTTCGCCAGCTTTTACCTCTCACGAAATCCCTAGAGACTATGAACTTAATTTTGCGTGTTAATCCATTTTTCCCTGGCAGCCGTGTGCGCAGGGGCCCCTCGCCGCACAGGCAGATAACTGCGACTTCGGAAGTGCTCATAAATTTACCGTCGATGAGTAATTGACATTTCAAGCCGGGCCTCGCTGTTGAGACCAGGAGTGGTTGTCGCAGAGTGAAATCGTAAATAAAAATCCCAACCAACCGGAATTTGAACCCACAACCTCTCTGTCTTTTGGCCGGCTTCTTGCCGCGAGACCAACCAGTCCACAACTCCACGTATTTTGTTTATTAAATATATATTTGATTCTTGTCATGGCTACCATCGCTGGTGATATTCTAGAAAGTACTTCTGATCTTGATCCAACGTCGGCGACATTAGAACCCAGATATTTTCATAAACTGACCTCTCCGAGATTTTCTCCAACTATGCTGTTTTGTTTTTGTTCTGCATAATGTTTTGATTGTCAATAGCTTAGGCTTGTCAGCATCGATTACCATTCCGTAATTTGTTGCCGTGCTATCTAAGCATTCCACGAGTACTTCGAGCTCCGATGTGCTGCCAGCCAGTCTAACTATTTTTATATCATCTGCAGAACGTAGGTTGGTAATTGCTCTGCTTCCAATGCCGACATTCCCGAGATGGCTTTGTCGTGATTTAAGGAAGTCGTTGAATAATGCCGGGAAGCAACCATGACGCACTTCTACGGGTGTATGGAACCAATTGCCCAATGTACCATTTGTAAATAATGCACTTTGTGAATGTTCGTCTAGTTCTTTGTTGGTTTTCTGATCATTAATGTTTTATTTATTCATAGCGGCCCAACGTGCTTCAAGCCGAACGCTTTTTTTCAAGTGAAATGGTTCATTTCTTGCTGACGTTTAAGATATTTGTCAGAAAGCAAACAATATTGAACATTTGCTCAATCTACTTCCACTTGTTTGAGACTATGCCTATTCATCATCCATGATGTCATTTTGGCTTGCAATATGAGCGAGAAAGAAAAGCTATATATAAATTATTAAATAATAAATTATTAAAATGTGACTTACTACTCTAAACAACAAATATACAATTAGATAACTTTACAGAAAGTGAGCACAGCCAACTGTGAACACAGAAAGTGAACACAGCCAACTGTTTTGTATGATATTATAATTGAGTATCTAGTGGAGTATCTGGGGAGATGACGTCATGGGACGCACCAAAATGGCAGCTTATTTATATTCGAGCTATGGACCAAGCAATGTTTACATTGAACAACACGATAAATGTTATTGCTGCGAGTTGGCAGATTTTTGAAAATGTTTTCAAGGGTTTGAACATAAATGTTTGTTCACAGTTCGTTAACCGTCGCTAAAGATAAAGTCGTTAATTGGATGGCTTCGTTTCAGACATTTTTGACGTTGGTAGCTAAGGACCTAACTTGTGCAAACGGATGACATTGGCAAGGATCATTTTGAATCTACGAAGTGGGCTCATTGTGTGTTTAACTCAAACGCATATGTGCTTTTTAACCAAAGACCTTTTTTTGGGGGACTCAATGCAGATATCCCCGATGGAAGAATAAATTGTACTATTAGTCCCATAAATGATTCGCTTCCAGAGGTTTATGATGTAAACAAAGCAGTTTTGTCATTGCAAGTGAATAATGTCCACACCTATAATTGGTCAGGATTGTGTAGCAGCAGCAGCTTTATAGCGAACACAGAAAACATCACAGGATTGTGCTGTTCTGAAACAGCATTGCCATGCTACCCTAGAATTGCCTTTAATGGGATTACTGTGACCACAAACCACTCTCCATGTGTGTGCCACATATTTACACCCCAGAAAGAAATACTGAATATAACAACACCATGTGCCGTCTGTGATATTAATGACCACAGACCAGGAGCCTCCAGTATGATTGATACAACTGTTGCACCAAGTACTTCATCAGCAGAGCCACATCTATGGAATGTTAATCTGACATTGTTCTTGAATGATGTCCAAGTTAATGAGACATCAGAATCGTGTGACAGCAGCTACAAGAAGGGAGCGGAGAACATCAAGTTCTGCTGCTATAAAGGAGACTTGCCTTGCTATCCCAGAATTGCCTTAAATGGAATCACTGTAGTTGAAAACTTCTCCTCTTGTGTAAACTACACATTCACATCTAAGAGTAAATCAGTGAAGGTCACAAAATCATATTCTCTCTGTAGTTTTACTAACTACAGGTCATGTGGCTTCTGTTGGATTGAAAATGACAAATTACCACCACTGTGTGTCTATATGTTTGGAATTGGAGTCATCAATGACGGCCTAACATCATCAAGTGCTATGACGATCATCATTTTCGGGAGGACGTGAACTCCCATGGTATATGGTGGATAGGCGGCAGGAACCATTGAAGGCTATGTCTGAAAAGTGTTACTTCTTGCAGTTTCCTCATATTCCAAGTCCGGCTTGTTGCAGGAGCTACTGAGTTAAGTGCTCTGTGCACACCGTGAGCTGTGTGTCTCATCCGTTTTGATCCTGCTTCGATATCCCGCTTGTTTACGATGAATGATGATATCGTATGACAGGGAACAGTTGGCTGTGTTCACTTTCTGCGCGGTTTCGCCTTATGTCTTTTGGCGTGTGCTGAGACTGCTACGATGGGGACTACAGTTACCTTTCTTTGTTTGGGAGATGAGTTGGTAATTCGGATGATTCCACTGGCACGGGCGGTTGAGCAATTATGGATTTTAATTCGTTTGCTGTGATGCCGAGGCCTTCCATAACCAATAATAATAATAATAAAACATAAAATAATAGAGAAAATATTTTTTTGTTAGGGTCGTAGTACAGTAACAGAGATTATATCGCTTCAGGAGTTTAACGAACGTATTTAAATAAAGGATACTTCGTTATATAGACCATGAAGTGTTAACGTATACCTTTTTGTATGATATTATAATTGAGTATCTGGTTAATCTGTTCTGTAAACTGATCGGCGTTTCGAAATGTGGCTTACCTTTCAAGTAAAATGCTAACACTAAGGGTGCTTGACAGTGCACACAGGGATCGCCAAGCACAAATTCAACGAAAACCTTGGTGCGCATGGTGTCCGGGGAAACAAAGGTTATTTGGTTATTTGGTTATGAAGGCCCCGGTATCACTGCAAACGAATTAAAGTCCATAATTTCTTAACCGCCCGTGCCAGCGTAACCATCCGAATTAATATCTCATCTCTCAATCAAAGATAGGTAACTGTAGTCCCCATCGTAGCAGTCTCAGCACACGTCAAAAGACATAAGGCGAAACCGCACAGAAAGTGAACACAGCCAACTGTTCCCTGTCATACGATATCATCATTCATCGTAAACAATTGGAATATCGAAAGATGATCAAATCTGTGTGAGACACACAGCTCACGGTGTGCACAGAGCACTTAACTCAGTAGCTCCTGCAACAAGCCGGATTTGGAATATGATGAAACTGCAACAAGGAACACTTTTCATGCATAGCCTTCAATTGTTCCCGTCGCCTATCCATTATATATCGGAAGTTCACGTCCTCTTGAAAATGATGATCGTAATATTTTTTTAAATACCGGTTTCCACCCCTCACCAATCATTAGCCCCTCTTTATTATCTAAAAGATGTATGATGGGACGGAAATGGTTCAGAGTTGACATTCTGAAGTATCGTCTGACCTTGAAACATTAATAAAGCTTCAACTTTTAAAAAATGTATTTGTAATTCAAACATTTCATGTTCTCTTCTTCACATTTCGCTCTCCATTCTACTCATTTCGCTTTCAGCTCGTTAAATGAAAGCAATCACTAAGCCCTGGAAGCAGAAAAATAGGATTTTGTTGACGTGTTGTTCAGTTATTATTACTTTTTATCTGTGCAAGGTTTTCCTCTCATTTTCAAAAATTATATTCGAATGGACCTTGTCAGTCACAAAATAAATCCAATATCTTAGCGTCATAATTTCAGCGCTATACCACAACTCCTATAATGTGTATTTACTATTCTACTCCAGGTTTGTCTTGGCCAACTCTCTTTCAGTTTTCCTACAGTTTACTGTTTGGTTCATTTGCAGTTATTTTGTCGCAATCATTGCTCTATAGAAGCATGAGAGTACAAACACGTTCCAGAAATGAAATTCAAAATACAACAATAGTTTGATAATAGCTATCTCTTTACGAAGTAGAATGTCTCCTGCTGAAACCTCGTTCGTAACTTGTACAATGCGGTGTTTATGTTTATGATGGCGTTATTTATAATGTCTTCTTACGTCGAAGCTAGTACAGGTATATGGGTGTACGTGTGAATTTATGTGTCACACACACACACACACACACACACACACACACACACACACACACACACACACACACACACACACACACACACACACACACACACACACACACACACACACACACACACACACACACACACACACACACACACACACACACACACACACACACACACACACACACACACACACACACACACACACACACACACACACACACACACACACACACACACACACACACACACACACACACACACACACACACACACACACACAGAGTGTATCCTATTGGTGCCATTAAATAATTTTCCTCCAGCTAATGCCTAACATTGTGACAATTCACTCTCGGGATCTTAGAGTTAAAAACGACTCCACTTGATCGACAGAGAATTAAAAACGAATCGATGTAATTAAATGAGATATACCCGCAGTGTAAGTGACTGTAGATCCATTTACCAAAGTAACTTTAAATCTCCGTAGAATTTTGTTCTTTCGTCTATAATTTGGCTTCATAAGTAATCTGTTGATAAGAACGAACAGATCTGATACAACGATTATAAATACTGCTGTATATGACATGGTAGAAGAGATCGATCACTTTATCTATCTTGGAAGTCACATTGATCGAGAAGGGGATACGAGCAAAGAAATTAGAATCAGACTGGCTAAAGCAGCAATGTCTTTCAGAAGCCTTGAAAAGTTGTGGAAATCAAAACTCATTAGCACAAACACAAAACTTAGGCTATTCAAATCAAATGTACTATCAACCCTTACGTATGCGTGTGAAAGCTGGAAAACAACAAGAGATATAGAAACAAAGTTGAACGCATTCGAAAATAAATGTCTAAGGAAAATACTTGGTATAGAATGGAACGAATTCAAAACAAACGAGGAAATTAGAGAAATCGCCAATCAACCACTAATATCTTCAGTAATAAAGAAAAGACGATGGTCATACGTTGGACATGTGATGAGAAGAGATAATAATCGAATAGCAAAGCAAGCCCTCATATGGGAAACAACAGGTAAAAGAAAAAGAGGAAGACCCAGGGAGACACTGAGAAGAACATTGATGAGAGAGGCAAGAGCAGCAGGAATCGGCTCCCTCAATGAGATAGAACTGCTTGCACAGAACAGAGACAGATGGCGAGATTTGATAAAATATCTTTAAAAGAAAACTGCTAGAACAAAAATTCATATAGGAGAAGGTGTATCTTGGTCTACGCCCTATGGGCCGGTTACGGCTCGAAAGGTCAATAGATAGATATGACATGGAGATCAATGCTAACAAGAAAAATGACGACCGATAAACCTAGGGTTGCAAAAATAAAAATAATTGATCAATAACTAGAAACAGTTAACAAATTTCACTGTCTAGGATTAATTGTTTTGATGTAGGCTCAAAATCTGAAATATCGGCTAAAACAGCGCAAACTATAGAAACCCTTACAAGGTTAACAACTTATCAGGAAACATAAGAACAGCTTTCTTAGCTTTAAAATCAGGCTGATGCCCCTAAATTTTGTTACACTATTGGGGACCCTTAAAGCAGGACTATAAAAGAAAATGTTAACTATGAAGATGAATGTTATCGTAATATTGTGGATATCTCTTCCTTGGATCGTTTCACAAATGAAAAAAAGTTCGTAAAAGGTTGCAAAAAAAAGCAATTGGAGTACATGTTGATATTTTGACTATTTTGACTATTGTGACTATTGTGAAGGCACGTAAATTAAAATGGTGTGTCCACGTATCTCGAACGTCGGGCCTAGCGAATAGCATGCTACGAGGTACTATAAAAGGGGCGTGAAGGAGAGACAGGCAGAACAAGAGATTGGAAGATAGTATCAAAATAATGGACAGTCCTAGACTTTATTTTCAGAGTCCCAAATAATATCTGAGTAAAAAAAAGTAAAGAGCCCCGTCACGCCAAGTGGCGTATAGGGAATATGGTGTTAGTGACCATAAATTTTACAGACCTTCGGCACATGATTTTTGGGGAAATGTGGTCGGTATTACGCCCGTGCCGCTTTACTTTTCCAGAAAAATATCCGGTCCCATTAAAGTCTGGGTGAACCCGGAAGCCGTCGGTTGGAATCGAACCCTACCTCTTGTCCTTTGTAGTCCAGTTCATTAACCACTGAGCTATCGCGGCTACCAAATAATGCCTGAAGAATAGAGAAATATAGAGTTGACAAAGTCTGTCTGCGGTGCTCCAACAATCTTCAGGGCTATGGGATGAAGAAGAAGTAATGATACATGTTTGTAAACTCTACCCAATCTAGTCGATACCCCAACCTCTTAACGTACAACTGTTTAGAAACAAAAATATACAATTACACTGAATCACCAAAATAGGAACACATTGTTATGAGATATTTATTTTATTTATTAAACTAAACAAACACGTCGTGAGATATTTCTTTTATTTATTGAACTAAACAAAGAAAATTATTTTGTGGAATTTGATAGCATAAGATATACAGTTAAAGTCAATAATCGATTCACTCCACTCCTTGATGCGTATAGGAATATGGTGTTAGTGGCCATATTTGTCTGCACACTTATATCTGGTGTGGTAGGCATCACGCCAGGCCGCTCTAATCCCCCCCCAATATATATATATATATATATATATATATCTTTTTATAATGCTGGTTGAACCTAGAAGCCATCGATCAGACTAAAATATGGACTCTTTTTTTAGAAGTCCAGTTTACTAACCATGGAGCTATCCTGGCTCCCTAAGAGTGCATAAGATCTTTCAATGCTTATTTATGTGAATCAAGGCAGATAATCAATGCAATTGAGCTAACATTAGTTATTTCTTACATCTTTCTAATTCTTGTCTAATATTCATAGAAACAATAAGTGTCTCTGTCTTGCTTCTTTTCCCAATAAATTTCGACAAGAAATGATACAGTCCTTGTCAAGCTGATATCAAATTACAACGTCTCATGCGTACTATTCTTTCTGTGGTGAATATTTAACATATACAATGAGCATTAGAAGCTGTTTTCTACTGAGCTAATCTGACTGCAGCATATAATAATTTCTAAATGAAATACATAACGTGTGACTAAAGGCAACAAGTATTTGTCAACAGTCATTCTTAACAACCGTAAAAACATCAAATAAATTAACAACGTCCTGGCATGATGTAACTAACAAGAGAAACAACTCTAACATATTTAGATTATAAACAATATCTTCTTTCAGAGATCTAACATTCATATTTGCACAATCAAGCTAACATGGCCGTCAAGATAAACTCACTAAATGACGGCTTTAAAATAACTTTAAAATGCTAATAAAACAATGGAAGCTTTAATTAGTTTATGCAAGTTTATGATGCTGTTGTTTGGTTCGTTCGCTATTAACATTTGCATCTGATAATCCGTAAATTGTGTGTTATTGTAATAGTTATTAAACAAGTAAGGTTTCATTAAACATAACACGGCTAGAGGATTGTCAGGCTCTCGATAGTTATTTTATTTGATAATTGTTCTGTCTAAACGTGTGGAGACAGTAGTTAAATATTAATGAGAAATGGAGCTAACGATTACGCCATAAATGTGTGTGCGCGCGCGTGTGTGAGTGTGCGCACGCGTGCGTTTATATATATATATATATATATATATATATGTATGTGTGTGTGTATGTGTGAAAAAACATACATCGAATATTCATGGACACTACTTTCAAGAAAAGTAATTTCCACTGAAATGAAATGTGTTAAACCAATGTCAGAAAACAACATAAGAGTTAAGGAAGTGAAAGATTATGGAAAATCCTAGGGATAATACTCGCCTCGGCATAATTGAAGTGGCGACATGGTCTGGTGTCATGAGAACTGAATGCTTTCCGAGTTCTCTTATAAGAATCTCTAATAATACGAGGAAATAACATCGACGGGTAGCCCATGAAAATGATTGATTGATGGAATACTAGAGACACTAAAAAAAATTAACAACGGAAGAAGAAAAGATAATTTAAAGATTGCAACTAATATCTCCTCTCAACACTTAATGCTAGATAAGGAAGGAAAGAAGAAAAAGCAATTATGAAATATTGTCAGACCAGTATATCTTTATTTAGCCATCATCTCTTACACGCGATAGCGTGTGTGCTATGAGAGATGGCTGCACAATGATAGATTGGGATTATTTCATTGAGAGTATTCTGACGAATGAAAAGTTTAAAATAATAACTAAGCAAGGCAAAAAAAAAAAAAAATAGCACGACCGTCATAAATGTGATGAAATATAAGAGTGAAGTGACAATTCCAAGGCATTGAAACTAGAGCGGAGAAAGTATTCGCACCTCTAAGCCATTATTGTTTTGAAAGTTTATAATGCAATCTTATGTGTTATTGGTAGTTAATATCGTGTTTGTTGTTACCTGTTAATTTATTCAGTCCTTCATTAACTGGTGTTGGCATTGTCCAAATTTACATCCTAAATCCGGACAAATTTGTCTCTTCTGACTATGTTGTTATGCAAACAAATATTATACTTTTTACTTCAGAAATGTAGTAGCTAAGAACAGAAATCATCAAAAACGCAAAACTGGCATATAATCAAAAGCATGATGAAAAAGAATGAACATGTATCTCTAAATATGACACGAATCCCTGGAATAGGTATACTAGAACACAATACTTATCACTGATTATACTGTGTATCTAGTTACATAAATAAAATATAGACAAACACAATTCATAGAAATATACATTTCAATATTGTAGAGCACTGTAAGTAAGGGTGGGCGACACTTTTTTGTCAGTTACATAAATGGAAGGACTTGTGATAGTCCACTCCAGTTAAGAACTTTGTAGAAAGAAATCAACAAACAAATTTAAAACAAAGACCAACAATCGTAGTTTCTGTACACAACTGGTTGAGGGCGATACAAAATATGAGAAAGGAACAATTTCTCACTGAAAGACTGGAGTTATACAATATTAAACGTCTCTCAACAACGAGTATCCAGCAATTACCTTCTCTCTAACAGACTTAGAGGTAATGAATGAAGATGATTCTGACTTTCAAACCTGATAAAGAATTGGAAAACCCGACAAACCATTGCCTTCAAAAGAGACAAGCTCCATATTCAAGGAACTCAATACTATAAAGTGATAGGCATACATTAGTAATGACAACGAACTCAACAAAGTTAATGAGGAGTTTTTGTTAAACTGATATACATTAATTAATTTTTCCTATCCTTCTATTCTACACATCTTGATTCTCATCCTACCTCCCCTCATGTAGCCTCCTTTCTTATTTCAACATCCTACTTTCTTCTCTTCTTTTTTGTCCACCTCTCCATTCACCGGATCATCTAACATGTAGTTATAGATAATTGTGTCTCATCGTTTGTTGTCGTTGTCCCTGTATTCTGAAGAAGGCTACAGGCCGAAACGTCAGTATTGTGTTGTGTTACTTCTTAGTAAAGCTATCGCAATACCTTGGAGTGTCTAACACTCCTCACCACTGGCTATTAGATAAGTAATTTGCTAGCCTTTTGTTGTTGTTGTTTTTTTCTCCTTTTTTTGTGGGCCTTCTTTACGAGAGCGATCCGTTGAACCCTAAATTCTGTCTTCTATTCTAGCTTCTAGGTTCTGAGCACTCTGATCTACTTCTCTGAGAACATGGTCAGTCTTGGGTAAATTTGGATTACACTTCCTATAGATATATGTATAGACAAACATAACAGTTGGCACAAGAAAAGAACACAAGAAGCACATTTTGAGAACATAAAACGAAACAAGATGTTGATATCAGTAAATGAAAACCATTAGCTGAGGGCAGCAGAGATGAAAGAAAGGAAGAAAGGAAGAAATAAAAGAAAGAAAGAAAGAAAGAGGGAAAGAAAACAAGAAAGGAAGAACGTACCAAGTTAGTGAGAGAAAAGAATATAAGAATGTACGATGTTTGATGCTAAATAACAATATTGTGTGTTGTACCGTTATAAGCAGCGCGACATTTTTTTAAGGGGGTGGGGGGGGGGGGGGGGCCGCGGGGTGGTTGGGGGGGGGGTTGCTAAAAATGTGAAATTCATTCCATCTCCTTGTAAAATGTTTACAAGAGACGACACAGCAGATGTAGACAAATTTCAGGCGAATGAAAGCTAGATTTGTCTCTTTGTTTAGATGCGTGTCGCCCCGTCCCCCTCCCCGTCCCCCCAGTGACAAATAATGAGAGGAAACAAAACAATTGTCGAGTGATGACAGTTACATTCAATGTGGAGACGATGTTGTATCCGAATAAAGATCCATTATGGTACGGATAGGGCAGACGTGTTCAGGTATTAACGACGTACAACGCGACTATTTTAGTTGACAGAATGGGTTTACATAAACATTGACACTAATGTTAGTCACTATAATTTGCCCCCTTCACTCACCATTTGTCCTCATCTTAATCATCTTTTTTTTAAAGAAGTATGTGTTTACTTTTTCCTCTTCGTCGTTCAGGAAACAATTACTTTTATTCGTATTCCGTTGTTAAAAAGGGCATTTAGAAGGCGACATTGTTATTTCGCACTTTGAAATTAATTGAACATAATAACAACAAATTAATAAATATTAATTTTTAACTGGAAACAGAAGGTCAAGAAAGAAACTTATTACTCTCTGTATGTTTTCTTGTTGGTAATTTCTTCGAGTGATGATACCATTTTGTGTGTGTTTCAATACTATTTATGATTACAGAGCCTTAGTAGCACACTCGTGGTTACAGAAACAATTTCTTTCATTGAAACATCAAGGACAACAAATGTGGTAAAAGACAAACATTACTAGTTTATTTTAATTACCTCCCTTAAAGTATTTCCACATCCTTTACATTCAAACTTCAAATCAGTCATGTAATCAACTTGAAAGAATAATACTACTTTAGTATAACATGTGTCTACAAACAAATATAATGGTACCCTACAGTGAAATAGTTTGACACTTTTAGCAATAATTCCTTGCTTAACACTATCAAAACACAAACACACACACACACCCACACATACGCCCAATAAAATCTTTCTCTCTTCTGTTTAAAGTTCCCTTAATTTCTTCCTGACTTCCTTCCCTCCTTCATTATTTCTTTATTCCGTTATTTTTTTCATTTCTTCATGTTCTTACTTTATTATCATCTTATCTTATTTTAAAAACTACTTTCACTTTTCTCATCATCTCATTTAATTACTCTGTTGCACTGTTTCTTTGCTCACCTCTTATATGTTTTCTCCTCTCTCTCTCCATCTATCCACCCACCCGTTTGTCTGTCTATCTCCAGTTTCCTTTAACTGAGGTTGTGAGGTAGTTAGTGCTTTAGCGTTCTGTTTAGACATCCCTGAGGTTATTTCTCATTCACTGCCAATTGTTTCGCTCTGGACCAACATCAAGGCTCACTGGTCAGTTCAAGCGGACTCCATACACATTCTCTGTTTATTGTATGTGGTTTGGCCTGGTAGTGACGACACTACATACTTATTTATTTTTTGTAAGCACCACAACGCATAAATAGTCGAGATAGTTTCTATTTTAAACAATTTGTTTTGGTGAATTAGTTCATTTCCAACAATACAATCTTTTAATTAAATCTAAACAATGTCGTGATACAGAAGCTTACAAACATTAAATTATCTACCAATATAATTGCTAGTTTTTGTTAAGGTAACACCGAGAAAGGAATTAATGACGAGATATAAATCCCGAATCAGACTTGTTATTTGCATGGTAATAATGGATCACATGTATAATTCAGTCGCTAGAATGTGTTCAGGCCAGAAATGTATTGCAATCTCAGTGCAAAAAAAAAAAATTAACATTGTTTGGGGCTCTACCTTGGCTTGAACTCTTGTGCAACTTTTTCTTTTCCTCTCAAACAAATCGACATGCTTGTGTGTTTTTTGTTGAAGATTAAAGACATAAAAAAAAACAGATAAAAGCACTAAATTTATCAACTTATATGTGTATTGGTCTGATTATATAACTTTTACATCTCGTAGATTGAATGATAGTATTGGATTAAAGATGAGTCGTGATAGCTCAGTGGTTAGTAAACTGGGCTACTAAAAGTAAGAGGTCGGGTTCGATTTCTTTCGATGACCATAGATTTGCTGAGACTTTAGAAGGTAACGGATTTTTCTAAAGGCAGGAGGCGGCTGTTGTGATTCTGATCATATCACTCATGAAAGGTATGGTTGGCCAATGAAAAATAAGGACACTAATATCGTATTTTCTGAAGACGCGGAAGTGAGGTAGGAATAATTATTTAATTTTAAATGTTACTGTCAATTTATATACGCAACACATCAATCAATAATCATAATTTTTCGGGCACATCATGAGAAGCGGAAAGTTGGAATATCTAATTACAACTGGCAAAATACAGGGAAAGAGAGATCGCGGACGACAATGAGAGAAGATACTAGATAGCTTGGTGTCATGACATGGAAAACAATCAACAACAGAATTGATATGATGTACTGTGGATAGAAGATTGTGGAAGGACATGATCGCCAGCACCAATCGGTATGCCACACGATGATGATGAATGCATCAATGCAGTAGAATTGAAGCCAAGTAAGGGCATAACAAGGTCTCAAAACGTAAGAGTGAATTTGGCTAAATGTTTCTGATCCGTTTATAGATTTAATTTGAAGCAGTTAACAACATAAGACACCTTTTAGGTATCAGTGAAAAAAGAAAAAAAGAACAACATAAGATATGGTCCGAAACACGTCACTATAACTAGCACCTATATGTCAGTATACCAGCTACAAATAATGTGGCTTTTTCTGGTATGAGCATCACAAAAATGTACTTCTGACAAATGTATTATTTCCTTTAGGTTTTCATAGCCCTGTTTCCGACAGCCCGGTGTCTTTCTGTCGGTGACCATGCAGTTTCCTGCTTGTACCGTTCTGAGAGTTTTTTATTCTACCATCGACAGTATAGTTTCAGCCTAGTACTAAGAATCGTAATGTATACATTGTGTTGAACATGCTGTTTCATCTTGGCTTGATATAATAACATATATTTAATATTATAGCTTGAATATTAACATAGCTTCCTTCTGACATTAATAATAATTATGTAAAAAAAGTAAAGTTCCCCGTCACGCCAAGTGCAATATAGGGAATATGGTGTTAGTGACCATACATTTTACAGACCTTCAGCACATGAGTTTAAGGCTAATATGGTCGATATTATGCCAGTGCCGCTTAACTTTCCCAGAAAAAAATATGATAACTATTTAAGGCTGGGTGAACTCGGAAGCCGTCGGTTGGGATAGAACACTATCTCTGACCATTATCTCTGAACACTATCTCTGAACACTATCTCTGAACACTATCACTGAGCTATCGCAGCTCCCTAATAATCATTTATATAGTGTATTTTTAGTGGTGATAGTTTCAATTCATTTCGGCACCAAGAATAATAGTTCACTTCCGATGTTAATAATGTTTATTATGGCAGCAAGAATCACTCATTAAATCTTGAATAGATAGAGTACTCTTTCATTCTGATATTAAGAACCATAATTAATATCTCTTCTTGTGAGAGGTTTTATACTGGCATTATGTAGAGTAAATTATCTCATGTCTTAACATCGTCATCTAATACTCATAATCATCGTGTATCGTACCGGTTGGCGTTGGCGATCATGTCCTTCCACTATCTTCTATCCACAGTGCATCGTATGAGATCTGTTGTTGACTGTTTTCCATGCCATGACACCAAGCTATCCAGTATTTTCTCTCTTTGTCGTCCACGATCTCTCTTTTCTTTTATTTTGCCAGTTGTAACGAAGTATTCCAACTTTCCTCTTCTAATGATGTGCCCAAAAAATGTTGATTGCTTCTTTCTGACGTTTTTTAAGAGCTCCCTTTTTGTGTTGGCCTCTTTGAGAACTTCCTCATTGGTCTTGTTAGCTGTCCAGGGAATTTCAACATTCTTTTGAGAAATCCCATCTCTGTGGCCTCTAATCGTCTTTTCATTTGTTTGTCTATTGTCCATGATTCGCTTCCATAGGTCAGAATTGGTTCTATATAGCATCGATGAACTCTCTTTCTCCTGGTATTCTCAACCAGCTGGGTACTGAGAGTTTGAGCAGCTTGAAGAAACTTGCATCCATTGTGGCTGGAGTGGCTGACATCAACAAACAGTCAACAGCAGATGTTGATGATGATGACGATATTCCAGAGCTTGTGGAGAACTTTGATGAGGCATCAAAGCATGAAGATGTTTGACTGTGCTAATGTTTTTGACACAATGTACAGCCTCTGTCCTCATATTCTCAACACTCTCCAGTACCACCAGAAAGAACAGTTGCAGCCTTTGAACAGACACCGTTTTCGCTGTCATGCCAGCTGGTTTGCTTGTGATGTCCACTCGTAGCATGTGCTTGATATCTAATACTGGCACTCAGAATTATCATTTATATTGCTGGTATTGATAACACGGCTTCATTCTGACACTGACAATAATCATTTCTTTCAGATGTTGATAGTAGTTTTCCACTCTGAAACCATGTTATCTAGTAGCTTCTCGCTTTGTCGTGCACCATTTTTTTCCATGCATTTGTCTTGCTGTAATCAAATATTTATATGACTGTGAAACATAGAGAGGAACAAAATTGATAAAAAGGAAGATGCAAACCTTCATTAATGGATGAAATTGGCAGGACAAAATCACTAACATAGAATTATGGAAAAGTACCAGTCAAATCCCTAATGGATTAGAGATAGAACGAAGACGATGGCTATGGGTAGGACACACATTGCGGAAGCCAGAGTATTACACAACAGGCCCCTTTTCAGAATCCCCAAGGAAAGAGACGATGGAATTATCTTAAAAGAATTGTAAGAAACAAAGCGGCTTGGAAAGTGTTTGTTGAGGACCTATGCTCCACAGGGAGTTAAAAGGTGGAAGAAGGAGAAAAAGAAGAGAAGAAGAATAATCAATTATTGCAACTCTCCACTTTTCAAGATGTGATTCTAAAATGTTCATTGTTTCTTTTTGATGTTCTTCAGGTGCTTCCTTATTGTTTTGGTCTCAGTGAGAATTTCCTCGTTGGCCTTTTTAGCTGTCTAGGGAACTCAATATTCTTCTCAAACATTTCATTCCAGTGCGCTCTACCTCTCTTTTCATTTGTTTGTCTCCTGTCTATGATTCGCTTCCAAAGGTCAGAATTCACTTTTTGTAGCAAATATTAACTTTCTTTCTCAATTCTATTGACAAAGACTTGTTGCACAGGACGTTTTTCATTTTCTGAAATTTTTTTTTGACCTGACATATTCTGCTTTTTATTTCTTTTTTGCGTCCATTTGATCTTACTGTTTGACCCAAGTATTTGACGCTGTACACATGTTTCGTCTTTACTATTAAGATTGTGTCATCCGCTTGTCGCAGATTGTTTACACTATGACCGTTGTCTTCAATTTTTTGTTGGGTCTCATATTGAACTCATAGCATAATCTACAAAATAAATAAATATAATACACATCATTGTAGTGTTTTTTTTTTCTAAATTCCTTAGTAATTTCACTTCTTTATTTAGTCCACGGCCGCGTGCTTTAATCTCAAAGTGACAATTTATTTATAATCATAAAAAATGTCGGTACGTGAAAGAACGAAGATGTCCTGAGGAAACTAAATACCACTCAATTTTTTAGATTTATATTTTATTTCAGTGTTTCAAATTTGTAACACTACCCACAAAATGAACATTTTAACATTTTTTATACTATTGATATTTTAGTCCAATAACGTTTTTGAAAATAAAAAATGTCAAAATGTGGCAAATGTTTAACATTTCTGGTGTAAAATAACAAGAGTTTAAAAACCAATATTTAACAAGTTCAGTTATAATGTCCCGTTTGATCAGTTTTAAAGTGCAATGGCAGAGTTTCATGTTTCAGAACTGAGGAAATTTACCAAGACTCAACCAAAATATCGTCAACAAGTAGTCGTGAGTCTGTACAACATGATTGTAGACCGGCACACTTCATACGTTCTTCTTTGTGCATGTTCGATGGTGTGTATGAAAATGTTCTTTTATTGCTTAAAACAAATATATTTTCCGTTCATGTTTGTATATTCTTGCCGATAAAGTTCAGTTTTTTTTTTTACGAACTCTATCAATTCTTTCTCTCAAACCATAACTACAAAACACTTCTCCAAAATCTTCCAATCTAAAGGTTGCATCCCCTATCTCAAAAATACACTCGTATGTGCGTTCTTCAGCAGATTATAATTTTTTTTATATTTGAACAAAAAGGTTTTACTCACCACAACCTGGTTTATTTGTTTAGAAACACAGTCGATATGCATCGGTGGGTTTTATCTACGTATTATCTACCGCAGATCGGAAATTGAATCCAAGGTTCGTGTGGCTCGGTATGTATACACACTCATTATAAATTCACTCAGCACCTGCTTGTATAGTTATAGTCTTAAAGGAGCTCGAGACTTGAACGAGAAACGTCAGTAGACTTTTTCATTATTCCTTATCTTAACAATAACACTACAGATTTATAATTAGCATCATTATAAGTTGGTGTTGTACCTAACTACCGACTTATCATGATTGCTTATTACCAACGGTCTGATAAGACGTCAAAGGCCATACATATAAATTGGTGCCATGTAGCACCATTTATCTCAGCCACTTCTTTTGATGACGCATGCTGTCGCCATAGGTTCACCTGCCCATCTTGTGATGTTATCAATCCACGTTAGTCTTGCTCTTCCTCTCTCTCGTCTACCTTGTACCTTCTCATTCCAAGATAACTTTTAGTAGGGTATTGTTTTTCTTTACGTGTCTCACAGATTTCGCCTCCGAATTGGGTTCAGTAGTTCTATTTTCATTTTTACCTTATGTTGGGTATAAATATATTTGGAAGTTTAAAATTTCCTTGTCTTATTTTCCTTCCACCCAATTCTCCTCGTTTTTCTATAGGTTTATATTTCAAAGGGTTCAACTTTCTTTCAAATTTCTATGTTTTTTTATTTAATGCTCATGTTTCATTACTATGCATGAATGCTTACTAAATAGCATTTTAGAGTTTTTAGTTTTAGCTTTAATGTTTTTACTTTGATGTGGTTATATTTTTCATATTGTTAAATTGTATTTTGCCATTATTTTTCTTTTGTTTACTTCTGTCTTACGTTTTCAATCATTTAATATAGCATGTACAAGATAGTTATATTCTTGAACTTTTCCTAGGTTCTATCCATCTACCTTGACATCCATTTTTGTATTTTGTGTGTTTTCTCTGTTCATAATCATAGTTTTAGTATTTTAATATTTATATCCAAACCATATTATTTTAATATTTATATCCAAACCATATTATTTTAATATTTATATCCAAACCATATTATTTTAGTGTCTTGTTTATTTTGTTAACTCGTTGTATGTCTACTGAAATTTTCTGCCATTAATATGGTATGATCAGCATATCTTAGATAATAGATTACATATCAATTAATGTTTAAATCTGTCATCCCCATGTGTCTTTAAAGATCTGCTCAGCGCAGTGTACAATTTGAAAAAAAAAAACATGTTGATAAAATGCAGCCCAGTCTTACTCCTCTTTTTATGTGGATAGGTGCAGAGTTCTCATTGTTGTGTTTTATCATAGTTGCTTGTTTCCAATATGCATAATATAGCAGTCTTATGTCAGCATCATGTAGATATATATCTTTCAGGCACTTTATTACTTTTTGTGATGTATTCTGTGAAAATTGTTGGTGTCGTCTATGAAGTATGCATGCATTGGTTTGTTTACCTATGTATATTTTTCTATTAACATTCTCATGCAGAAGATGGTTTTTTTTGTCCCACTGTTCTCCCTAAATCCAAATTGTTGCTCTGTTAATTCCATATCGATATTATTTTGAATTCGTCCCTGTATAACTCTAAGCAATATTTCTATTATAGAGCTCATTCAACTATTCAACTTATTCTTCTAATGCCATTGCACTCCACAGCACATGTCTTCTTTAGCAAGGCAATAAATATTGATGTTTTTCCATTCATATGGTACATATCCTGTGTTGTATATATATATATATATATATATATATATATCATTGTACAGGCCTGTGATTAGCGTTCTTCTAAAAACCCCTAGGGATTTTTCTTTAACTTTTTCGTCAGTATTTTCCCTCCTGAATCGCTATATTACTTCCTCTAAAAATGTTGGTATGTCTTTTTTCTTTCTAGAGTATTTGTGTGTTGACGTTTTGCCTGGAAAAGAGCTGTTAATTTCCGGTGGTATTCGTTGTGTTCTAATTATATTACTTAAAAAAAATTCTAGTAATGTTAATAGCTGTGATTAGTTGCAAAATAGCCCATACTGTGTAGACAAGACAGTAAAAACACGATATTAAAACCTTGATAAAATTAACTTCAGATTATAGATCTACAGCAAGAATGGGAAGTAGAATAACTCAGGCAAACGCCGTGTTAGTGAGAAGTGACTCATGGATTTGACAGTAGAAGTAAGTGTGACGAATTCTTCTATTTTATGTAGAGCCATTGCTGCTCTAGGGAAATAAGTCTTGGATAATAAAACAATAAAATCTTTGAAGGATACAGACATTATTTTTATAAGACTATTGAGAGTTCCAGGAAAAAAGACTAAATGTCTTCCACATGCGATGTCTCCGCAAAATAATGCACATCAAATGGCAGGACAAAATAACCAACTTAACTGTCCTGCAACGTGCTAAGACCCTAACAATCATGTCGATGCTCAGAAGTCGAAGGCTAAGATGGCTGGGGCATGTCCAACGGATGGAAGAAAAACGCATTCCTAGGCAAATACTATATGGCGAGCTAAAACACGGAAAACGACAAATCGGCAGACCTAAACTACGATATAGAGATATCTGCAAATCATCTCTGAAAGACTTCTCCATCTGTGAAAACGACTGGCAACATCTGGCAAGTGATCGCACATCATGGAGAGCACGTATAAGGAACGGTATAACAACATTTGAGACTGTTCTAAGACAGGACTTAGAAGAGAAGAGACTCATGAAAAAGGATGGTAAACCCTGTGGACCAGCGAGCCTGACCTGTTCATTATGTGACCGCGTGTGTTTGTCAAACATTGGTAGAATTAGCCACGAGAGAAGCTGTTCGGCAAAAACAATACCTCAAAAAAATACGCAATAGCCTCCACTAGACCGTCTGACAAGACGAAAAGGGCCATATATATATATATATATATATATATATATATATTGAGAGTTCCATGTATAACTAAAAAATGTAAAGAGTATAGTCTTTAAAGTCGTTAAACAGAAAAGTAAGTTTGTCTTAATAAGAATTATACAATCATCATTTTTAGGACATGTGATGAGAAGATAACAGCTGGAATATATGACAACAATTGGAAAAAAATTCAAGGTCTGAAAGAATTACATAGTAGAAGTCAAAATCATAAATAATTATAAATAAAAGTATAAATAAAAGCAACGCCTGGAAATTGTGGATGGATAAATATGATCTACTAATAATTGTGTTTTGATGACAGTGATTAAAGTAACTACAAGCCTAGTACACAAAGAAATTAAAAACTATAAACATATCTGAATTTCTATACAAACTCCTTGCCACAAATTTGTCTCTTTGTCATGTAATTATTTCGTTTGACTGTATCACGTACGATTTTTATGTAAACTGCTTGTGTATAGAACAATCTGCTAAGAAGAACAATCGTCATTATACTTTGAACAGAGTCAGTTAGCATAGTTCACATATTGCGTAGTATCGCCTATTTACAGATTGTTTTTTTTTTTCTAAATAGATACAAGCTATTCCAGAACTGTCTGTCACTGATAGTTTAGTTATACTGCAATGTTGCTCCAGTTGAGAATTGAAACATTTATGTGACTTTTACATCGTTGCTCAAAATGAAGTAAACAACACTGAAGCTTACATATTAGTAATTTTATGGTGGTAATTTTTTTTCTCATACATCAAACATGAACAAATATTATACGAGTTTAATTACTTCCTTACTTTAGCGCTTGTCTACTAAAGCATTCACTGTCACAAAAACTATTCAGTTTGGAACAATCCAAAGTACTTGTTTCGTCACAAATTAGCAAATACCCATATTAAAAAATATGTTTGTGAAATGTAAATGTTACAGGTTATGGATCGCGTTTCATACAGGCACCAATAATATTTCAAAATATTAACTAAAAAAGTCCCTTTATGCGAAAATGAGATAGTGTAGTTTATACTGTTTGAGTATCGGTTCATTTACATTTTCTAGTTTACAATCGGTAATAAAGGGTGTTTCACTCGCTACCAACCGAACGTTTCTCCAATAATTCTACCAGAAATGATGATATTGCAACATTTAAATAATAGTATGTTGATTGTGTAGGGAGCCGCGATTGCTCAGTGGTTAGTGAACTGGACTACAAAGGACAAGAGGTAGGGTTCGATATCAACAGACGGCCTCCGGGTTCACCCAGAAATGGGTATCGGTTTCTTTCTGGGTAGTAAAGCGACACGGGTGTAATACCGACCACATTACCCCAAAAATCATGTGCTGAAGGTCTGTAAAATTTATGGTCACTAACACCATATTCCCTATACGCCACTTGGCGTGAAGGGGGTACTTTACTTCTTTTTTTTATGTTAATTGTGTGAGAGAACAGGGGTACGTTCATTGTTTGAGAGAACAGAAGTACGCTCATTGTGTGAGAGAACATGCGTACGCTCATTGTGTGAGAGAACAGGAATACGTTCAATGTGTGAGAGAACAGGGGTACGTTCATTGTTTGAGAGAACAGGGGTACGTTCATTGTTTGAAAGAACAGGGGTACGTTCATTGTTTGAGAGAACAGGGTACGTTCATTGTTTGAGAGAACAGGGGTACGTTCATTGTTTGAGAGAACAGGGGTACGTTCATTGTTTGAGAGAACAGGGGTACGTTCATTGTTTGAGAGAACAGGGGTACGTTCATTGTTTGAGAGAACAGGGGTACGCTCATTGTGTGAAAGAACAGGAATACGTTCAATGTGTGAGAGAACAGGGGTACGTTCATTGTTTGAGAGAACAGGGGTACGTTCATTGTTTGAGAGAACAGGGGTACGTTCATTGTTTGAGAGAACAGGGGTACGCTCATTGTGTAAGAGAACAGGAATACGTTCAATGTGTGAGAGAACAGGGGTACGTTCATTGTTTGAGAGAACAGGGGTACGCTGATTGTGTGAAAGAACAAGGGTACGTTCATTGTTTGAGAGAACAGAAGTACGCTCATTGTGTGAAAGAACAGGGGTACGTTCACTGTTTGAGAGAACAGGGGTACGTTCATTGTTTGAGAGAACAGGAATACGTTTAATGTGTGAGAGAACAGGGGTACGCTCATTGTGTGAGAGAACAGGGGTATGTTCATTGTGTGAGAGAACAGGGGTACGCTCATTGTGTGAGAGAACAGGGATACGTTCATTGTGTGAGAGAACAGGGGTACGTTCATTGTGTGAGAGAACAGGGGTACGCTCATTGTGTGAGAGAACAGGCGTACGCTCATTGTGTGAGAGAACAGGGGTACGCTCATTGTGTGAGAGAACAGGAGTACGTTCAATGTGTGAGAAAACAGGGGTACGTTCATTGTTTGAGAGAACAGAAGTACGCTCATTGTGTGAGAGAACATGCGTACGCTCATTGTGTGAGAGAACAGGAATACGTTCAATGTGTGAGAGAACAGGGGTACGCTCATTGTGTGAGAGAACAGGGGTACGTTCATTGTTTGAGAGAACAGAAGTACGCTCATTGTGTGAGAGAACATGCGTACGCTCATTGTGTGAGAGAACAGGAATACGTTCAATGTGTGAGAGAACAGGGGTACGCTCATTGTGTGAGAGAACAGGGGTACGCTCATTGTGTGAGAGAACAGGAATACGTTCAATGTGTGAGAGAACAGGGGTACATTCATTGTGTGAGAGAACAGGGGTACGTTCATTGTGTGAGAGAACAGGAGTACGCTCATTGTGTGAGAGAACAGGAATACGTTCAATGTGTGAGAGAACATGAGTACATTCATTGTGTGAGAGAACAGGTGTACGTTCATTGTTTGAGAGAACATGAGTACGCTCATTGTGTGAGAGAACAGGAGTACGTTCATTGTTTGAGAGAACAGGGGTACGTTCATTGTTTGAGAGAACAGGGGTACGTTAAATGTGTGAGAGAACATGAGTACGTTCATTGTGTGAGAGAACAGGGGTACGGTAATTGTGTTATAGAACAGGGGTACGTTCAATGTGTGAGAGAACAGGAGTACGTTCATTATGTGAGAGAACAGGGATATGTTCAATGTGTGGGAGAACAGGAGTACGTTCATTATGTGAGAGAACATGAATACGTTCATTATGTGAGAGAACAGGAGTACGCTCATTGTGTGAGAGAACAGGAGTATGTTCATTGTGTGAGAGAACATGAGTACGCTCATTGTGTGAGAGAACAGGAGTACGTTCATTATCTTAGAGAACAGGGGTACGTTCATTGTTTGAGAGAACAGGGGTACGTTCAATGTGTGAGAGAACATGAGTACGTTCATTATGTGAGAGAACAGGGGTAAGTTCATTGTGTGAGAGAACAGGGATATGTTCAATGTGTGAGAGAACAGGAGTACGTTCATTATGTGAGAGAACATGAATACGTTCATTATGTGAGAGAACAGGGGTACGTTCAATGTGTGAGAGAACAGGAGTACGTTCATTATGTGAGAGAACAGGGGTACTTCATTGTGTGAGAGAACAGGAGTAAGTTCATTATGTGAGAGAACAGGGGTACGCTCATTGTGTGAGAGAACAGGAGTACATTCATTATGTGAGAGAACAGGGGTACGTTCATTGTGTGAGAGAACAGGGGTACGTTCATTGTGTGAGAGAACAGGGGTACGTTCAATGTGTGAGAGAACAGGGGTACGCTCATTGTGTGAGAGAACAGGGGTACGCTCATTGTGTGAGAGAACAGGAATACGTTAGTGGTGTATGTGTGTGTAGTGCCTAATTGCTGTGACGCTCCTGTCAGACGAGGCTCTCTGCTGATCTGAGGGTGCTCACACAATACGATTGATGTTCATGACTGTTACAGTATACCTGAGTTCACACAAGATTGCTGTTAAATGTGTTGAAATACCCTGATGCTTAGCCTCGGCTACTGCGTTATTAGTGAGCTCGCATCCTAATCGGAAGTGTCCAGGTTCGATTACTAGTAGTTGTGGATTAGATTTAGAACCTACAAAGCTCCGGTATTCACACAACCTATAAAAATATATACCAAAGATTTGTGTGTGAAGTAAAAGCGGCCTGGTGTTATGCCGACTATATCATCCAAAAATATGTAATTGATTAAGAAATTAAGAAATAATATAGTCACTACCATCATACCACCAACGAAGCGTGGTAAAGGGGGGAGGATCAACACTCTGGCGCAACGAAAGTCTAGTTGTAAAACCGTTAAAGAAATGTCGAGTTCAGCATCGAGTAGGACACTTTATGATATTTTCTACAATAAGTTTACATTATTAGTTGATTGTAATTTATTTTCTTCTATTTTAATTCTCTATAGTAGTTCAGTCTCAGTCATAAACTCTCATAATAATTTAATAGAAAAATGATTCTGCAATTGGCACATTGAGATGGAAAAGGAAATAATAACGAGATAGAACACTGATTTCTCATTTTCAAAAAGATGCAGCCTTCTACAGCAAAGATTTATCATTTACTTTATATATTTATATTTTGAACATTGGATTATATTATAAAAAGTAAGTAAAGTACCCCCGTCACGCAAAGTGGCGTATAGGGAAATATGATGTTAGTGACCCTATATTTTACAGACCTTCAGCACATGATTTTTGGGGTAATGTGGTCAGTATTACGCCCGTGCTGCTTTACTTTCCCAGAAAAAATTCCAGTACCCGGAAGCCGTCGGTTGGGATCGAACCCTACCCCTTGTCCGTGGTAGTCCAGTTCACTAACCACTGAGCTATCGCGGCTCCGTATTATATTATATGGGAACCAAATTACTGAAGTACATGTTCGAAAGAGGTGACTAAGGAGAATTGGGCGTGGGACTAGCTATCCTGTACTGTACGAAAATAAGCCGCAAAAAAACTTCACGAACATGGGCAAATTAAAGAAAAGAAAGAAAATAAATCCATCATCCAGGAAAGATAAGAGATCTCTGTCTTAGATATGTATGAAGCAATCCGGGATTACATATATCTGGGCAGTACTATAGACAAATACGGAGGAACATAGAATTATACCAAGAAAAGGGTATCAAAAGCAAGAGGTGTATTTGTTGCACTGTGAAACATATAGAATTTTTTTTTCAATTAGGTTAAATCAAAAGTAAAATCGTCCAACTCCTTTGTTAAGTTAGTCTTATTATATGGCTGTGAAATATGGATAACAACAAAAATGACAATCATGAAGACACAGACTTTCATTAATGGATGATTCAGCAGAATAAAAGGATAGAAATGGCAGGACAAAATAACAAACATAGAATTATGGAAAAGTACTAGCCAGATATCAGTGGATGAAGAGATACCACTAAGACGATAGCGCTAGATAGGACAAATACTGCTGCAACAAACTGAGAGTAGTACACAATAGGCCCTTTTTTGGAATCCCCAAGGCAAAAGACAAACAGGAAGGATAAAATATTCTTGGAGAAGACAGATGGAAGCTGAGATGAAGATAATGGCGAAGACATGGAGTGATCTTAAAGGCAAGAAACAGAACGGCTTGGAAAGTATCTTTTGAAGACCGATGCTCCAAAGGGAGCAAAGGTAGAAAAAGAAGAAGCAGTTACTGAATCTAGTTACTGAGCTTATGAAACCTGCGAAAGAGACTAGTGAACCTAGATAATGAGACTAGTGAACCTAGCACTGAGTCTAGTGATCTAGATAATGAGTCAGGTGAACCTAACACTGAGTCTTGTGATCTAGATAATGAGACTAGTTAACCTATCACTGAGTCTAGTGATCTAGATAATGAGACTAGTGAACCTAGATAATGAGACTAGTGAACCTAGCACTGAGTCTAGTGATCTAGATAATGAGACTAGTGAACCTACCACTGAGTCTAGTGATCTAGATAATGAGACTAGTGAACCTTAACACTGAGTCTAGTGATCTAGATAATGAGACTAGTGAACCTAGCACTGAGTCTAGTGATCTAGATAATGAGACTAGTGAACCTAGCACTGAGTCTAGTGATCTAGATAATGAGACTAGTGAACCTAGCACTGAGTCTAGTGATGTAGATAATGAAACTAGTGAACCCACCACTGAGTCTAGTGATGTAGATAATGAGACTAGTTAACCTACCACTGAGTCTAGTGATGTAGATAAGGAGACTAGTTAACCTAGCACTGAGTCTAGTGATCTAGATAATGAGACTACTGAACCTACCACTGAGTCTAGTGATCTAGATAATGAGACTAGTTAACCTACCACTGAGTCTAGTGATCTAGATAATAAGACTAGTTAGCCTAGCACTGAGTCTAATGATGTAGATAATGCGACCAGTGAACCTACCACTGAGTCTAGTGATGTTGATAATGAGACTAGTGAACCTACCACTGAGTCTAGTGATGTAGATAATGAGACTAATGAACCTACATGTAGATAATGAGACTAGTTAACCTACAACTGAGTCTAGTGATGTAGATATTGACACTAGTTAACCTAGCACTGAGTCTAGGGATCTAGATAATGAGACAAGTTAACCTACCACTGAGTCTAATGATCTAGATAATGAGACTAGTGAACCTAGATAATGAGACTAGTTAACCTAGATAATAAGACTAATGAAGCCAGCTATTGAGACAAGTGAACCTAATTAATGAGACTAGTGAACCTAGATAGTGAGACTAGTGAACCAATCTATTGAGAAAAGTGAACCCAGCTATTGAGACTAGTGAACCCAGCTATTGAGACTAGTGAACCCAGCTATTGAGACTAGTGAACCCAGCTATTGAGACTAGTGAATCCAGCCATTGAGACTAGTGAATCCAGCCATTGAGACTAGTGAACCCAAATATTGAGACTAGTGAACCCAGCTATTGAGACAAGTGAACCCAACTATTGAGACTAGTGAGCTATTGAGACCAGTGAACCCAGCTATTGAGACTAGTGAACCCAGCTATTAAGACTAGTGAACCCAGCTATTAAGACAAGTGAACCCAATTAATGAGACTAGTGAACCTAGATAATGAGACTAGTAAACCTAGATAATAAGACTAGTGAACCCAGTTATTGAGACAAGTGAACCCAATTAAGGAGACTAGTGAACCTAGATAGTAAGACTAGTGAACCCATCTATTGAGACAAGAGAACCCAGATATTGAGGCTAGTGATCCCAGCTATTGAGACTAGTGAACCCAGCTATTGAGACCAGTGAACCCAGCTATTGAGACTAGTGATCCCAGCTATTGAGAATAGTGAACCCAGCTATTGAGACTAGTGAACCCAGCTATTGAGACTAGTGATCCCAGCTATTGAGACTAGTGAACCCAGCTATTGAGACTAGTGAACCCAGCTATTGAGACTAGTGAACCCAGCTATTGAGACCAGTGAACCCAGCTATTGAGACTAATGAACCCAGCTATTGAGACTAGTGAACCCAGCTATTGAGACTAGTGAACCCATCTATTGAGACTAATAAACCCAGCTATTGAGACTAGTGAACCCAGCTATTGAGACCAGTGAACCCAGCTATTGAGACTAATGAACCCAGCTATTGAGACTAGTGAACCCAGCTATTGAGACTAGTGAACCCATCTATTGAGACTAATGAACCCAGCTATTGAGACTAGTGAACCCAGCTATTGAGACTAATGAACCCAGCTATTGAGACTAGTGAACCCAGCTATTGAGACTAGTGAACCCATCTATTGAGACTATTGAACCCAGCTATTGAGACTAGTGAACCCAGCTATTGAGACTAATGAACCCAGCTATTGAGACTAGAGAACCTAGCTATTGAGACTAGTGAACACAGTCATTGAGATTAGTGAACACAGCTATTGAGACTAGTGAACCCATCTATTGAGACTAGTGAACCCAGCTATTGAGACTAGTGAACCCATCCATTGAGACTAGTGAACCCATCTATTGAGACTAGTGAACCCATCTATTGAGACTAGTGAACCCAGCTATTGAGACTAGAGAACCCAGCTATTGAGACTAGTGAATCCAGCTATTGAGACTAGTGAACCCAGCTATTGAGACTAGTGAACCCAGCTATTGAGATTGGTGGACATAACTATTGAGACTGGAGGGCCTACCTATTGAGACTGGTGGACCTAGCTATTGTGACTAGTGAACCCACCCATTGAGACTAGTGGACCTAGCTATTGTGACTAGTGAACACAGCTATTGAGACTAGTGGACCTAGCTATTGAGATTGGTTGACCTAGCTATTGAGACTAGTGGACCTAACTATTGAGACTGGTAGTCCTAACTGTTGAGATTGGTTGACCTAACTATTGAGACTAGTGGACCTAGCTATTGTGACTAGTGGACCTAGCTATTGAGATTGGTTGACCTAGCTATTGAGACTAGTGGACCTAGCTATTGTGACTAGTGAACCCACCCATTGAGACTAGTGGACCTAGCTATTGAGATTGGTGGACCTAACTATTGAGACAGGAGGACCTAGCTATTGAGACTAGTGGGCCTAGCTATTGAGATTGGTGGACCTAGCTATTGAGACTAGTGGACCTAGCTATTGAGACTAGTGGACCTAGCTATTGAGTTTGGTGGACCTAACTATTGAGACTAGTGGACCTAGCTATTGAGACTAGTGGACCTAGCTATTTAGACTAGTGGACTTAGCCTTTGAGACTAGTGGACCTAGCTATTGAGATTGGTGGACCTAGCTATTGAGATTGGTGGACCTAACTATTGAGATTGGTGGACCTAGTTATTTAGATTGGTGGACCTATCTATTGAGATTGGTGGACCTAACTATTGAGATTAGTGAACCTAACTATTGAAACTAATGGACCTAGCTATTGAGATTGGTGGACCTAACTATTGAGATTGGTGGACCTAACTATTGAGATTGGTGGACCTAGCTATTGAGATTGGTGGACCAAACTTTTGAGATTGTTAGACCTAACTATTGAGATTGGTGGACCTAACTATTGAGACTAGTGGACCTAACTATTGAGATTGGTGGACCTAACTATTGAGACTATTGGACCTTGCTATTGAGATTGGTGGACCTAACTATTGAGACTAGTGGACCTAGCTATTGAGATTGGTGGACCTAACTATTGAGACTAGATTAGTTAGTGTTTTTTGTCCAAAATCTACACAAGGAGATGAACTAGGGTATTGATCAGCTATTTTTCACTGATCTTAAAGCCAGCAGTCAGCTATGAGTCATTTACAGCTTATTATTTTATAATTGATAATCATAGACAGAGGACAAACAATTGGAAAGATCGCGTTCAGCAACACAATTGTTGTGATATATTGATGGTGCTACTAGTGTAGTAAGAGGCTAAGAAATAAAACGAGTTAAAAACAATTATTAAGACCGAAATTGTCTACACAATTTGAAAAAGGTAAGGTTAATTTGACACATAAGCGTTTCACGGAAACTAAGACAAAACTGCTGACAGGTAATGTAACGTAAGATCAAAGACAACAAAACCAAGATTTAGAACAGAAAAGTCAATTTCATTAACAAAACAGAATTCTTGGAGCATTGAAATTCACTAAGAACATATTGTTTTTGATGGATTAATTAATCGTTCAGGGAGCCGCGATAGCTCAGTGGTTAGTGAACTGGACTACTAAGGACAAGGGGTAGGGTTCGATACCAACCGACGGCTTCCGGGTTCACCCAGCCTTTAATGGGTACCGGATTTTTTTCTGGGAAAGTGAAGCGGCACGGGCGTAATACCGACCACATTACCCCAAAAATCATGTGCCGAAGGTCTGTAAAATTTATGGTCACTAACACCATATTCCCTATACGCCACTTGGCGGGACGAGGGTACTTTACTTTTTTTTATTAATCGTTCACCCAATTGTAATGTTAGTGTACAATGTTCATCATTCACTATAATGATGGTTCATTCATAATCACTTTATTAAAACTATCATTATTTAACAATAAACCAATAAAACAGCAGATTGTATAAGATATTACTATTTCTTATTAATATACTTGTTAGTTCACTAATTTGATGAAATATTGTACAAACCACGGAAGAATGACATGCATTTTGAGGATAGACGATTTGAAACAACAGAAGATGCAAAACACAGAGCAGCGTAGCTCGGTATGAGAAGG
Organism: Megaustenia siamemsis; assembly: GCA_032433765.1. Taxonomy (NCBI): domain Eukaryota; kingdom Metazoa; phylum Mollusca; class Gastropoda; order Stylommatophora; family Ariophantidae; genus Megaustenia; species Megaustenia siamemsis. Next base: position 123,286,491 of record JAVIAB010000092.1, on the reverse strand, counting down.
AAGAAGACATGTTTTATTGCATTGGAATCTAATGTGTTGAAACGGAGATGGAATTTTTTTTTCGGAGAATAATGGAAAGCTGAGTTGAACATTTGTTTACTTGTTCAGGCATCAACAGAATCGGTCCGCTGCTTTAATTAAACATTTTGGAATCGGGCATCAAGTGTTTAATACCACGTCTGGTACTTCCAATTACACCACGAATAAATTTATATTTGTCGCTTTTTCTTCACACTTGAAAACATAACATTACTGTTTTATCAACTTTAAATCTGCGTTGATAACTCTCCCTGTGTTGTATTATCAATGATTTCGTTTGTTATCCATTATATTCTTTTAAATTATCTCATTTTTTATCATACTTCTTGTTAAATATTCATTGTTCTTTTTCTTTGCATTTTATCCTGTTTTTATCCTGTCTTCTTTTCTGCACCTATCTTCATTACTTCTACCTTTCCCCTTTAATAAATCTATTCTTTACATTTTATCACCCATCATATATGGTCTCTTCAATATCCCCTACTTTTGTTTTGTCACCTCTAACATATTTTTTTAGTTCTATTGTTTTTGAAGCATTATTGTTTTAAAATTAAAAAAAAAAACTAATTAGCTAATTGGCGTCGTTACCACCACTATCATGCTACACATACGTCCCTACAAGAGATACAACAGAAACGAGATTTTAGCTTCAAAGAGTTGTAACTTATTGGTAACTTAAGCAATTTATATGCTTCAATGAAATTGAACAAATTTTATTATTACAGTTTGAAGTGTATAAAAGAAAAGTTTAGTTGCTTGCCAACTATGTCTTTTAGTAACAATGAAGGCTTAAACAGAATGCATCAAAACCCATGCCTTGAATCAATATCAGTCATGGTGTTCTTGAATTGTACAACATCTGACATTATGATGTTTTTGGTTGAGATGTGTGTTACATGGATAAATCAATTTAACAACATTACGCTGGAAATAGTTATATACATATATATGTTGGTAACATATGAAGTAGTGACTGTCTTTCCAATAAAACATGTTGAAAAATAAACAAATGGAACAGCGATATATTTACAAATAAATGCATTTCTAATATGTATATGGTCACTTCCTTACGCAACTAGTTATACAAAGATTTGAATATACGATCAAATGGCGAAATCGATTTCCTTCCACATTAATTGTCAACATCAAAACTAATTACTGAGATAAACATGTACAGGGACAATTGAAGGCAAATAGTTGAACTAAATCACTGTGATCCAGTCTAAATGATCTTTGTAGCACAAAATGTCAATAGAAGCATTGTTGCATTACTGTGCATTATGTGTGTTATCAGAGATCGTCCACATTATAGGTCCATCACACATTATCTGATCTGACATTATTATTGTATGTGATACTGTGTTTTTAAACATGCAGATCTACGATCTATACAACTGATTCCAAGAAGAAACAAGCAAAGAAGCACAAAGGTAGATAAGTGAACTTTCTGTGCGACGAGTTGACGTGATCATAAATTGTGTTCCACTACCTTTTCCTACCGATTTTTAAGCATTTTGTATCAATATTGCTACACAGCAAACTTCACGTGTCTGTAAACAATGTATAATCGGTGATATTTCATTAGACCTTGAAGATGATGGACAAATGAAATAGTAGACATCATAATGATCATAATGCAAGAGACACTTGATAGAGCATTGACTTGAACACATCATGCAAGAGACATATGACAGAACATGGACCCCTATATGTGATGCAAGAAACATATGACACAGAATTGACTTGAACACATCATCAATGAAACACATTACATGGTCATTGACTCGAAAACATTATCTTCTGTCGACGCTAAAAGACAACAGAGATAGGGGAAAGAAAACAGATTGTAAATTATTTCGTGTACACCTTATTTTTATTGTAGTCTCTGATTCAAGACGATTATCGACAGAACGCTTTACCATCATCGACATTTCAAAAACTTGGAGAAGGACAGGTAGTTAACGAATCTTCTCATTTGTTCCTGACTTGAGTCAACCCTTCCATCTGTTTTTCACCTGAGTTTTGTTTCTCACGTGAGTCAACGTGTCCAACTGTTTTTACCTGAGTCAACCTTTCTAAATAGTTCTCATTTGAGTCAACCTTCCATCCGACTCTGACTGAAGTAATTCTTTCCAGTTCTATATTACAATTACACTTGTTGATTCGATATTAATTTCAGACATTCTACGTCATGCATCTTTGCATTATCCATCCCTTTTCTATTGTATCCTAAAACATAACCTCTCTGATAACGAAGATATGAATCATCCACATAGTTTATTGTTTACATTTTTTCAGGTGTACTTACAAGATACCAATTACAAGCCTTGATTCTGCATTGCAGTTTTCTCTCCATTTCTTATGTGTAATTTCGTCATTCCAGTGTTTAGCTGCTGCATATGTTAATTATGTTTAACATTGTCCGATGCTTGAAACATTTTTACCTGCTTTAATTACCACAGTGTCAAAGTAAATATTAGCAAAATTATGTGTATTTGTACGTGCGTGTGTGCTTTTAGGGTAAGTTTTCAATGTCTAACATACTAACTGCCACCGTCTTACAAAGAGGAGTGAAACGCGAATGATGGAGAACTAGAGAACAGGGATAGAGGACATACGAAATTATAAATATATATATATATATATATATATATATATATATATATATATATATATATATTTATATATACATCGACTATTTAATTAAGTGAATATACATTCAGGCAAACGCACATTATGACTCACTACACAGTAGAATTATAGTGTCAACGTTTCAGAGAATTCCAACGTTAGTGAGTTAGTTGGAGAGACATGTTTGTGCTAGTGACGGTGTGCGTGTATATGTGTGGGAATATGTGTGTAGACGCGCTAGATGTATCCTCAATCTCGCGTCACGCTGACCGTCACGTCACGCTGACAATGAACGTTTTTCTCTGTTTGGTCCTCGCAAACTTTTCGTAGAAATTATCTATTGATCCTTATCTGATGCCATTCAACTTTTCAGTTGTACTCTTTCCTTCAGATCTTCGCTCTCTCTCACTAGAATAATGACATTCCTAGACTGTCCATACAAATTGTGAACTCGCAGTATCCTCTATCATTATTTAGAATTCTTATATTTCCTTTTCTCGGGTTGGTTCTTACTGGCAACTTTTTACAATCAAGTGATAGGCGTTTTTTTAGGGAGTAAGACGTCAAGGACGAGCTGCGAATGACTGATGCAGAAGCTGGACATCTCTTGCACGGAAGAGAAAATTCAGAATAGCAGTCAAATAGGAGCCAAATTCTAAAATGGGCAATATAGATTATGATGAGAGTGTTTAGAGAACGGTTAGAGTATTCCTACATTGCCTGGATAATTTGCCTTTATTTGTCTTTTCCAACGAATCAGTCGACTTTGGGTTTCATCTACTCTCTGAATATGGGCACTCTAAACTTTCTTGCGGAAAATAAAATCAAGGCGGTCTGTTCTTGTGTTGTAAATATCAGACATAAATGTGGCGATGGTTAAAGTGAAAACGAGCCCTGATCCATATTTGTCACACAACAATGGTGTAGTTTGTATTTTACTTACTCTATAGATCAATTGTTAATTAGTAATATACTCATCATTGTTTACTACTACATTTTCCCTAAACTAATATGCGGTTTTTTTAGTGTATACGTTCACTTGTTTTGTTTGTTGCAAGTATGCTATTATTTAAAGCTGCTTCTATCCTGTATTAATATTAAGTAACAAGAGAAATACATCGTCTCTGCCTACATCCAAATTAATCATGCGAGACAAGTGTTGTGACAATTTCTGTAAGTTATAGAAACACCGATGTTCTTGTCAACATTCCAAAACAAATTGTTTAGAAACATGACCTCAGATTAACAGATTCCGTGAATAAAAGAACCATAAAATGCTGCATACTTTACGTTTAAGTCAAGCTATCAACCACCTTAAAGATTGGTCGGTTTACCAAACTATGAAGGTAAGAAATCCTGAAATATATCTAGTCACTATGTACCCTTAATATAATGATAGAATAAATATTACACGATGTTGAACCAGCACTCGCATATGTTTGTTTCGTTTACCCAACAATGAGAGTCACCTCTGAAATGTGTCTCTAGAAGTTTGATCAAACACTAGAATAACATTAATAGCTGTTGAAACAAAGCATGTTTATCATTGGCTATAGACACTGCCACTGATGTCTAATTGTCCCAGTTCCAGCTCTGAACGACAATGGCTCCCGAACAAGATTTCAAGCTGTGGGTTTGTGTGCAGAAATATTCCTTGCCGTGTTCTAGCTGGGCAGAGTTGTGGTGAGGGATGCTTCTGTTTATGTTTTAGACCAAATGTGTCGTATTGGTCGTTGCTGATCACTTCAGTGATAATGTCTGCCTGTCTGACTCTTGGTCTCCTCGTTCCCATAAGTCAAATTTCTAGGCTCGAGTTGGTAACTGTAGTTGAGTTTTCAGATTCAGAAATCTGTCTACTTTCAGAATGACTGATGTTACATTTTAAAACATTACTGACTAAACTAAACGACTGGATCGGCATCCTATAACTGCAGACGATCTGTCTATTTCAAAGATGATTCAAAACATCCATGGTGGCATTAAGAATCAATGCTCCTCCACAATTCAGGTAACGCTTTCTCTTAGAAATTACAATACAACAGATGGTGTTGTGCTTTCTCCACAGATAGACAGATGCTGTACTTGTATTTAATAGTGCTCAGACAATGGATGGGTGAAAGAACGATGTATTCTCTCAATCTGATTTATAATTTGCACTATTTGATGAGACAATCTTCGATCTAATTTAACTATAATTTTTAGCTATGCTACACAGTCTGGATCCTCGGGTGTGTGGATTCCTGGATCCGCATTGTCAGCTTTGCCAAGAATAGAGCTTCTGTCATAGATTGGCACTTCTCTCAAAGAAAACTGTTGCTGAAACGGTCGCCTCTGACGTGGATTGGTCGTTCGCCTGAGCCCGGTGAAATCAGACAAGGGTCTGGCTATTGGGGCACGTATGTCAGGCAATTCTTGTCTGCACTGGACAGTTGCCTGAGATATTGATCTGGCTATAACTTCTGGTAATGTATCAAGATTTATCTGAATGAAAATAAATATAAAAACAACAAACGTTAGTTCATGTATGCATGAATTTTTATATGCATTACCATAAATCAATATGTTGTTAACACAGTAAAAGTATAACATTTTTTTGTTTTATGACTAACCCTCCATACCTATAGCGATAAAAACATGTTATTTCAGAACCAACTGAACTAAGAAACATAATACAACGACGATGGGCGATGTGTTTTTTTTCCCTCAACCACTACAAGAAATCTGGGAGACAAAGCCATTCACAACCAAATAAACAGATTTAAAATTGTCATGGAACAAAAATCTCAGTCTTGTTCTTAAATCGTTTAGTCACTCTCGATTACAATACTTACTATATTCGAACATGGTTAACCCGTCGCAATGTATATCTCTGAGCGTGTCAATTGAGGGAGAACCGCCCAAAGGTTATGCCGTTTTCAGTATTGCTGGAAGATGCAATTGAAGATAAAATGACGTCAATCGTCTATAGCTTGCTTGGTTTAAGACGTCACTAACAAAGTGGCGTTTAAAAGAAAACCTCCTCAGCGGACAGGCTCAGAGATTTCGGGAGCGACGGTTAACCAAAAACTATCTATTATAGCTAGTGTGTTAGGTACTTGGAAGATTGATCTTGTAGGTTATGTATGTGTATGTATTTATGCCTTTCAAGTGACCATTTAGAGCCTAATTGAGTGAAATACGCACTTAATTTGTGTTCGGATGTATTATCTTCATTACACATCATACAGCTCAAATAGGGTTGGTTCACTCTCCAGCACCAGCCAAATTTAAAATGCTTCTGAAAACGTCGTCTACATTATCTTCACAACATCAGTTATCATCATCATCATCATCATCATCATCGTTATAATCATATCACCATTATCACAATTCGTGATCAGCTATCACCATCAGAAAGTATAACATAATCATTGTCACTACTTCTATAACGCAAGACTTGTAGTTTATAAAGGACAACAAAGCCCATTGTTCACTAACGATTTTATGAACATGAAATAGATTAAATCTGTTAACAAAAGTACACGTACTAGTACTAATAGCTGGCATAATGGGATACGCTGTACTGCTTCTTTCAGTTGAAAGAAAATGCATTTACTGAGGGATGATCAAATCATTATTTTAAACATTACTCTCACTCAGAAGATGTGAAATGGGGCGTAGATCAGAAATTAATATCAGCGATCTACTTTGTCGTTCTGTCTGAGTCTGATTTCTTCAAGACTTTGATCAGGCGTGAAATACGGACGCACACGCTGCCTCTACGAAGATGTTAGAGGGTGATTGTGCGATCGATTCTACCTTGGAAGTATGTGAGAGTTGAGTGTAAGAAGTGTGTGGATGTGATAGTTCGCTGTGCGGGAATGAGTGTTAGTCAATGAATGAGAGTGTGTTAGAGTTGTTGAGTGAAGTTGGTGAATTTAACAATGGGTGAGTATGAGAGAGTGTGTGAATATGAGGGAATTTGAGAATAAAAATGTATGAGTATAGCATTGTCTGTGCATGAGAAAATGTGTGAATATGAGGGAGTTTGAGAATAAAAATGTATGAGCATAGCATTGTCTGTGCATGAGAAAATATGTGAATATGAGGGAGTTTGAGAATAAAATGTATGAGTATAACATTGTCTGTGCATGAGAAAATGTGTGAATATGAGGGAGTTTGAGAATAAAAATGTAAGAGTATAACATTGTGTGAGTATGTGAGTGTGTGAGCAATATATGTGGGTATGTTAATATATGAAATATGAATTTGCGAGCGTTGAAAAATGTATAATGTAATGTTATATGTTGGTTTTGTGAGCTCATTCATGTGTAAGAATTTGAGTGTTTGTTAATGTGTGAATGTATACGAATGTGTTAATGTAAGAGTACCTGAGTATGCACATTGTGGGTATGAGAATGGTTAAATATGAGAATTAAAGCATATAAGGAAATGTAAATATAAAGATTGTGTGGATGTCAGAGTATCGACAAATGTGGGCATGGGAGTATATACGTAGGAAAGTGTGTAAATATTGTAATTTTTTTGTTATGAAAGTGTGTGAATATGAAGGTTTCAGTTTTGCGAGCAGTGGCGGGTGCGGGTAGAGTGATATCAGCCTTCTATAGTTCCTATAGCTGATAAGTTGGAGGATTTTCCTATTTTTTTCTTCTGACTTTTGGAAATTTATGGATGGCTATGGGCTGATATTTACATCATTTTTTTTCCTCGCCCGCCACAATTGTAATCGACTCTTTATCAATATTGTTTATATAGGATCTCACGATTATTTTTACTAATAAAATCGACGCCAATAGATTTTTTTTTTTTTTAACCAGCACTAATATATTTGTCAATGTAGCAATAAAATTGCATCATTTCTGTGAGTAAAACGAAACATTTGAACTTCCTTTGGACCTCCTAATAGGACTAACATGTGATTTGTGGTGATATATTTATTTTTTCGTGTTAGCTCCTGTAGGTCCTAATGTAGTGATCGAACAATGTTGTCGAAATTAAGCCGTCAGGTTCCACATTTGGAAAACTTAAAGATAGAGCTTGGGCCAATACCAATTTAACACTCAGGACTAAGATTCAAATTTACCAAAGGTGTGTACCTAATACACTTTTATATAGATCAGAACTGGGACTACCTATGCAGGCAGGAGAAAAGATTAAACAGCTGTCTTGTACGTTGCCTTCGCAAGATTATGAAAATCAAATAGCAGGGCAAAGTAACTAACTCTAATGTCTTACAACGAGCGAAACTCCTATCGATCATGGCAACACTTAGGATTCGTAGACTAAGGAGCCTGGGCCATGTAAGAAGAATGGCAAACAAACGTATTCCCAAACAAATATTGTATGGCGAACGTATGGACGGAAAAAGACCAAAGGGCAGACCAGTGCTGAGATATAAGGTTGTTTGCAAGGCTTCCTTGAGGGAATTTTCTTTAAGTGAAAGGAACTGGGAAAATGTGATGCGGATCGTAGCACATAGAGTGCAAACATAAAAATTGGCACAGTAACTTTCGAGACAATGCTGATGTCAAATTCAGAAGACAAAAGACGCAAGAGAAAGGAGACAAGGCCCGGTACCGCGGGTACACCTTGCTCTTTCTATGGATGGATCTGTCTGTGCAGGATTGGCAAATTCAGCCACGAGAAAACATGTTCAGTTAAGCAGCACCCAGTATGAGACACTAATGCTTTACCAAATTACTGACTTATCATGATTGTTTGCTACCAACCGTCTATCAAGACGCCAAAGAGCCATATATATATATATATATATATATATATATACGCCCGTGCCGCTTTACACTCCCAGAAAAAATCCGGTATTACTTTGGCTGGATGAACCCGGAAGTCATCGATCAGGATCGAACTCAACCTCTTGTCTTTGTTGTAAAGTTACTAACCACTGAGCTATCGCTATCTCCAATATTTGTCACTGCGGCAGTAAAATGTTATGTGACTAAAAGTGAAAGTATAAAAAGTTCAGATGTGTTAGTTTTGTGCCATAGATGTTTTAGTGAACCTACATTGGCAAAAGTATTTTTATTTATCTATATTGTATTCACATTATGGTACTGGTATTGAAGAGCAGCGGTAGCTCAGTGGTTAGTGAGCTGAACTACAAAGGACAAAGGGTAGGGTTGGATCCCAACCGACGGCTTCCGGGTTCACCCAGCTTTTAATATGTACCGGATTTTTTTTTTCTGGGAAAGTGAACCAGCACAAGCGTAATACCGACCACATTACCCCAAAAATCATGTGCCGAAAGTCTGTAAAATTTATGGTCACTAACACCATATTCCCTATAAGCCACTTGGCGTGGATTGGGTTTACTTTACTTATTTACTTTTTTTTTAAATTTCATATATAATTTGTGGAGAATGGACGTAAACAAAATAAAAGCTTAAGAGCAAAAAGTCAATATTGTGTACAGTGTTAGGCATTTTAAATTTGAGACATAAACATTACCACTGACGTAGAGGCAACGTGTTTAACGACAATGTTTGAGAGAAGTGAAGTGAGAGCTTGTGTATCGCACGAAGAAACATGGCTGTCGATAGTAATCTCAGCCTAGACAGGGAGGTGGATACAGGAACATTTTATATATATAAGAATAGATATGTATATATGTTCCAAAAATAAATATATGCTCTGTATGCAGGCTATCTCATCTTCATTTAAGAAGAGAAGATGGACGTATGTCAGGCATGAAAACAGACTCTTCTAACCGTAACTTCAGGATACAGAGAAAGAGGACGAACTAGAAGAGGCATTAAAAAGAACACTAATAAGAACACTAATAAGAGATCAAAGTCGGCAGGCATAGACTCATTAGATACGATCGATCATCTCGCCAAGAATAGAGATGGATAGCGAAAAACATTACGGGACCTATGCGAATGTCTAGCGGCGCTGCAAAGGATCACGATCAAAATGCAGACTTCATGAGAGTGAAGAGAATGATATTCGCGAAGATTGTATAAATTACTGTAAATGTGAATGTACCAAGAGAATGCCATAAACTACATATATAAAGAAAGTCTGACAATCTACGGAAGATGACAAATAAAACATTAATATAGGATATGATCTTTGAGGTAATATCTTTATCTGAGGGTCTGGAAAATCAAATAAATCAGTCCCTGACATAAAGAAGCGCAGATGAAGACGAAAAGTCACTTGGAGCACAAAGTGATAATAAGAAAGTGGAAGGGAAGATGTGAAAAGAAAAAAAAACAGAGAGAGTAAGAATAAAGGAACATCTTAAATCAAAAGCAATAATAAAAATAATGATCTTGAAGACATTAATAATGGGTTATGGGGTCTTTAGAAACAGCGATAATGAGAAAGAAAGAAAAGATCCGAATAAAATAGAGATGGTGGGAAAGAGGAAAGGAATTAGGTAAAGATCTAATAAAAATAAGGAAGCGGAATAGAGGTTCTGGAGGACATAATGATACTGAACGAGAGGAGGGGTAGATCTACAGGACATAGTTACTAAAAAAATGAAATTAACACCCTGAAGAAGTAATGATAATATGAAAAATTGAAAGACATAAGGAGCCACTGATAATGAGGCAGAAGAGAAGACATGGAAAACAAAGCGATGATGAAAGTGAGGAGGGGAACATCTTTAAAAAAGTGATAATGAAAATGAGGAAATACATATGGAGGACCTAGTGATATTGAGAGATAGAAAGGGAAGATCGAGGATGCAAACAGGATATGAGAAAGAAGAAAGACAGATCTGAAAGACTTAACAATTGTGAGAAAGTTTAAAAGATCTGGACCACATTATGATTCGAAAAAAGGAGAAGGCAAGATCTGAAAGTCTAGGTTGTTACGACAAAAAATCTATAGCCGTGGCGTATAGCATGAAATGACAAAATGGTCGGGAATGCAAAAGTCTAGTGAAATAGAACCAAACTGTTGTTGTTCTTCTCCCTGTTCATCTTTTCTTCCCCACTTGCTTTTCAGCGTCGAGGGGAGATATTATTTGCGGTCTTTTGCTCTTTTGTTAGCCTCTGCTGCTGTTATGCTTCCTAGTGTTTCTAATATTCCGTCAATCCATCTTTTTGGGTCTGGTGTTCTCGTAACGTTTATTGAAGGTTTGCTGCGTTGTGTTTTGATCTTTCTGTCTTATCAACTGACCAAACCATTTTAATTTTAATTTTCCTCTTTGAAATTCTTCTATAAGTTCTTCTCAATTTTTTTATCCCACATATGTTCATGATTGCTACTTTAATATGTGATCTATCTCCATTTTTTTCGATTTATTTGAGCATAAGATGTTTTATCCCTTACTGACCTGCTAAGTCTGTCGTAAGTTAAGGGCTTAACTTAAAAACACAAGTTGGAGGTAGCCCAGATGCGTTTCCCCACCTGCCAGATAGATGTCGCATGTGATCTTTTACTGTCTAACTGTAAATTTTTACATTACGTTTTAGAATCAAATTTTTGTTGGAGGTTGCAAATACGTTCTCGCCTTCTACTCGTTAAACAAATGCAATTTCTTCTATGATATCTCACTAGGAGTACCATATGTTTTTTGACTGAACGGATTGTTTGCGCTATAAAAGATGACATATGATGATAGAAAGTATGTACAAACTTCTCCTTTACGATATATCCTAGATCTTTCTCTTAAACATTGACCAGATAGCAGAACAAAAAGTTGTCATTAGAATAAAGAGATTTCTGGGACCAGAATGTATTTAAATGATAATCTAAAATGCCACCAGCGGCTACTCATGTGGGATTGGATAACGAATGGGATACTCGTAGCAATGAGAGAATTGTTATGGTCTAAGCTTTTCAGTAAAATACGACCAATTAAACACTTGGGACTTTGAGAGTAATAAGTGGAAGCCGCTTACTAGTGGGAATTGTGGGAAAAGTGTTAATACTTTTGTTGAAGACACGCTATGTTGGAGTGCTATTAATGAAACTGGAAAATTGAATCTGTTCATGAAATTCACCCGAGTACTTGGAACACTTGTAACTAGACGCCTGCGTTTAGATTCAAGCGTCTTTTCTTTATCATCTCATAACCCTGTAGGTCATTGGGACATTACTGAAAGACATCGTCACCTTCTTCTTTTCTCTCTATCTTCATTTATTCTTTGGGATTCTGCAAACTCGAGGTCTGTCCATTTGTTATGTTATTCCATAACACATCCCATCTGTTCATATTATTAATTCCACAATTCATGCTTACTCAACGATGCAATCAGTTATATTACTGCACGAAGTAAAACTATCAAACACAACATTTAAGAGCAGAATAAAAACATTTCAAACTGAAAGTTGGAGAGAACTTTTAACGTGCTCTTTTTTTTATTCTTCTGCTGGTGATGTGCATTATGCGGTAGTTGTGAGTAATACTCGAACACTATATGACTTTTTAAAATTTATGAATAAAAATTTATACATTATAAATAGCATAGTCTTGTTTTTTTGTATGTGTTATAAATGTTAAATACGAGCCTTACATAATGACAAAAGATAGGCAGGTCACAAATAGGAAGATTTTAAAAAAAGATTATGTACTTCCAAAATAGAGAAGAGAGTGGAGGTGGAATTATATGAAGCAAGATAAGATAATATGGGATAATATATATATATATAGCTATATTGAATAGAAATCTAAACACTCTAACATAATCTTTAATCGAAACGACTTTTAAATAATTGTTTTCTTTCCTTTTTTTCCCTCACGTTCTCTTACATCCGTTCAAGTGTCGAGGGAGACACAAAGTTCTTGTGCTCGCCCTTTTGGTGGCTTCATTAACTGCCAATTGATGTAGAGTTTTTTAACGTTGTCTGTCATTCTTACTCTGGGTCTGTCTCTTGCTGTTTGTCTTCTCCTCGTTTAATATATGCTTTCTATGATAAGGAATCACACGGCATCCTTTCTAGATGTGCATTTTTATTGAATGTACAAAAATTGATTTATCGCTATAATTTGGTTTATTTCTCTTTCATTAGTTTTGTAAAATCTGGATACCTATTAATAATGATTATGTGAAATCTTATAAAGTCTTCTCTTCTATGGTGCTTATTCTTTCCTCGAAATATAATTTCCGTATCTCATTTATCTGTTTATACTCGTTCTAAACTCTGAGCTTGAGAGACAAGATCAGAAACGAAGAACTGAGAAAAAAAATGTTACGAATAATTCGCGTCATAAAATACATAAAGAAGCAATAGATACAATTGTCTGGCTACGCAAAAGGATAGAAAGACCAAAAGACAACATAACGAACCTTTAATTAACATTGCGAGAGCAACAGACTGACTCAAGGGACGACCACGAAAAAGATGAATTGATGGAATATTAAAAACTCTGGGAAACATAACAAAAACAGAGGCCGACAGAAGAGCAAAAGACCGCAAATTATATTTCCCCTCGAAGATTAAATTCAAATGAGGATGGAAAGAAGAAGAAGACACTTTTTAGTTCAAAACATAATTCAATTGTTTTAAAACAACTGTATTTTTGTGTTTTACTTTCTTTTAATTTTTAAAACGGATCAGATTTAAAAACGGATCTGTGGTGACCTTTAGGGCAACACCAAAATCCTTCACCATATTTAGTTATGGCCCACAATCCACAGTGTCATCAAGTCCGTCGAGTCATTTACGGGTTGTTTACATCGTTGTTGTGTTCTCCTTTCCTGTGGGGACTACTTATAGCAGCTGTTTGACAGAACTTTGGTTTTCTTTAGTGAACGTCCTTCATTCACCTCCTGCAGTGAGCCTCTTATCGTTGTATATTGTTCTACTTTGTACTACCTAATGCGCAGTTTTCAGTTCTATATGTATTTTTTTTTCCTCAAAAAGACACAATAAATATCCTCAAACGAGTTGTGTGAAATGTTGGCAGTCTGTATACTTCCATCACTGTTGTTCATGTCCATATTAAAAAACTGAAGCTTCTCACGCAATCGCTGTTTAATTTTTGTTTTGTATTTGACAGATAACCAAATATTTGTTAGACTGTTAGAAGTTATATGTGTTTCTATATGTGTATATCTACTATTGTGTTATATGTACCTATTTTCATCAAATGAATTATGTATCTTTCATCTTTGGCATATCCCAATCATCTCCGTCATTTGGACCTATTCTCATCGCATCAATGGTTACTCTCCGAAACGAAATAATAATCTGTCCTCCATCGTAACGTCAAATCAACGTCATCAATTGTCTGTTAAAAATGCCAATCATCATCTCACGCCTGACATCCGCCACCCACACACACACACACACACACACACACACACACACACAACTCCAAAGAAACATTCACCGACCTGCAACTGTGCCAGCTTCTCTTCTATCTTGTTGACTCGTTTCTCTAGCTCTCTTTGGTTGCCGTGCATTTCAATCACCAGTTCGTGGATGTTCGACTGGGTCTAAGGACATGACAAAGAAAGCAAATATTGTTATAATTATCTCTATGAGTATAACATCCAAAGATTCGCTTATAACTCAGAAATGGAAGTCTCTGCCTTTCAAGCAAGTGGATTGTATTGCTTTAAATGCTTCTACTAAGTTATTTGTTGTTGCGCAGGTAAATATCAATCGTATATGTTATTCTTCTTTTAACAGCAAATGTCCTAAAATAATTATTATTTGTGATTACAATTGTCAAAGACATAATTGATGTTATCATTAAAACGTTGCTTTTTCATTAAAAATAAAACTGTCCATATTGTGATGTTAATGAGAAAGGAAATACAACAATGTGTAACTATGAGTTATATTCAACTGCAATATCTCAAATTAAAGAAACAGCTTAGTAAATTACATCAATTTTATAACGTGAGCAACAACGACAGAGCAATTGAAAAAAAAAAAAAAAACAATAAATCACGAAACTCCGTACTTCAATTTTTTTCCAATAAAGTAATTTTTAATTGCGTAACAAACTAAATTACTCATTTCTCTTGCCATATATTGGGAAAGCCAATGCTCTCATATCAGGAAGAAATGTCAGTCCTCCTCAGAGAATAAGAATTATAAATAAGCGATTTTTTAGCAACATGAAGTGCATGCTGACACCAAAGCAAATAACATCAGGATTAAACCTGAGAATAATAAAGTGCTATATCTAATTATTATTTGTGTTTTGTGCATAAACATAGTTAATATATAAGAAAACAGAAAATGAAATTTAAGCTCTCGAAATGTGGATTTCCAGAAGAATGGGAATAATTTAATGTTAGGAAGGACAAAACTATAGCTTTAAAACGGCTGAAAATGAAGAAAAAAAAATTCCAACACAATCCGAAAAAGACAAACTAATTATTTTGATTCACAAGAAAACACATCAACTTAATGAAAGGTTTCTTAGGAAGAAATACTGGGTAATTTACAATTGTTTACATACATTACCTCTTTATTTATTACCATACCCTATATAATACATTTTAAATTTATTTTCATTTAAGGTGAATGTCACAGCTAATTTTGTCATTCTAATTATAATTTATATATCTCTCCTCCTTGAGTTATACAACCTCCGTAATATAGAAATTGATCTAATTCTACTGACTGCCCTACATCTATTTTATTATTAATTACTCAAAGTTACCTGTGGTGACAAACGAAAATTCACAAGCAGCTAAAATAGACCCAAGATGCAACAAAACTTGTCAAATCATCGGATAACTATTAAACTATTTTCCAACAAGTAAATTACTATAGAGGCAAAACGGGCACTCTACAATGCAATCTTCTCTCCAACATTGTGCAACCAGTTCCAGAATTAGACCATAGAATGAAGAACAATACGAACAATAACCACTACCGAGATTAAATGTGTCAGACGAATGACAGGAAATAGCATGAGAGATTAGATCAGAAATGACGAACAGGAAAATAGAAATAATTCCCGCCATAGATTACATTTTTAAAATGACATAAATTGTTTGGTCACGTGATACGGCAGAAAGATCAAAACACAACACAAGGGACCTTTAATAAACGTTGCGAGAACACCAGACTCAAGTGCGCCTACGAAGAAGAATTGATGAGGTATTAGAAACAGTACGAAATTTAACAGCAGCAACGGCCAACGGAAGAGCAAAAGACAGCAAATTATTTCTCCCCTCGACGCTGAAAGGCGAATGAGGAAGGAAAGAAGAATAAGAATATTACTCAAAACATTCACTGTACTATTTTATTGGCTGAACGAAATGATATTTATATTCTATTGTCTACCTATTTCTTACTGATTACAAATAATAACAGAGTTTTTGTTTTCTCGATACGTAAATCGACGTTATATAGTAAGTCACCAAGAACAATCACATAGATTATTATTACAAGATTATTGTGTTGAAGAAGGTAGTCACGTTCGTGTATCGAACAGCTTTACTTGAATATTAAAGGTGATTTTGGTGCTCTTGCGACATCTTCATTCTTGCATTTTCTCTTTCTCATCACGTGTTTTTCCTCTTTTTGTCTCTGGTCATCATGCCGTCCTTATGTATAATACTACTCACATCATTCTTCTATCCTCGCTTGAACTTTAATGTTTTCTTTAACCTATGTCTATAGCATGTATTCATTTATATATTCATTTGTTGGGTTCTATTTGCTGTTGTTTGTTTATATTCTGTTTTTCCACATTATGTGAAGTTATCTATAGTCTAGAGCTCCATGAATATAGGGAGCCGAGATAGCTCAGTGGTTAGTGAACTGGACTACAAAGGACAAGATGTAGGGTTCGATCCCAACCGACGGCTTCACCCAGCCTTTAATGGGTAACAGATTTTTTTCTGGGAAAGTAAAGCGGCACGAGCGTAATACCGACCACATTACCCCAAAAATCATGTGCCGGGGGTCTGTAAAATTTATGGTCTTCAACACCATATTCCCTATACGCCACTTGGCGTGATGGGGTACTTTACTACTTTATATATATACACACACACACATATATATATATATATATATATATATATATATATATATATATATATATCATCGTTAGGTTCTATTGTAATTATTTTTGTTGTCGAATGGATCCTGTTGTTTATACATTATTTTCTTGTAAAGTGATGTCTGTGAGGTATGTATTGCTAAATGTTTTGTTGTCAATGTTCGATTCTTTCCTCGTTGTGTTTTCTATATCCGATTATTTCCCTGTTGTGTTGTCTATGTACGATTCTTTCCGTTTAGTGCTATGTCCGATTTTCCCCCCGATGTGTTTGCTGTCTATGTTTAATTCTTTATCCGTTGTGATTATCATAAAAAAAAGTAGTAAAGTACTCCCGTCAGGCCAAGTGGCGTATAGGGAATATGGTGTTAGTGACCATACATTTTACAGACCTTCGGCACATGATTTTTGGGGTAATGTGGTCGGTATTACGCCCGTATCGATTCACTTTCCCAGAAAAAAATCCGGTACCCATTAAAGGCTGGATGAACCCGGAAGCCGTCGGTTGGTATCTAACCCTACCCCTTGTCCTTTGTAGTCCAGTTCACTAGCCACTGAGCTATCGCGGCTCCCAGTTAGCGCATTTGCTTCCTGATTACATGGACGGAAGCTGGGATCCCTGGTGAGAGATATCATCAGAGTTGATATTCGGCACCCTGTGCTATTGTGGACAGATGATAATAAAATGCATGTATTCAAGATGAGCGAGCAAAAACTCTGGCAGTTTAAAATCGGAAAAGCAGAACGTATAATGTTTTCACGGGGTAAAGGTAAAGTACGAGACTTGAATCGGCGTCTTAGCACACCTGTTTTCACCCGTATGTGCTCGGCCACCTATCTAGAAGTGTTCGGAGACTTCTGGATAGTGTCGCTTCAAGCATTGAAACTCACGATGCGAGGCGACATTCCTCACCTTTCCCATAGTAATACCCCGGTATATCACTGGCTGCATCTTCACAAGCAGAAAATAAGAACCCCTATCTAACTGCACAATAATTATTCTACTTTCTAAAATTATTCTGGAGTTCTGCCTGTGTGCTACGGACTTTGTGCACTGGATTGAGATCTTCATGATCAGGAAGGATATCCAAATACTGAAAGTTGTTATGTAAGTATAATGGAAAGGTCACAACATAAATACAAATAACAGAATCTTCATCTCTTTCTTTTCAAACCTACACAACTTCAGAGTCGATCCAGTCAAGAAATGTGTGTATTAAAATTTGTTTTGATGATGTGTGTCAACTTGAAGTGTTGATGATAATACAATCATTAAAAAAAATTATGACACCAACACATTGCTCGTCTCTCTCTCGCTCCATCTCTCACATTCTCTTTCTCACCCTCTCACACTCTCTCCCTGTTTCTCATTTTCTCTTCTTACTCCCTCCCTCTCTCCCACTCTCTCTCCCTTTCTCAAATGTCACGTTCACTAGCAAAGTTCCAGCTTCACTCTCATAGCCTTCAAACGCCGTGATTCAATTACTGAAATTATTTCTAATTTCTTGGTGACAGTATTCCATTCTCCTTAAGAATCGACTGATATCCCACATGGCAGGTCTTTCGTATGAACATGCCACGACATTTTCTCTAATATTCTGATCTAATTGAGACTAGTCAACATATAAACACCAGTTAGCATTTTTTTTTAGAAAATGACCTCACTTCATCTGTTATGTCTCATATGTTTCTTTCTAAATTTATTTTATACATTTAGTTTGAGCCATTTCTCTGGATTAAAAAAAAATGCGGTGTCAGTTGTACAATGAAGATTTGTAATTTTAGTTTTTTGTTGTTGTTCCAGTATTTGATGTTGTTTTTACCTAATTAAAAAAGAATGGGTGTCCTCATTTAATGTTGGTTACGATCGTTATTTAACAGAAAAAAGCATAGACATATTGAAATAATTGAAATAAGTTTACACATACCTAAAAGATCAAATAAATTAACTCACGAAACAGCTGACTGTTGGGAATGAGAAGATGAGAAATCGTACACGCCTGTCAACTAAACAAAGTATCGACGACTAAACAATTTACTTCAACATTTTTTTTTCAGAGACAAAACAAAACATTTGCTATTTTACAAACACAACAATATCATCCACATTTTTCATAGCACATTCATTTTTTTTTATTAAAAATTATTTCGAAACAGCACATTTTTGCTCATAAAAATGTAGTAAAAATAGAATCTTCTAGCGTGATATTATTTCAGAACTCACGAACCAATTTCGTGTAATTTTAATCCTAAAATATCCACATGATAACATGACCGCAACAGTAGAGACCGATAGCAGCAGTAAATACATGCAATTTTACTTTCATGCAAGGAGGTTGGGATCGATAATAGACATTTGTGTTCGAATTAGCTGAATCAATAGGTTACTCGATGTGACCGTCTGAAAATAGCGCCAGTGTTATATTAGCTGTCAACGGTTGTCAAACGGTAAATGGCTGCCATCTTCGAGGGAAGTTATTGTTATTAGTGGAGGACGGTTGTTATCTTTTTGTTTGTATGTCCTTGGTATCTGAATACTTGATTGGTTGTTTGTTTGTTTATATGTATGTAATTGCGTTTAAGTGCAAGGTGTCCAATAAAGAACGTATCGATTCGCCACCCCCTCCGAGGATAGTGAATAGAGAGACATGTAACAAGAAGCGATTGATTCTCATGAATGCTCACTTCAAATATGCCTAATGCACTATATATATTATTTTTCAGTAAAATGTTGCGGACCGAGCAATATAAAATGCGTTGAAAGGTAGATAACAGAAACGTATATTGTGTGGTTCAATTTGTTGCTATTGTTAGGGTCGTCATCACTGTACACTGGACGAATCCATTTTTGTTCCGGTATCCGTCTGGTTCATCTTCTTCCTCTTCTTCTTCTTCTTCTTCTATCCTTCCTCTGCTGCCGTTGGCGTCGAGGGGAGAAACAATCTGCGATTCTTTGCTCTTCTGTTGGCCTCTTCTGATGTTATTCTTCCTAGTGACTCTAGTATTCCCTTTATCCATCTCTTTCTCGGTCTTTCTCTTAATCTGGCGTTTTCGTAGCGTTTATTTAAGGCTCTTTGAGTCATTGTTAGATCCGTCTGGTTAATCTCGAGAAAATCCGAGGAGAATCCTAGCCATGTATATAAACTCCGGAACACGTCCCAGGAAAAAGGTATATTACTTTATGGACGCTCTGTAGTGTGTAGTATAATTGTGGTGGAGATTTAGTTTCCCATAACTCCATTAACAAACTCCGGATGTTGAGTTAAATACCATCAGTCTGATATTCATAACTCATACAATGTTTGCAGTCAGAGACGAACACTTTTACTTTTGTTGTCGGGGTCAACAAACATGAATTGACCAATACCCTAAGTTTTTTGCCCCCCAGTGGTTCCAAAAAAAAAAAAAAAAAAAAAAAACATGACCGCTTCGTTCTGATAAAATGAATTTGAATCGGAAATGACTCGGTCTAAAGAGTGGACGACAACTCTGTGGTATCTTTGCTCACTGTGCCGATTACTGCCTAGGTAACAAGTGAGGGGGAGTTAGGGGTGGGGCTGAGAGGGTTCGAATCATTAGTTTGTAGTGTATGTCCTACATGGTGGATCGTAGATATATCAGCACTTTCAATCATCAGTCTCCTCGGGATCGACGATTTCCACATCCTCCGTTATTTCTGAGAACAAAAGCTCTCTTTGGGTGGCCTTTTGATGGCTATTGATTTACACGTACAAACTATTTGACCTGTTTGATTATTCATATAATCAAGCACTGGTGTCACCTAACTCTTTTCTCTATGTGATGATTTCTTTTTCTATCTGTCCCTCTTACACTCACAGGTCATCTCATGCATCTCTTTCTCATTGTAACGAGTTATATAAATATTTCTTTGGCTGTTGATGTCCACGTTTAGCACTTGAATAAGCTTAATTGACGGAATACTATATATATATATATATATATATATATATATATATATATATATATCGTAAAATATATATACATATTGTAGCACTCTCACTGTGATTGATTTTATATGTTTTTATCGGATGCATCGGGTGCGCAGATAATGATGATCACAATAAATTAAGAAACTGTGCAACAGCCACCGTTTGCAGTGCCAAAGATTAACAAGATGAAAAATTACGACCTAGCATGATAGTATTGAGAAGAGAGACATATATTGAAAGTAGACACAAGTGGGCACGACTCCTCGAATAGGCTACTACAATACATAATACAATCCCATGCTAGTTCATTTAGTGAAATGTCTATGTACTCCAGGAACCGTATATCAAAGTTATAGCTCAAATCATTCGAGTTGATACCAACAAATAAGTTTGAATGCCTATTTCTATGTCAATGGAGATGAAATCTACGACACACAGCATCTATCGAACGTGCAATGTGTTCACCATTTCAGCTATTACATCCGTAATTGATACAACAACAGTGGCTCAACGAATAAGTTAGCTTTTCACTCTCCTTATCGTAATGTATACAAGTATAGATCGTCAGGTGGCCAGTTTTAATAAAACTTCCTTAAATCACTGAGCTCAGCCTTTATATAAACACTTGAACAAGATTTAATGAAATTTTAATTAACAATAAAACAATATTTTCTTTTTCATAACTGACAATGCAAATAACTTAGTTATTATGAGGTAATTATGATAATTTTGGGCAATAATTGAAGTAACTATTTTACATAGCGTAAATTACGGTAATATTTATGTCTCAAATTATCCAGTCAAAGGTCAATCAAAAGGTTCGATCTCACGTCCTGGCCTCCTCACATTTGGAACCCACAGTACGTAGCTGATATAAAGATAATTATAAATATAGAAGCAAAGAGAAATTCAATTTCATCGCTTTTAAGTGTTATCGTGTATGATGTTTATAATGGTTAACACTTTTCAAACATAAACTGTAACGCTTTATGCAACTAATTATGGCAGATATTGTGTTCTGCATGAGCGGTGCGTGGAAATAATTAGACAACGATAGTAAGTTTATCATTTGTTCAACTGTATACTAATAAGCGATGCGATTTCTCAGAAGAATGTTTAAAGTTCCATGAAAAGCTAAAAGGAACAATGAGGAAGTTCTCAAAGAGGCCAACACAAAAAGGGAGCTCCTAAAAAAACATAAGAAAGAGGCAATTAACATGTTTCGGGCACGTCATTAGAGGAAGAAAGTTGGAATACTTGGTTACAACTGGCAAAATAAAAGAAGAGATCGCGGACGGCAAAGAGAGAAAATAATGGATAGCTTGGTGTCAATGCATGGAAAACAGTCAACAATAGAACTGATACGATGCACTGTAGATAGAAGATTATGGAAGGACATGATCTCCTACGTCAAGCGGTATGGCACATGATGATGATGCTACTAATAAGCAAATATATTTGTAATGACAGTGGTGCCTGGTACTTCGAAGTTCGTTCTTTTCAGGAGACCTTTCGAATTCTGGCCTGCTCATAATGCGAATATATTTTCGCTAATAAATAGTGAATTAATTTTTTTCCAGATCCTAAACAATATCCACTTCATTAAACTTAAACATCAAATACACGTAACTTAAGTCAGATAAAAGAGAGGCCAGTGTGGAGACCGTGAAATAGGTTGCTGTTTGGAACAGACGTTCTCATCGGTAAACACATCAAATAACTGTATGTATGTATATATATATATATATATATACACTGTCTCTCTCTCTCTCTCTCTGTTTCCCTCATCTTTCATCTGTCTCTTAACCCTACAAATTGATAATTCTGGTTCACTTTCGCTCTTCTTTACAGTTCCTCTACACGTGTACAGTTTTCACACTTGGCAATAAGTTCACATTATGCTTCACCTATCGATACTACAATCTCCCTTTTAGTTTGTCGTTGCTAACATACTCTTTTCAAATGTTCTATTTAATCATCATCATCATGTGCCATACCGGTTGGCGCAGGCGATCATGTCCCTCCACAATCTTCTATCCACAGTGCATTGTATCAGTTCTGTTGTTGACTGTTTTCCATGCCATGACACCAAGCTATCCAGTATTTTCTCTCTTTGCCGTCGGCGATCTCTCTTACCTTTTATTTTGTCAATTGTAACCAAGTATTCCAACTTTCCTCTTCTCATGACGTGCCCAAAAAATGTTCATTGCTTCTTTCTGATGTTTTTTAAGAGTTCCCTTTTTGTGTTGGCCTCTCTGAGAACTTCCTCATTGGTCTTTTTAGCTGTCCAGGGAGCTTTCAACATTCTTATCAGAAATCCCATCTCTGTGGCCTCTAATCGTCTTTACATTTGTTTATCTACTGTCCATGATTCGCTTCCATAGGTCAGAATTGGTTCTATATAGCACCGACGAACTCTCTTTCTCACTATTATCGACATAGATTTGTTGCATACGATATTTTTCTTTTTCTGAAATGCTATTTTGGCCTGAGCTATTCTGCTTTTTATTTCTGTGGTGCAGTTCTGTTTAATAGACAGTGTATATAAAACAAAATATAAAACACCAAACACACACAAAAATATAGTGAAAATAAAACACTTAAAACACACGAGCGAAACGCACGAATTCACTTTGCCGCATAACAGAAAGGGCATTACTGACAGCGCACGCGCAGTTCGAACGTGGAAGCATCGTTTGAGCTTCGGGTTGAAGTGTTCTCGAATTGAGCGTTGTAACTCTAAGACGTAAGAAGTAGGGAAGGTCGTTTGGAGGACAAGACTTCATTGTATATGTCTATGTTTGTATATGATCTATGTCTTTTCATAATGTATACTGCGTCCAAAACAAAATAGCGTTTAGCAGACAACTATTTGAAATGACAAAAATCATGTGTTTTTTTACATTTATGTTCAGGTCACTGTTTGTTTGAAAGATGGTAGTGATAAATGTATGTATCTTTTATGTGCAGCTTTAAAGCATCTTTTTGTCTTGCCATGACAAAGGGGAGATATACGTTTTGTTTCTCTGTCTAAATCATGTCTCCTGAGCCCACGTTTATTTGTCTGACTAGATTCTCTGAAATGCTGCTTCTGCGATTAGAATTTATTGTACCTCTAAACGCCAAAAGATTTATTATATTACCAGTTCAATCTCCATTTCTTTTCATATTTCATCAAACACACTCACACAATGACACCAAGATTCATAACCAGAAGCCAATCAGATGTGCCGATCAGAAGGAGTGAATCCCACAAAAGCACTGAAACTTTACTCCGCACAACAGGAAGCCACTTCCTTTATTAAACATGAGAAGGCATTCTAATAAATGGCCGCCATCGTTTCAAACCGGAAGTAGCTTTGTGCCAAGGTCATTTCTGCCTTTCTTAACGAGAATATCAGGGACGATCGAATTTTTTCTCATAAAAAATCCACGCTTCAATATTGTCGCAGTTTTCTTGAGCAGTAGTTTGTGGGGACTACACAATTATACATAGGGGACGAATTTAATTCTTGAATATCTGAAAGAT
Organism: Megaustenia siamemsis; assembly: GCA_032433765.1. NCBI lineage: Eukaryota > Metazoa > Mollusca > Gastropoda > Stylommatophora > Ariophantidae > Megaustenia > Megaustenia siamemsis. The sequence goes on along the minus strand of JAVIAB010000092.1, from coordinate 123,262,397 downwards.
TGTTCTCCATTTTTTTTTTTTGCTGCAAAGATGTAAATTATAGAGACAGAAGCCAGATCGAGTTATAATAATCTTACGGCACAAAATCTTTTAGCAGTCAAAATCTGACATAATTGACATATGGCCAACAAATTAAAAATATAAAATTATATCTATTACGCCATTGACGTTATGTGTCCCTATTATTTCCCACTTTTAACGGGGCTGTTTTATAACCACTCAAGCTACCGTATCTTTTTAGCGAAGCTTTTGTCTATAGTTGTATAGGCTTAAACGCTATGAAGGACGTGTCGGTTAGCGTCACCAATGAACACATAGTATCTATTTACAACGTGTACCTCTTCGCATTCATATTTAATCACTGAAGAGTTCTTTTAAAAAGCACTAGTAATAGTGTTCTGGCTTTCATACACATTTTTGTCTCACACATTGTGTGCATATTTACTAGAAATGTAACATTAACAATTTTACAAATGACGCCATAGCACTTAGGGGCACAGAACGGTTGACCATATGCATACAAAATATCCACGCTAAAAATGACGAAACACCTGGTTGCAATATTTATCTAAACAAGTCAATCCCATCAAATTGACTGGTTTACAGGTAACAGTAAGGATGATTTCGTTTCATAGCACATATCATACTGCTAAAGCAGTAGCAAGTACTAACTAATGAAAAAAGAACTGTAAAACTGGAATTTAAATTAAATTAATTCTTCCTCTTCTTTCCTTCCGCATTTCTCTTTCAGCGTCGAGGGGAGATATACTTTTCGGTGTTATGCTCTGCTGTTCGCCTCTGCTACTGTTATGCTTTCTAGTGTTTCCTAGTGTTTCTAATATTCCGTCTATCCATCTTTTTGTTGGTCGACTCTTAGGTCTAGTTTTCTCGCAACGTTTATTGAAGGCTCGGTGTGTGGTATTTTGATATTTCTGCCTTGTCAAGTGACCATCCCATTTTATCTGTTGTTTCCTTATATATGCGGGGTTATTCCTACCTTTATTTCTCAGTTCTTCATTTCTGATAGTATCTCTCAGCCCGTTTCCTGCCATTCGTATAACACATTTAATCTTAATAGATGTTGTTTTTATTGTTCTTGCAACTAGAGTCCAGAACTGGCATTGGTAGCGCAACGTTGGGATGCAAACTGTAATGTAGAGAACCATTATGCCTCTCGAGTTATTTCCTTGTTGGACGATAGTGGTAATTGCTGTCCAATGATTTGACAAGCTTTCTCGCAGTTTGAATCTATTTTTGTTGTTTGTGAATTATCGTTTGTCACTAGACTTCCTACGTATTTAAATTGATCTACATATTTCAGTCGTCTGCCGTCTACAGCTATGGTGATGTTCTGTTTCTCTTTTGCGGTATTCGTGACTTCTGTTTTGTTGATGTTGATGTTGATTTTCATGTTGTATTTTGTGCCTGTGCTATTGAGTCTATTTAGGTGTTTTTGTAGGGTTTCTATTTGTCCATGTATTAGTGCCTGCTCATCTGGAAATAAAAGCTCGTTGATCTCCTCTATAATTGACGGTTGGCTAACTTGCATTTATAGTCTATGTATGTAATAAACAGTAGAGGGTATAGTATGCACCCCTATTTTTACACCTTATCTGACTTAAAAGTTACCTGTGTAACCTGCTGCTGTTCTGACTGTGCAGCTGCTGTTGATGTAAAGACTTTTCATTGGGTTGATTAGATGTTGACGTACTCCGTATTTTGTTGATATATCCCACAGTTGTCGTGTGTTTACTCGGTCGAATGCTTTTTCTTGGTCAATAAAAGCTACATACACATTTTTTGTGTGTTCTGTCATCTTTTCTGCTAGCTGCTTTAAGGTGAATTGAGTGTCAGTACATCCTCTTTTTTTAAATTAATTAATTATATTAATTCCTGCTGAAGTAAATCATGATAACAAATTAATAATTCAAATTATGGTTTTACACATGTAGGAACATTTGTCGTTTTTTAAGATAATTCAACTCATTTTAATTAAAATTGAAACAGTGCAAAGAGAAGTACAGCAGATAATTTTACTACAAAGGAAACTAATATAGGAGAGTGCTTTTTCTGTGCAATTGGATAATCATATTGTTGATTTGCTTGAGATGCAATTTTAAGTCAACAGTAACATGCTTGGACATAACACACGAATAGGGAAGAACAAGATGCATTACGCAGAAAGAAAAGCAAAAACACGAATCAGTTATTTAAAAATAAAATAAAACGTCAAAAATACGTTTAAAATGTTGAAGGTTCATTTTATAAATAGTAGTGCCATTATGTTGAATGCTTATGGTTAGTCGAAGGCCCCGGTATCATTGCAAACAAATTAAAATCCATAATTGCTCAACCGTCCATGGCAGTGGAATCATCCGGATTAAAACTCATCTCATTGAAGGATTAAAACAAAGAAAAGCAGTTGCAGTCCCTTTCACAACACACGCCAAAAGACATAAGGCCAAGCGGCACAGAAAGTGAAGGCAGCTGAACTGTCCTTCATCATACGATAACATAATTCATCGTAAACAATCGAGATATCGAAACCCGATCCTGATAAAAAAAACACAGTTCACAGTGTACACAGAACACTAAACTCAGTAGCTCCTGCAGCAAGCCGGACTTGGAATATGAGGAAAATGCAACAAGCAACATTTTTCAAACTGAGCTTCAGTTTTCACTGGTTCTTGTCGCCTATCTGCCATATTGACCGGAAGTTTTGGAAGTTAAATAAGGTACAAGAGAATACAGTAAAATGTTAAACTAAAAGAAATCACAGCAATAATGTGTAGACTCTACACTGTATAATAACACGAAGTCAGTATGATAAATTAAGTCTATCCAAATGCAAAACACGGAGAGGACAATGTTTCAGATCATTGTGGGTTCAAGAGAACGGGTCACATTATTTATCACTCCATTATAGCTCAAATGTTAAAATGCTGTGGAGGCCAACTGAGAATATTACACAACAGGCCATTTTTTGGAATCCCCAGGGAAAAAGACAAAGAGGAAGACCAAGGAATTCTTGGAAAAGACAGATAGAAGCAGAGATGAAGATGATGGGGAAGACGCGAAACGATCTTAAAAGAATAGCAAGAAACAGAACGGCTTGGAAAGTATTTGTTGAAGACCTATGCTCCACAGGGAGCTTAAAGGTAAAATAAGAAGAAGTTCAAATGCTGGTATAGAAGATATGACTTGAAATAGCTCAACACATTTCGATTGAAAGTGAATAGGCAGCGTCCACTTTATTTTTGCCGTGGACATTCGGGATCACATGGGGCAGCAACCAGTCTTTATTACAATTCTGCGGCAAATATAATTGGTATTACAATAATGTTACATGGTGCGTTATACAGCACTACAGCCTCAGTACAAGAACTGTAGTTTTCAATTAAAATAAAATATTTACTTCGAGACCACTAAAATCCTGAAAGTTTACAGGAACGCGTTTTGGTTAAAATCGTTGAGAATCTCTGTTTATATATTTGTGGGTGTGTGTGTGTGAGAGAGAAATTAAGTTTACCAGTTTCGTAGAATGATTGATATGTAGGCATATCGCGCTGTCTAACTATTCAGACGCTGATCCAAAGAACATTATTTCATGGGAAGAACGTAATTTTTACAATTTCTTCCGTGTATTTGTGCCAGTTCTCCTTTTTTACTACTGTTTTAT
>JAVIAB010000092.1:123143718-123253718 GCA_032433765.1 Megaustenia siamemsis | reverse complement strand
TTATACCTCTTTACTTTGCCTCCCTCTACCTCTTCGTCCCTCAATCTTCCCAGTTTTAACAAATTATTCCAGCTGTTCAATTCTCATTACATCGCCAAAAAAATGATAATTGTTTCTTCCTAATACTGGAAATTAGATTTTATTTTTTTGCATTGGCCTCTTTCAGAACGTTTTCATTACTCTTCTTAGCTGACCATGGTTTTTCTCATTATTCATCTGTATAACTATATTTCTACAGACTCCAGTGATTTTCTTGTCTGTTGTCCTTTTGTCCATGATTCACATCCATATGTTAAGATTGGCTGAACATAACATTTAGCGAACTCTTTTTCTTGTTTCTTTTGTCAAAAATGGATTGTATAGTATCTTCCTCATTTTTTGTAACGCTGCTTTTGCTTGCGCTATTCTACAATTCACCTCTGTTGTACATTACCATCTGAGGTTAATTATGTTCCCAGATATTTAAATTATTTTATCTTTTTTATTATTGTTCCACTTATTTTTATTGTGCACTGCGGTTGTGTCTATTTCTTTCTTGTTACCATTACTTTTGTCTTTTTTGCTATTAAGGCTGAATCCTTTATTTCTTCTTTCCTTCACTATAATGTCTAACATTTCTTGTAACTCGTTTTCAATCTTATTGATTAAGACTATATCATCAGCATACCTTAGATTATTTGTACTGTTATTGTTCTAGTCTACCGGCACAAATAAAACTATAAATAGTTAAACCGTAGTTGTAATAAACAAATGTAATGTTCTAATATATAGTTGCGTAAATATATGTTATGTTTTAAACTTGTACAAGTGAATGTTGTAAACGCTTGCAGCACATATAGCAATTGTTAGCTATAGCGGCACAAAAATGTTATCAATTATAGTTGCACACATTAATACTCGATTTAAAGCCGTCACTACACAATCACATGTTTCACTTATGGTTGCATAATTAGATATTATAAATTATAGTTATACAAGTAAATGTAAATTATATGAGCAAAAATAAATTATATAAATAAACTATAACAGCACAAATATATATATTAACTTTAGCATTATAAGTAAATATGAACTGTAGCTGCACAAATGAATGGTATTAATTATATTCACATATTTTACAGTATTCTAAAGGGTGTCTAATAAATAAATATAAATATATAGTACTTATGCATTTTGTAAGCTATAGATACAAATATTTTTTTTGGCATTTCCAGTATCCTCATCAAGTACCGGGCCTGCTGGCGTAGGTGATGATGTCTCTCCACAACTTTCTATCTCGACAATTATTTATCATTTCCGATGTTGACCTACTGTCATGCCGTTCTCTTAAGATGTCTGGTATCTTTTTCTCTTAGCCTCCCTCTATCTCTTCGTCCCTTGATTTTCCCAGTTGTTACAATATATTCTTGCTGTTCCCTTCTCATTTTTAGGCAAAAAAATGATGATTGTTTCTTCCTAATATTGGAAATTAGCCCTCTTTTTGCTTTGAACTCATTCAGAACGCTTTCATTACTCGTCTTAGCTGTCCACGGTACTCTCAACATTCTTCTGTAAAACCACATTTCTACAGACTCCAGTGATTTTCTTGTCTGTTGTCCTATTGTCAATGATTCACATCGATATGCTAAGACTGGCTGTATAAAGATTTAAGAACTCTTTTTCTTGTTTCTATTGTCAAAAATGGATTGCATAGTATCTTCCTCATTTTTTTGGAAAGCTGTTTTAGTCTGAGGTATTTGCATCTCACCTCTATTTCCATTAAATAAAGGATAATACCCATTATATATTGTCAAAACAAAAATTAGAAACTATGAAATCCATGTTGGTGAACAGAATGTTTTAATAATGATCATCCGTGGAGTGGTGGGGACTAAACTCAACTTTATCTAAAAATGAAATACATCATGTTTATTTATAATAAAATATGTTTATAATAGTTGCACAATAAAACTTCTAAACTATAAATTAAACAAAGGCTACACCGTGTTCTAGTAAATTTACTACGGAAATAAAAACCCAACATTAGCGCTAAATATGACGAAAATTGGGAACTTTCAACGTTATCTTAATCGGACAAAATTGCCTGTTCTTACAATAATATCAGTATGCATCTTCTTACGATGATATTACCAGACTATAATCTTCTAAGTAATGGGATATTGAAATCACCAACCAAATGTTCTAATCACGAAACTTCAGAAATATAACTTCCAAACTAGAACAAATTATTACTACACAGAACTATACAATATTATTACTTCAAGACATGTACCTCATAACTAGAGTTTTTGAGGATAATAACATTAAGTCTAGATATTGCATATATAAAGGGCAAATCTTGAGGGCGTTTAAGGGAATATTTTTTACTAAACCAAAAACATGCAAAGAGGTTAGTAAATAAATACAAGCATTGCAAATCTACTGCAACTACTAAGAAAAACAAAGCAAAATCACGTCACACGATTATTGTAACGACTCAACAAATTGTTACACGCATTCAACTAAAATTGAAACTAAACAGAAATGAACGGAGAAACAATGCAAGCGTAAGGATAAAACGACACGCTCCAACCTGTTGGTAAATCACGTGAGGAATGGAGATATACACACTGGGTACAGGCAGAATACCCGCATGACACATGTTCTATAGGAGGAAAGACACAATCATCATACGATATTGTTATTGCCTCTAATGCTCGCACTATTTTTTATCGTTAATGAGTTTAACATTTCATTGTATATTTAGAATTTAAAAAGCAATATCATTTTAATTTTATCAAATTTCTGTTACTTTTTTTATATTTTGTCAATATAATATGACATGTCGAAGAACGCACAGGCAGAAGTAAAAAGCAGAATGATAAATATAAAGAGAGAAAGAAAGAGGATAAACTTAAATGAAAAATAATTTAGCATACGTTGATAGAACTAGGCAGACAAAAAGAGTAAACTTATTATTATAAAATAAAACAACCGACAACAGAACAGATATAGCAACAACCAAGTCCAAGCAAAATTAACATCAATCTAAAAACTAAAAACAAATCACACATTTTGAGACATTTCGTTTAAATGGAAACAGAAGTTTTAAAAAAATGTAGCAAAAATTATTACGAGATGCTTAATATCTAACACGTGTAGGATGGCATATAACATTAAAATTAAGTTATAATAGTTAACAGAGAACAGTATATAAATGCATTCTATTCAATTGACAACCATAAATGAGAAAATGATACGGTGTATGCATCGTCAATGTTCATAATGTTTAATCTGGAGAATTAAAAAGCCACCATACCCAAATGAAAGCAACCATATGATGAGAAAAGTTAAGTAAGATATAGAAAGTCAGCTCTTAAAAAAAAAACACACCGTAGGCATATAGGGAGCAGCAGACGATGATCACCATTCAGTGATGAGTTATAGCGTTAACAATGTAATTCTACATACTTTACAATGTTGATAACACTAATTCTATCGGAGGTGTCATGAAAAGAATACAGTTTCAGTCACAGATAAAATAGTGAAAAGACTGAACTCTTTAGCATAAGAATAATACAGACACTTTGATGACAACAAAAAAGAAGAGAAACGACATCAAATCATGTTGGGTAAAAAAAATAATTGTATTGCGGCCCGTATGTTGATTGTACCATCGACCAATTCTTAAGGATTCACTATTCCAGGCACTGGTGATTATTTTACTTTACTTGAGAAAATGTAGTGCCACTTTAAATCTACGTGAATCTAAAAACTGCCGACTGTGATCGAATTAGAACCTTAGTTGACCAGTTAACTAACCAAGACATTGCGGTCGTTTCGCAAAGGTAAAAGCGAGACGAAAACAGAGAAGTCCCAATGACCATTGCACATCCTGTGTCAAGCCTTCTCAGATTAAGCTAGAACCTGACGATACACCAAAAAAGCATAGTTATGTATACAACACATACACACACACACACACACACACACACACCAGACACCAGACACAGAATCAAGAGGTCATCAACACAGAACAAGACATAAAACAACTACCAGCACAACGTTCCAAACAAAGAACAATGATTTATGCCTGAACTGCTAAACACAATTCAAACAAGACAAATGCGATTTTGGGGCCATGTTAAAAGACACAACAGCCTACTAAAAGTAATTCTGGAGGGGAAAATACAAGGTAAAAGAGGCAGAAGCAGACCAAGACTAACATGAACGAGCAATATCAAAAGATGGGCAAACCAGCCTATGATAACCTGCACCATCAAAGCAAGAGAAAGAGCAGAATGGCGCTCCATGGCGCAACCTTCGTTGCGGAGATGGCACTCGATGATGATGGTTTATGCCTATGGACTGTGCTTTCTTCAAAGGTAGAGACGTGAATGAATTAATAAAATTGTTTACTCAAATATTAGGACGCTACACGACCAATATGAACTGTTTAACAAGTATCATAGTGGTTCTTATAAACAACAAAGTTTTATTTTGTTTTTATTTAATCTTGATCTTCTTCTTGATCCTTCCCGCGCCGTTAGACGTCACATAAGGCTCGTGTTTTTGTTTCGCCACCAATATCTATTATGGGGAAGCTGTTCGATCTTATCAAATGAGCCTATGCAGGTCAAATTTGCTTCTCCTATGTGTGTTCGTGTCAGTATCTCTATAGGTCTTCCTATTTATTCCTATATCCTGATGTTTCCCATTGAAGAGCCTGTTTTAAAATTCGCTTATTGTCACATTTCAGCACATGTCCGACATATGTTCATTTTATCTTCCTAATTGTAGATGAGATCGTCGGTTGCATGGCAATTTCTCTTATCTCAATACAAGTTTGAAATCATTCCATTGTACACAGAATATTCTTTTTAGGCATTTGTCTTCAAAAGAGTTTAATTTTGTCTCAATCACATTTGATGTTTTCAAGCTTTCACATGCCTAGGTAAGTGTTGATAAAATATTTGATTTTTATTAAATGCAGAACTAAAACTCTAAAGAATATAAATACTTCCATAAAGTCACATTGCACATAACTTCTATAGCGTCGAATGTTTAGTCAAGTAAATGTCTAAACTTGTAGCATCCCAATTCTTTATTACAAGCAAAGTATAGATGTTGAGCATTGTTACATGTAAATAATATGTTAGTAGCGTCAACTTATGTTTGTGAGATATGGCCAAGCCGCCACACTTTCCCAGAGAAAATTAGGGGCACCATTTTCTGAAACTGGATGAAATCGGAAATTGTATTGGTTGGAAAAAAGCATGCCCATAATTGAGAACTGAACCGAGGCCAACTAGTCAACAAGCTTTTCAAAAATTACCAATGCTGTAGCTTCTAATTTGTTTCATAACTACAGTAGCTCTGGTGCTAAAAGCGGTGGATAGAGGACTAGACAAATTCTACTTACTTCAATTATACTAACAACTCAGAATAAAATCGGTTATGCTCACATTATAATATCTCGATATTTGATTACACATTCCAGAACTATTTAATTAGAAAGTAATATACCCCTATCCATTGGCAATAAAAATTTAATACGTTAAGTTTCTTTCTACCCCCCCCCCCCCCCCCGCAATTCGAAAGGTATCAGTGCGCAATATACACATTTTACCGCAAACTAAGGTGCAGTCTGTACATAGTTGAAAGCGTTAAGCCAAAAAAAGATGTTTTAAAATCAAATATAAACTGTTTCACTTTATTGGAAAGAAACATTATTGTAATCACCTATATTTCACTTGAAATACGGACTGTCACCAATAATCAACCAATTTAGATTGCTAAAAGTAAAAAATGGCAACATTTGATTGTGTTAATAACAAAAAGAAAAATAATATCAGAAAGTAAAAGAGAAAGTGGAGATAAGTAGAACTCTCTCTTATTAAGGCAACATTCTAGCAACATAGCCAGACGTGCAATTTATTAAAATAAACCAAGGATAAAAACAAAAAGGAGACATGATAAAAACATTGACACAAACAGCGAATGAATGATTACGATGTCAGACACGGTTACACTTAATGGCTGAAATGTAGAAAACGATGAGGATATAAAAGACAAAATATAAAACGATATATGTGAATATGTAGGGGAGGAATTACCAACTTGAAGACCGAATTGAATTAAACGATATACGAAAAAATACAAGATATGAAATATGCATTGTATAAAATAGTGATGCTCCAGAACGGGAAAACTATAATCAAGCAAACAAGGTAAAGTATTTTGGGTTAAAATTGAACTTGCATACAATATTCAAATCTTCGAAATGAAAACATAATTAAATAAACTGCCTAATTTATCATCTACCGTAAAGATGTATCACGCGCATGGCAGGTATTACAAATTTTGAGAACGATTTTACAAAACGTTACTTCTGAACTGGTACAACAAAACAACAAACTATAGAGATGTTATACTTTTTAGAAAATGACATGACCAAACATAGAGCCGACGTCTCTATCGAAATGTCTTCAGCTTGACATAAATGAACGAAACAAAATATAAACCATTATATGTCGGGAGCATAGCCGATCTAGCCTTAAAATTTTGGGGGGGCACTGCTATAGGCCTACTGTTTTGTTTCAGGTTTGCATAGACATCTTCGCGCTATCAGCAATAAGGGTGTGAGTCACTTGTGTATAATCGTCATTAGACCTTTGACGCAATTTGACTTTTCTAATAATAACGGGAATAAGTATACAGCATAAAATATGCATTTTATAAAAATTAAAACGGCACAAAAAAAAAAAGAAAATCTGTACTCACCAATTACATCAGTTTAATTCGTCTAGGCTTTTCTGCAAATTTCTGCATAACTTCTTCACTCGTGATGGTGTTTTTAAGCAATGTTTTTTCTATGTGAAGCACCGCCAAATTACGAAGTCTATCTTGTGTCATTGATGACCTCAGCCAAGTATTAATCCTGCTCATCGCAGAAAAACTTCTTTCACATGCTGATGAGCTTATTAGTATGGTTATAGCAGCCCTTAGAATTTTATGAAAATGTGGGTAAGTGTTCTTGTTTACTACCTCTTTTAAGTGGCTAAAGCTGAATTGTGAAACTTCCCCTTCTTTGCTCCTAATTAATGTTTTGACAATTGATATTTCTGCTTTCAGGATAGTAACATTCAGTCCTAAACACTCAGCATATTTCTTTACAAATGGAGTTGCCTTTTCATAATCCAAACAAAACAGCCCATCAACAGCACATGCGAGTTGTAAGGATTCTTCACTAAATCTTTCCTTTAACCTTGCTGCAAAGACATCAATAACTTCAAAATATACTTTCATCTTCCAGTATTCTTTATTGCTCACACTTTCAGGGCCATCTAGGGGTTTTCCAACAGTTGAGAGAACAAAACTGTCTTTTAGCATCACACTTTCTTCATGTTTTCTTTTCTTACATACAGTAGGACTTTCTAAGCATATGCCGTGTTTCAGTGAAAATTCTTCAATATTCTTCCAAATCTTAGAAAATTCATCATCAGTTCTCTTGTCTACTATTGTCCGCATAGTATTTGTTATCAGTTCTGCAGCCTGTCCTAAAGTGACATTTGCATTCTGCATACATAGACTTAATACGTGGGTATAAGACAGGATTTCATGAAAAACAAACAGGTTGACAATGAAATTAAATGTTGATATTGATTTCAAAATTCCAATGGCTTCTATGGAGTCTTTGTCTTCATTTCTGTCAATTTCAAATTTTAAAGCTGCCACTACATTATCATAGTGTTTAATCAACAGATTACAATTCTGGTACCTGCATGTCCACCTAGTTGTACTTAATGAAATTATTTCAAAAGGCTTTGTCTGTAACAATCCTGACACCGTTCTTAAAGCATCATGATTTGACGGTTTTGAAAAATGTACATACAATGATTCCAAAGCATTGAATAAAAGTCTTGAAGATTCTATGTTTTTACAAATGTCTGTTACAATAAGTGCAACCTTATGTGCATAACAGTGGAAGTAAACAGCTTCAGGATAAAACTCTCTAATTTTAGCTTGCAGCCCTCCAACATCACCAGACATTACTGCGGCACCATCATAAGTTTGCGCTATTACTGATAATCCTTCAATACTAAACTTCCGAAGAACAGTCATTATCAAATCAGCTAAATCTATTGCTGTTCGTTTGCTTGAGCAATCATAGAAACCAAGGAATCTTTCATGTGGAGTGAGTTCATCGTCAACATACCGAACGCAGAGAGACAATTGTTGCTGTTTCTGACATCTTGCCCCATCAGCCATAATTGCAAAAAACTCGCATCTTTTAACCTCTTTAACTATTTTCTCAAAAAGAAGAGCTGAAGTTATGTCAATCACTTCATTCACAATAGTTTTGCTACAAAATGAAATGTTTTTTGTAAAATTTTGTTTAAATGTACTATCATACTTAGCAAACACCTCGCAGAACTCTAAGAAATTACCCCTACTATTAGATTCTTTCTTTTCATCATGTCCTCTGAACGCAATGCCCTGTCTTCCAAGAAGTATAATAACATCAACAACTTTCGCCATGTACTCTTTGTTTTTTTCCACTTCGGTCTTATGTGATTTTGAAATCATTGACATGACACTTCCTTTTTCATTACTATATTTATGCATTGCATATTTTTCCATGCATAACAAATGACTTTTACTTTTTCCATGTTTATCAAGTTTTTCTTTTAATTTTTTCCAGTTTCTAAAACCAGATTTAGTAAATGTTTCTTCACATGCAAAAGATTTGTCAAATACACGACAAACGTAACAAAATGCTGCATCTTTTCGTTTACTATATTCTAGCCAGTGATATTGTTCAAAATAAGCTTTAGAAAAAGAACGGTTGACTTTACCACACAGTGAAGGCGGGTAAGATCTTAAGACTGGCCTTACTGGTCCAGAATTTAAATCGCCCAAGTCCATCTCACACTGACTATTAATATCCATACTGGGTCCTGCCACTGGTCCATAATTTAAATTGCCCAAGTCCGTCTCACACTGATTATTAATATCACTATTGAGTGGACCAGCTTCACTTTTTATAAATGTAATTGTACGAGTATTAGGCAGACTAGCGTTGGAAACGAGATCACTTTCAGAAACTGGCTCACTGTTAACTGTATTAGTAGTTGTTGATGTAATAGTAATTTTTTTATCCTTCGTTTCACTAGGACTAATATCGACCCTAGATGTAGGTGTAAAATCAGGAAGCATAAAAGCAGATCGAGTTTCAGTTTCGTGTGATTTTGAAACTTTTTGAAAGAAATTTGTAATTCGTTTCATTTTTAAAATATATTAAAAACCTTTAGACATTAATAACAACTAAAATAAAACAGGTAGTCCGCAACTAAATGAAGTCCTTTTTACAGCATATATAACAAATATATGTACACCGGCAAACAACTCATTAAACATATCTACTCCCTTGTCCCTTGTGCTGTCATAAAATCAAATCAGCACGGCAATTTTGGCACCGCCAGCCAGAGCGATAAATAATTAACATTTTCTTCACAGAAGAACAATCGTACACAAAAAATATCGTATTTTTTTAGTTGTTTTTCCGTGGACATGATTTCAATATCAAAAGATTGAATAAATAGACCTATATATTTGTGAATTTTTTTTTTATATTACCTCTTTTCTTCTTTAAAAATAATAATAATAAGTAAACAAACGTTGCTCTCACTTTATTAATGAATGTACTAAGAAGTACGTTTTTTTTTTTGGGGGGGGGGGGCAATGCCCCCCCATGACCCCCCCCCCCCCTAGATCCGCCCATGGTCGGGAGAAATAATACATGTAAGAAAAATTTAATATAATTATGAAAATGCACATAGAATTATAATTCATTCAGCGACAAAATAAAAAAAAAATGTTTAAAACGTGCAAAGAAAAGACGCCTAAAACATGGGGGAAAAATTGTATAAAGTTGACCTGAAAACAAGAATGGAAAGAGTTAATCCAACATGGGTTAAAGAACTAAGTCTAACTGTGCGGCTGTTCTCCAAAGTGAAAAATCTACGTTCATTCGTGGAACATGAGATCTTGCCAGTAACACTGATGTCCTCTGTGCCGAGGAATTGAAATGGACCGCCACATGAACAGCCGAAATAAGCAAGATGGCATGGAGATATTCACTAAAATGCTTATGTAAAACATCTACCCGTATCACCAATGTATTTCCTCTGCCAGAGTTGGCAGAAGTTATGATAGATAACGCTTTGTACAGTGTTATCACTGCAGAAGGCAATCTGGTCATCAGAAATAGACCCTTCCAGTGAGTGTTTCGGCCATTTAGATTCTTGATACTCTAAGAAAGGGTGTAGGGCGGGCCTGCCTAAGTCATGACCACGTCATGACCACGATACCCAATTAATCTGGTTACTAGTGAGGCCTTCAATTCCAATTCATCGGACCATTCTATCGCTGTCGCGTTCCGCATCACTGGCATGTTCCTCAAATAAACGCAGATATTTCACTTTTGACAACCGCCTCTGTTCTTTAAACCTATGCGGGATAAACTCTTTCTGTTCATGTATTTTATTATACATCATGTTTCTTTCTTTAAATTTCATTTTCACGTTTTGATGACCTTTCTTTGCACAATTTAACACCACTCTTCTTCCGACTTTTTTTTTTTTTTTTTGCAAAACGACCAACTCATTTTGTGTGCACTTTCATGACAGTATTATATAACATTTTATATGAAACTTTGGCTCTTCTCTAGGTTTGTCTTTCTTGTGAAGCTGTAACATCCTAGTCCTTTTCCTTTATGCTACAATTTTCAGCTACGGTTCTGTCCTACGTGATTTTTAATGTGAATTTCTTCTAACTAGGAAATAGCCTACTTGTGTGTAAACAGTGACAGTTCGTTGAGCTTTTCAGTCAGTTTTTTTCCCATTTTGATAAAACAGCTGCATTTTACATTTTATATGTTATAAATATATGCCTGACAGTTTTATATTATACCACAGACAGAAAAAAGAGCAAACATTCTTTTTTCGTAACCAATGAATATACTAGAGTCTTCATTGTTGAACGATAATGAAAGAGAAATAAGACAAATACAAAATTGAATATATGAAAGGAAATATGATGGTCTTTAAAAGACCATATTTGAAAACAAATTCTCAAGTGGATGAAAAACAAAACAAAACCAATACATATTTGAGTGCACTTAGTCACATATAAACTGGGATTGACTGCAGGTAACGCTGTACATCTTGATTAGGACAAAGGAACACCAGGTTAATTGTTATGGGGACCAAATTCAACAGGGACAACCTAACTGATGATGATGTTAATGTTTAATAGAATGGCGGCGAAGTTTTATTAATTTACTTCTCCACTCTTGCAAAAATCATCACCTTCACACTAGGTACCGTCTTTCTGGCACAAACTATCTCATCTCTCCACAAATCTCCATTTCCACAGCTTTTTTCTAATACGTCCTTTTGTTTACTTCATACTACATAATTCTTCTAAAATGTCTGGTGTTTCACTTTCTTTTCAATATCTTTTTTCTAAATTGTGTCCTGTCCTCACAATATATTCCGTTATTCCTTTCTTACTACATGCAAAACTTCTTGGTTGCTTCCTCCGTATTTTGGCAACACGTTTTTCTGCAAAACTAACTAAAAATAATAGGCAAAAAATATGTACGGCACGAAGAATTATAACTATTTTCAGATACAGTTTCCGTTTTACATTATTACTCTTTGCAAAGTTCAGAACGTCAAACTCCACTATAACGTCAACTCCTTTCATTGGTGTCTAGACAGCACATTAATATCAATAATGTACAGCCTCAGATCGTGGGTTCATGTTTTAAAATAACAAGCAGTTAGTTCTTGTCTATAAGAAAACAAAGAGCAAACTCATGCAGTCAAAGTTTGCTGCTCTACAGGCTGTCTCACTCGTTACGAAACCCAACATTTCCTCACTAAACATTATCCTGTTTGCACGCAAATGCCGAAAGTGACCTAACTGCTGTGATGTCGTCACATTTCCTATATAATGAGGTATGTCCGCTTAAAAATGCCCTTTAAAAATCCTCACTAGTCGTAAAACCATTAAAGAATTACTGAGTTTCGCAGCGAGTGAGACATTCTATATAATGTATAGGAAAGAATTGAACGGCAAGTAGCAGACAGCAAATTCATAATTTAATGCAGGAAATCCATGAATATCAAACAGAAGACAGCAAATTCATATATTAGGCGGTAAATTCATTTTTATAAGACAACATGAGGAAACAGCATATTCACACATATACAAAAGAATACAATACATTCATGCCTACACCACAGGCAACAAAAGATTTATGTTTACACATGTACGTTTTACACAAGAGCACACAGCAAAATCATGCTTGCACAAAAGCAGTCAGTAAATTCAGGTATTTTACAGCAGAGAGCACATTCATATTTATAAGACAGCAAATAATACATTTATATGTATGAACAGACAGTAAATTGATATTTCTTAAACAAGAAGCAAAAATAGATATAGATATAAGACAGCAGCCTGCAAATAAATTCATATATAAAAACCAGCAACAGCAGAGAGTGTATTGACAATTCATGCGTAGAAAAAAAACAGACAACAAATTCATAACTTAGGACAGAAACTGCATGCATTTTCATTAGTAGAGAGTAATTTTATATTTATAACACCACCTTTTAGTTAATCGCAGTTCTTCAGACCCTTTTTAGCGAGTACCCACCACGGAGAAGTTCTCTTCATCTATCTTTGTTCGTGTACACATTGTCTATTTTTTTCATTCAAAACTAATGTTTTTTTTAAGATTTCCATAACTTTTCTTTTTTATGTAGTCGCTCTATATCATTCCTGCTTCCTCCTTTCTTGTAGGTTTTATCATAGTACAAGATTTGCTATGCTGGCACAATGGTTTTTAATCATTTTCATTTTATATTCATAGTGTTCTATTTGATTGACATTTGTTCTGATATATAATCAGGCAGCAGACAATAAGCTCAGAAATATGAAAGAGCAACCTCAATCGCTACACATTCAGTGATGTCGTGTTACCGCCATCAACGAATATCAAAAGATTGGGTTTCACATCAGGGTCGTACCAAAGGAGCATCCCTAGTAAAGGTTGCACACTGAAGGTGCATGATAGTTTAAATGGAACAATCTAAGAGAATAAAAGCTCAGTCATCATCAGGTACCATGCCTGCTGGCGTATGTGATCATGTCTCTCCACAACTTTCGACCTCGACAGTTATTTATCATTTCTGTTGTTGACCTTCTGCCAAGCCATTATCTTAAGCTGTCTGGTATCTTTTCTCTTTACTTCCCTATATCTCTTCGCCCCTCAACTTTCCCAATTATTGCAATATATTCCAGCTGTTTCCTTCTCATTACATGGCCAAAAGATGATGATTGTTTCTTCCTAATGTTGGAAATTAGATCTCTTTTTGCTTTGGCCTCTTTCACAACTTTTTGAATACTCTTCTTAGCTGTCCATGGTATTCTCAACATTCTTCTGTAAAATCACATTTGTACAGCCTCGAGTGATTTTCTTGTTTGTTGTCCTACTGTCCATGATTTGCACCCATATGTTAAGACTGGCTCTACATAACATTTAAGAACTCTTTTTCTTGTTTTTATTGTCAGAAATGGATTGCACAGTATCTTCCTCGTGTTATGGAAAGCTGCTTTTGCCTGAGCCATTCTGAATCTCACCTCTGTTCTATATCAACCATCTGAGGTTAACATTGTCCCCAGATATTTACATTTGTTTATCTGTTTCAATATTGTACCACTTGTTTTTATTGTGCATTCCGGTGATATATTTTTCTTTGTTGTTACCATTACTGCTTTCTTTTTGTTATTAAGGCTTAGTCCTTTATTTTTGCTTTATTTTTGCACTATAATGTCTAACATTTATTGTAACTCTTTTTCACTCTTAGCAATTAATACTGTATCATCAGCATACTTGAGACTATTTATATTATGACCCCCGATTGTTATTCCAGGCATGCCCCCTTATGGATCTTAAAATAATTTCACTATACATATTAAATAAATTTGGTGACAGCACACAACCTTTCCTAACACCCTGTTTTATTTGTTGAAACATTCTCATTTGATGTTCAGCTTTTATGGCTGCTGTTTGTTGCCAGTATATGTTCTACAGTATATGGAGTCTATAGAAATGTGGTTTTGCAGAAAATGTTGAGAATACCATGGACAGTTAAAAAGTGTAAGGAAAATGTTCTGAAAGAGGTTACAGCAAAAAGAGAGCTAAATTCCAATATTAGGAAGAAACAATCATCATCTTTTGGCCTTGTAATGAGAAGAGAACAACTTGAATATATTGTAACAACTGGAAAAATTGAGGGATGAAGAGATTGAGGGAAGCAAAGAGAAAAAATAACAGACAGCTTAAGAGAATGGCTTGGCAGAAGGTCAACAACAGAAATGATAAATAACTGTCGAGATCGAAAGGTGTGGAGAGACATGATCACCTAAGCCAGCAGGCCCGGTACTTTATGATGATGATATGTTCTACATTATTCTTAGATCCTTTCTGCCAACATTTATGCTTTCTAAAATTGTGATTATTTCTTGGTGTTTTACTTTATCAAATGCTTTGGTGTAATCTATGAATCATAGGTATAGATGTTTTTTCACCTCTATGACTTTTTCTGCTAAAGATCTTATGACGTTTATGGCATTCCTCGTTCCTTTACCTCCAACAAAACCACACCGTCCATCACTGATGTCTCGACTGATTTTGTTCCGAACTCTTCGCATGATGATTCCTAGTATTATTACTTAGTGAACTCAGTGATACTTGGTAATATATAAAGCTCAATACAAGGCGTACATGTGAATGATGATCTGTCGTCTGGTGAGATCATCAACATCTGTGAAACAACCCTGGATACAATTACGCCATGAGTCAGATTGAAGAAAACCAAAAGCTGGATGATCATTGCAGACAACAAATTACTGTTGGTGACGTATAATAGTTACTTGAACTGCTAGGTATAAATCACAGTGCAAGGAGATTCACTAACAATAGTATGAACCCAATACTCTAATAATTGAATGAATACAATTCTCTAATAATAAGTGGATTGCATCCAATCTTCTTATAAATACACGATAACGATTATCCTACAAAGTTAGTAATGGGGAAGAGAAAGGACTGAACTTTTTTTCCGTCATCAGCAGCATCATCATGTGCCATAAAGGATGGCGTAGACAATCATGTCCTTTTTTACAATCTTATATCTGCCGTGCAGCGTATCAGTTTCATTGTTGACTGTTTTCCATGCCATGACATCAAGCTATCCAGTATTTTCTCTCTTTGTTGTCCACGATGTCTCCGTCTCCGTATGTTGCCAGTTGAAACCAAATATTCCAACTTTCCTCTTCTCATAATGTGCCTGAAAAATGTTGATTGTTCTTTTCTCATGTGTTTAGGAGCTCCCTTTTTATGTTGGCCTCTCTGAGAATTTTCTCGTTGGTCTTTTTAACTGTCCAGGGAACTTTCAATATTCTTCTGAGAAATCTCATCACTGTGGCCTCTAATCGTCTTTTAAATTGTTTGTTTACCGTCGATTATTTACTTCAATAGGTCAAAATGGGCTCTATATAGCACTGATGATCTCTCTTTCTCACTTCTATTGACATAGATTTGTTGCATAAGACGTTTTTCATTTTCTGAAATGCTATTTTGGCATGAGCTATTCTGCTTTTTATTTCTGTGGTTCTTCGTCCATTTGATTTTATTATTGTGCCCAAGTATTTGACGCGTTGCACTTGTTTCAGATTTGCCCTGGTTGTTTTTATGGTCCATGATAGTGATGATTGTTTCTTCGATATGACCATTCTTTCTCCTTTCTTGCTATTCATACTTAGACCTTTCTTGTTGCTTTCTTTTACTATTATGTCTATCATTTCTTGTAGTTAATTCTCTGTCTCTGCTATTAAGACTGTGTCATCGTTATGAAGCAAATTGTTTAACTCGTGGCCGTTGACTTCAATGTCGTTTATCTTCAAACCAAAACTAGATGTGGATGATGAGAAATTTGATCTTTATAGATACCGATTGGTTAACAAACGTTGTATTCGCTGTAATTAATATTTAGACATTTTTAAGGCAGATTTGTTGCAGTTAGACATGATATTCGACGAGGAGTATACTCAGCTAGACATCTGTAAACGTTCAAACTAAATCAAATGTGCAAAGTCCATGTCTAGATAAGCTACATAATGCTGATTTAGCTAAGGGGAAAACATAAATAAATAAATGAAAAAACATTATGAAGTACCGTTTACTTAAAAGTGTTATTTATGTAATTTTATCTATTTATATATTCAAGGAATTTATTAATTATTTATAAAAATATTTAAAGATGACAAAATGTGATTCCATATATTCGGAACTGATCATAAAATCAGAATGGTAAATGATTTATTAGTTCTGTCTGATCGGATCGATAAAAGCCTGGCACTATGAATATTTAAATGCTTTGCACTCACATTTTGTAAATGTAGCGCTATTGCCCCTTTTGTAGTTCAGGCAATGTCGAAAGATACACAGTACTACCTTTTGAAGTCTAGCGATATAAATGATGATTGTTCCTGATGTTAGTTTGTTTTAAACATTGATACATTAGTCTTCTTTGTTTTGATTGATTAAATATAGTAAATGTGTCTTTTGTGCTGTTTGCTGTTTAAACATAATCAGTGTGACTTTTGCATCGTTTGCTGTTTAAACATCATAAATGTGACTTTTGTGCTGTTTGCTGTTTAAACATAATCAATGTGGCTTTTGTGTTGTTTGCTGTTTAAACATAATCAATGTGGCTTTTGTGTTGTTTGCTGTTTAAACATAATCAATGTGGCTTTTGTGTTGTTTGCTGTTTAAACATCATAAATGTGACTTTTGCATCGTTTGCTGTTTAAACATCATAAATGTGACTTTTGTGTTGTTTGCTGTTTAAACATAATCAATGTGGCTTTTGTGTTGTTTGCTGTTTAAACATAATCAATGTGGCTTTTGTGTTGTTTACTGTTTAAACATAATCAATGTGGCTTTTGTGCTGTTTAAAAATCAATATGACCTTTGTGCTTTTTGCTGTTTAAACATAATCATAGTGGCTTTTGTGCTGTTTGCTGTTTAAAAATCAATGCGGCTTTTGCCTTGTTCACTGATTAAACAAAGTAAATGTGGCCTTTTATGATGTTCATTGGCCAGGCACAGTTGAAGTTCACTAAATCAATATAATAATAAGTTAAATTCATAAAAATGTGTATTCAAATTTGTGTCGTCTAGAGGTTTAAACTTCATTGATTTTCATATCTCCATACGGTTTTGTGCTTCTTGCCGGCTGTTTAAAACATACAACGTGTCGACCTCTTCACTGAATTGCTCTACTCGGTCCATGCTTAATTCCAAATTCTTACAATTTAAGCTGTAAAGTGTCATCGATTTTCGTGTACGCATGTTGCGATGACGGATTGACCAAGGAATGTCAACATGACCTTTGTGAACATGCTGAACATAAAGGTAAACATTCCTTTCTTACATCTCCTTGTAGATCCCAGACCTTGAGCAAACTTCTGCAGTCGATTGGGAAAGGGAGTCAGCCCTTGACTTAATCTTCTGTCTCCTGTTTCGTGCGGGAATTGTTTTTTTCTGAGTAGCAATAGATTTTTTTTTTCCACAACGGTTAAATGCATACAGGGCTTCTTTTAAATTGATAAATAACGTATTATCATCGTTTATGTATGAAAAGTTAAGAATATAACTATCAAAGCTGCTTATATAAGTAATTAAAAAATAAACTATAATATAATAGCTGGTAAAGTAAAGTGGACGGAAAAGCAGTGGAAGAAGTTAGTCACATATCATGCAAGCTGCCTAGATCGGGAGCGAGACACGAGGAGGGAGATTAGAATCAGAATAGCGAAAGTAGCAATGGCTTTCAGAAATCTTGATAAAATATGCAAATCAAAATTACTAAGCACAAAAAAAAGCGTTCAAAATGTATTATCTACCCTTACTTATGTTTGCGATAGGAAAATAACTAAAGAAATATTTTAAATAACTGGATGCATTTGAAACAAATACATGAGGAAAATACTTCGCATATCATGAAATGAGTTCAAGACAAGTGCGGAAATAAGAGAAATGACAAAGCATCCAAAAATCTCAAATATAATCAAGAGAAGAAGATGGTCATATGTTGACCATGTGATGAGAAGAGACGACAAAATAACCTCAAAACAGGCTCTCAAATGGGAAACAGATGGTACTAATAAAAAAGATCGCCCTAGAGAAACACTAAAAGAAACACTGAAGCGAGAGGCAACATCAGCAGATATCAGCTCCCTCACCCAGATTAGAGCTGTGTGGCGAGACACAATGCAGGTTCTGTGCATCTAGTGTGTCACATAGTTGTAAGATTGTTGAAGACAATATTTTTTTTTTAGAAATTCTGCACTCTGTGCGTCTTCGACTCGAAAAACCAATAGACAGACAGACGGACATGCTGACAGACAGGCTTACGTACAGACAGACAAACACGACAGGACAGGACAAGACCAACAGACAGACAGGACAAGGAAGACAGACAGACAGAACAGTCAGAACAGGCACGACAGACAGAACAGGCAGACCAGCACAGATAGATAGATAGATAGATAGATAGATAGATAGATAGATAGATAGATAGATAGATAGATAGATAGATAGATAGATAGATAGATAGATAGATAGATAGATAGATAGATAGATAGATAGATAGATAGATAGATAGATAGATAGATAGATAGATAGATAGATAGATAGATAGATAGATAGATAGATAGATAGATAGATAGATAGATAGATAGATAGATAGATAGATAGATAGATAGATAGATAGATAGATAGATAGATAGATAGATAGATAGATAGATAGATAGATAGATAGATACTATCCCAGAAAAAAATCCGGTACCCATTAAAGCAGGGGTGGCCAAATGGCGGCCCGCGGACCGGATCCGGCCCGCCAGCCTAGTTTTCTTGGCCCGCGAAGCTCCACGGACTTACTTCATTTTTTACCCCTAATAGCGGATTTCTCCTGGTTTTAATCCGTGTCGGAGTTAACTCTTCTATCGTTCAAGAATACACAATTTGAAAATCTCTGTCAATTTCTCGCAACAGCTAGATTGGCAACATAATTTCAAATAACACACACACACACACACACACACACACACACACACACACACACACACACACACACACACACACACGCACGCACGCACACGCGCGCGCACACACACACACACACACACACACACACACTCTGCACAACTAATGATGCCGACAATATTCAAAGTCTTTGCTTCGAGTTGGTACCGCAAAGTTGCTTTATTGTCAGTGCGGTGATAGCGTCAGATCTTTGGCTCAACATTTGTCGTCTGGACTTGTGGTGGCTCTTTCATTTCGCGGTAAGGGGTTAATGAGGTTGGGAGGGACAGGGGTGAGGGGACTTCGTAGCTCTAATTCTGTCTTTGAAGTTACATTCAAAATGTTTCACTGTTCGCCTTCATTCCCTTTGATCCCATCGTCTTGTCTTGTCCATAAAATGACTGCAACGTGTTTATTTGGTCACAATCTTTTGATTTCATTGTCAAACACAAGTCTGTGTATAACTGTCAAATCTGGACCTATTTTCGATAGTGGACCAACATTCTGTGACTTTTAACTTTGATGTGAGATTTTGTATTAAATCATGTTAAAACGTAGAAAAGTTGATTGTGAAAATCGCATATTTAAACCTGAATGGGAATTAGATTATTTGTTCATCTTCAATAAGGATAGTAAACCTCAGTGCTTAATTTGCGTTCAAGTGTTAGCCGTTTTGAAGGAATATAATTTAAAACGGCACTATGCCACACATCATCAAAACATGTATGAGAAACATAGCATTGAAGCTAGGAAGCTTTTGGTTGAACAGCTGAAGACAAAGTTGAATCAACAGCAAAGTATGTATACAAAGGGCAATAAAATTAAAGAGTCATCGATCATTGCATCATATACAGTTACCTATGAGCTTGCAAAATCTAAAAAACCCTTTACTGACGGAAATTTTGTGAAGAAATGTGCGATTCAAATGGCAAAGGCATTCGGTCAAAAAAAAATAGCCAAAGAATTTGAATCTGTGCCTCTTTCAAAACAAACTGTAGCCAGAAGAACAGAAGACATCAGTCTGCAACTGTCTCAAAGTTTAAAATCTTGTATTGAAAACTGCTCATATTTTTCGCTCGCGATTGATGAAAGTACTGACATCACTGACACTTGCCAGCTTCTTATTTTTGTTAAAGTTATCCAGGAGGATTTTACTGTTATTGAAGAATTGTTGAAAGTTCGCTCTTTGCATGACACTTGTAGAGGGACAGACATATTTTCTGCAGTTCATAGTGCCGTAGATGAAGTAAGGTGGTTTTGGAAAGTTGTCTGCAGTGTGTACTGATGGTTGCAAAGCTTTTATTGGTTCAAATACTGGTTTTGTTGGACTTCTAAAGCAAAACAAAATTAACGTACATACATTGCATTGCATAATTCATCAAGAGGCCCTTTGTGCAAAGTCCATAAATCTAAAAGACACCATGGCTACTGTTGTGAAAATAACAAATTTGATAAGAGGAGGACACCAGTCTTTAAATCACAGGAAGTTTTTATCATTTTTAGAGGAAGTAGATTCTAGCTACGGTGATCTCCTGCTTTATACAGAAGTAAGATGGCTTAGTCGAGGGAAATGTTTAATAATATTTTTTGAACTGAAGAATGACATTTATGACTTCCTGCGAGAGAACTTACCATGCTCCATTGATCTTCAACATGCACTCAAAGACATTAATTTCCTTCATAATCTGCAATATCTCACAGACATCACACAACATTTGAACATATTGAATTTGCAGCTACAAGGGGAAAAGCAAACCATTTTTCAATTGATGGGATATGTTGATGGTTTTAAAAAGAAGCTGAATCTATTTAGACTTTCTTTGCAAAAAAATGATCTGTTCCATTTTTCAAGTTGTAAGCAGTTGTTGTCAGAGATAGAAAGTGCAAACTTCAGTAAGTACGCAGCTGACATTGAACATTTGATTTGTGAATTTGATCGACGATTTCAAGATTTTGAAATGTTTCGTCCGCAAACGGAACTTTTTAATAACCCAATTAAGTGCACAGTGGAGTGCCAGCCATCAGATCTTCAACTAGAGTTGTGTGACCTTCAGTGTGACCCCTTCCTCAGTACTGTAAAGGCATTAGGAGCTGACTTCTGGAAATTGCTACCAAATGAACGTTACCCGTGTCTGAGAAAATGGGCACTAAAGATGTGCTCTATATTCGGCAGCACATATCTCTGCGAGACAACATTCTCTTCCATGAAGTTAATTAAATCTAAGACCAGGAACAGAATGACCGATTCGACATTGTCCCATACTCTCCGAATCGCCACGTCAAAAATGGAAGTGGACTTCAAATCTCTGGTGGAAAGCTGTGACAAGTCACAATCGTCGCACTGAGACATTAAAGGTAATTTTAAAATGAATAATTAATGGATTTGTTACAAATCAAATATGTAGTCAAAGTGCAAGCATTATTTATATATTACTATATCGCATAGGTCCCTACTGTCATTTTTGACGATATTCTTAAGTGTGGCCCGCGGGTCTTGGCCTTGGCTTTAATCCGGCCCTCGGGCAACCTCAAGTTGGCCACCACTGCATTAAAGGGTGGGTGAACCGGAAACCGTTGCTGGGATCAAACCCTAGCTCTTGTCCTTTGTAGTCCAGTTCATTAACCACTGAGCTATCGCGACTAACCAGGAATGGGGTAACTATCGCAATTGTAGCTTTTTCTGACATTTCATCGGAAAGTATAGTTGCTCTACTCTGATCTGCTTATGTTCAAGTTTCACTGCAGTCAGGAATTGCTCGCATCCGCTCCACCACATGTCATTGGAAAACCGCCAACGCGCTTCCACAGATTCTGTTAACAAGGTCGTCATCCGTGCAGCCCTAACGGCGACACAGGTGACGATTCGAAACGACTTCCATCGCAAAGTAAGCGCTCAGTAACCAACTCACTCTAGTTCACTCGATAACACGTGTAAGCTGAACAAAGCACGAACAAGGCAACCTGTCACGTTTAAGCGATTACACTAGTCTCTGTAGAAACAGGGCGACATTTAGCAACTTTGCATTGTTGGTTATAGAATAAGCAAGGTCAATTCAAGTGAAAGCCAATTCAGCTGCATGGGCAGACGACATGGCAGAAAAGGGGGCGCCAACAGTCAGTTCTCTCTCCAATTTACTCGAATAAATCTGTCAAAATAAAAAAAAAACTGTCAAAACACAGAAAAACGGTTTTAGTGATGGCACTCTAGTGGAATTGTGACAAAACATGAGCAGGGACTTCAACACAGGTACAAGAGATTTCTACAAAGCAGTAAAAGTCACAAGAGCGAGAAAAGAAAACCATGATTCTACTGAGCTGATAGATGACAAAGAGGGACAGCCAATATAAAATAACCAATGTATGCAACAGAGATGGAAAGAATATTTTGAAGACCTGTTAAATATACCAACTACAAATAAGTAAAAAAAAAACACGCTAGAACTCACGAATACTGAACCCAACATCATGAAAGAGGAAATCGAAGAAGTAATCAAATATGCACCAAGAAATAAAGCACAGGGTAACATACCAATAGAAATAATAGCAGCAGCAGGAGAAACAGGAGTGAAATGGCTGCACAGAATATTTAATGCAGCATGACACCAACAACAAGCACCAGAAGACTGGCAACAGGAAATCATCATACCAATATGGAAAAAGACAGGTAGCAAAAGAGACTGCAATCAATATAGAGGTATATATCTTCTCAGCCATGTAGTAAAGCTATGCGCCAAAATCTTGGGAAAAAGGCTGAGACCAATAATAGAACTACAGTTAAGCGATTCTCAAATGGGGTTCCGAAAAAACAGAGGATGTACTGACGCACTATTCACATTAAAACAGCTTGCAGAAAAAAACGACAGAACACAATCAAAACTTATACATAGCCTTCATTGACCAGGAAAAAAGCATTCGACAGAGTAAACAGAGAACAACTGTGGGAGATACTAACAACATACGGAGTAAGCCAACATCTAACCAAACCAATTAAAAGTCTCTACATCAACAGCAGCTGCATGGTCAGAACAGCAGCAGGCTACACAGACCACTTCGAAGTTAGATCAGGTGTAAGACAGGGGTGCGTACTATCCCTCCAACTGTTCATTACATACATGGACTATATATGCAAGCTAGCCAACCCATCAGAGACAGAGGAGATCAACGAGCTTTTATTTGCAGATGATCAGGCACTAATACATGAAACAATAGAAGACATACAAGAACACTTAAACAAACTCAACATCTCAGGCACATGATACAACATGAAAATCAACATCAACAAAACAGAAGTCATGAATGTCGCCAAAAATAAACATAACATCAGCATAACTATAGAAGGCAGACAACTAAAACAAGTAGAGAAATTCAAATACCTAGGAAGTCTAATGACATACGATAATTCTCAAACAGCAGAGATAGAATCAAGATGCAACAAAATTTGTCAAATCATTGGACAGTTATCACCACTATTGTCAAAAAAGGAAATAACTCTGGAGGCATCTGTCTGATGTTATTATGATGTCCACGCTGTCACTTGGAAAACATTCCTTTTGAGTACATGGATAACACAGGATTAAATGAAGAGAAGAGAGAGAAGCAGAGACGGAGTTAGAACCGAAGAACAAATGAGGGATAACAGTAGTGAAACAGACCCAATGTACTAATAAGGGATAAAGTCAATGAAACAGAGTCAATGTGCTAATGAGAGTCAATATCAAATAAAAGTTGCTTTCTTGCTCTAATTAATTGTTATTATAGCTTCATGTTGTAGTGTTTTCAATCTATTTCCTTAGCGCCCATATTTCGATCACTTAAACTGCAAGTAAATTTTAAAAAATCACTGACTGTAAAATATATTACTCATAACACTACTAATTTTACTATTACTACTGTTACAAATACTAACACAAAATTACAAAATCAACTACTACTAGAACTACTACTACTAGTAGCCACTTAATACAAGAAAAGGTCATAAAGCTTCACTTCTACGTAGGGAGGTCAAAAAGTAATGCACACCAATTTTTTTCTCGGAAACTATTCGGGCAAAATGTGTGAAATTTTCACAGATTGTCGCTGAACATCCCCTTGACACTACCTATTTGTCAACATAATCTCCGTCCAAGCGTAGTGCCTTACGCCACCGCGAAACTAGGTCATGAATGCCTCGTTTGTACCAAGTTTTGTCCTGCTCGCGTAGCCATTTTTTAACTGCACGGATCACATCCTCATCATTGTCAAAGTGTGTCCCACGCAGGAATTTTTTGAGTGGTCCAAACAGATGGAAATCTGAGGGAGCCAGATCAGGGCTGTAAGGAGGATGGGGCAGTACAGTCCAACCAAATTTGTTGATTGCTTCCCGTGTTACCAGACTTGTGTGAGGGCGTGCATTGTCATGTTGAAGCAACAAATCTGCAGATGGCTTATTAGGCCGAACTCTGTGGAACCGATTTTTGAGTTTTGTCAGTGTATTGATGTAAGCTGTCTAGTTGATTGTCTCACCTCTTGTCATTACATCAACAAGAATCACACCATCAATGTCCCAGAAGACAGTGATCATCACCTTTCCGGCTGATGGAGATGTTTTGAATTTTTTTCTTTTTGGTGACTGCGGATGATGCCATTCCATTGACTGCATTTTTGTTTCAGGCTCATAATAATGTGCCCACGTTTCGTCACCGGTAAAATTTTTGACAAAAACATTTCTCCTTCAACACCGAAACGCTCCAACAATTCAGAACAGAATGTTTTCCTTTGAACTCCGTGATCATTTGTTAGGCACCGAGGAACCCATCGAGCGCAAATCTTTGAATATCCGAGAGTTTTAAAAATTGCGATTGCACTTCCCTTGCTGACTGTAAGCTGCAATGCCAATTGCTGACTAGTGATACGCCTATCCTTACGAATAATGGCATCAGCCCGGTTTAACATGTCTGTGCTGGTAGCCGAGGCAACAGGTCCAGAACGCGGTAAATCATGCAGCTCCTCTCGTACACTTTCTGCAGCTTTAATTCTCTGAACCCAGCG
The DNA here is from genome assembly GCA_032433765.1 of Megaustenia siamemsis. Taxonomy (NCBI): domain Eukaryota; kingdom Metazoa; phylum Mollusca; class Gastropoda; order Stylommatophora; family Ariophantidae; genus Megaustenia; species Megaustenia siamemsis. The sequence continues at coordinate 123,228,484 of JAVIAB010000092.1, read as the reverse complement.
ACTAACTGTGCTCCTATCGACTGCAGAACATTTGTACACTGCACACAGTCGTTTATGAATGTTTGCCACAGTTTCTTTTTCCGCAACCAGAAATTCTATGACAATTCGCTGTTTGTAACGGACATTGTTGACAAGCTCCATTTTAACGGTTCATAGATTGCGTAATATTTATCAGAATGCTGTGCAATTTGGTGCACATAATTTGAACATGTCATATTCCAAGTGTGCAAAATTTCATATTCCTATCTTTATTATTAGCCGAGAAAAAAATTGGTGTGAATTACTTTTTGACTTCCCTTCAGTAGTTTAAATAAACATTTCAAGAACGGTTGACGTTGTCTTTTAGCACGGGATAATCATTTTATAATTGGTTCTTATGGGCAGTATCCATATTCATGCTAATCCTACAAGACAAATAAAAATCACAAATACATTTTAATTTACACTGAGTGAAGTATCTATTCTGAAAACATTATCCAAGTCGAAAAAAGATAATATCTCTTATGACTGGAGATTTTGGGAGAGTTAGATTTTATAGTAACTATCTCAGATTATTAGTCTAATCCACAATTTTTGACAGACAAAAGATCTATTTAATAGACGCTTTCTATTTCAAGACATCTACTAAGTGGACCCTTCATAATCTAATAAAAAAAGAAGGCACGGTGTGAAGTGGCGAAAGTTCTTAGGACCGGAAAGGTTCCCCTAGACACCCAGTTTTTTCCAAATAAAGAATCATATATTTGTCTAAATAATAAAGCCGGCCTTGCCTAATCTCTACTTTATTTTATTTACTTCTATGATTAACATTTCTTTTGCTTTTTCCCGCTGCTTCTTAATACTAATGAGTGTAACCGGTCTGATACTACAGACAAATATGTCTGTTAAATATGGAGATTGAATTATTGATTACTATTCGATGTGATTAGGCCAAATTAGCCGATAATTAATTGATGTTGTACATTATGTGATCTTCATCACAATTTGATACAATTGTGAAAGCAAAGGGAAAATGGGGAGAGAAAGAGAGAGAGAGAGAGAGAATTAACGACAAAGTTGGAGGAGACAAAAGAAGAAAGAATTAGATGGATAAAGTGAGAGGAAAATAGAGGGGAAATTTAAGATTGAAAGAAGTATGAAGAAAGAGGCATAGATAAAAGTGGATGCCCTTCAATTCAACTTGGACTGATGATTTTTATCTATGGAGATTAAAAGCCAGTTGTTGAAATGTCCCGGTGTTGAAAATACATCAGGTAAAACTGTGGTAATTGATTGCTGTCATTAAAACTTCTGACTCCTCAATGATTAGACAGCTTTTCTGATAATGTCAACGTCTTTGCTGGCAAATAAAGCAGGATTACAGGAGACATTTTTAAGAAAATGGATTAGTTTGCACTTGAATTTTAATTTTTCCAGCTACATTTTAAGACGTTTAAACACTTCAGTGGAAGCAATTAAAAGGGAAAGTACAGAATATTTGTGACACGAACTTGTTCAAGTAAAAATAGTATTGTTGGAAAAGTAAGCATACATTTGAGGTACCAGTATTTGGTAAAGAAAGATCTCAATACTGAATAATAAGAAAACAAATTTAATGGTCATATCGAAGAAACAATCATCACAGCCATGCAGTAAATAAAGAAACGGGACAAATCAGAAAGAGGTGCAGAGATTCAAAGACTTGGGCATAATAATAACATCAGACGGAAGAATGCACCACAGAAATAAAAGGCAGAATAAGCTCAGGCTAAAATAGCATTTAAAAAAATTTAAAACGTCTTGTGCAACTAGTCTATATCAATTGAAGTGAGAGAGTTCATCGGTGCTATACATAGCACATTCCGACCTATAGAAGTGAATCACAGATAGCAGACAAAGAAATGGAAAGACCTTCTCAGAAGAATGTTGAGAGTACCTTGGACAACTAAAAAGACCAACGAGAACATTCTAAAATAGGTCAACACAAAAAGGGAGCTCCTAAGAAACATCCGAATAAAAGAATCGATATTTCTCGGACACATCATGAGAAGAGGAAAGTTGGAATACTTCGTCACAACTGGCAAAATATAGGAAAAAAGAGATCGTGGGCAACTAAGAGAGAAGATATTGATAGCTTGGTGTCATGGTCAGGAAAACAGTCAACATCAGAATTGGTACAATGCATTCTGGATAGAGAATTGTGGAAGGATATGATCGCCTCTGTCGACCGTTCTGTCACATGATGATGATGATGATACTGAAGATCATAAGTATTTGGTAGCAATAATAGCGGCGCAGTGATATTTAACGTCTTAGAGATATGAAGAAATATAAATAGATTCAAGATGCAACAAAGCTGTTCCAATCATTGGACAATTATCATCACCGCTGTTCGACAACACAAGAGGCAGAACGGACACTGTCAAGCACAATCTTAATTACATCGTCGCGCTGTCAGTGCTAAGCATCGACGCTAGGCTCAAGAGTAATTGAAACAAAAAAACACCTATAATTTAAAGAAATGAAATGTGTTAGACGCGTGACAAGAAACAGTTTGTGAAATAAGACCAGAAATGAAGTACTGCGAAAAAAGGCTATAAATAATTGCCGCCATTGAATACATGCAGAAACCGCAGATAAAACGGTAAGGCCACGTTGCAAGACAGAAAGATCAAGACTCGATACAAGCCTTGATAAAAATGAAGCGAGAACACCAGACCCAAGGATCAACCACGAAAAAGATTGGTTGATGCAATATAAAGAAACACTAGGAAACATAACAGCAACAGGGGCCAACACGAAAGCAAAAGACTGCAAATTATATATCCTCTGGACCCTGAAAGGACAATGAGGATGGAAAGAAGAAGAACAAAAAAAGAACAAAAAGAGAGAGATAAAGAGTTTTAACTTGGGAAAGACTGACACAGCAACCATATTTGGAAAAAAAAACAGGAGAGTGCTCATAGTTTCTGTATATTTGTGTGTGTGTGTGTGTGTGTATTTCGTGAATTTGATGTGTGTCGGGCAACAGTTTCATTTAGCATAATGTGTTCTGTGTTGTGGTTAATAATTCGAGCCAGTAGCTATCAATACCAGCTGTGTAGCAGTTGTGGGGATTTTATCTTGATTTCCTGGTTTATGGTGAAAAGATTAATGTTCCAGTAGTACAGTACTTGTGAAATCCTCACTTGTGTTGCTATTCGCTTGTGATACTGAATGCTATTGGTTTTTTTTCTTAAAGAGCAATGTAAAATAGGAAATTCGGGATCTTGATCAGCTTTGGATTGCTGATTATAGATGATTGGTTAGTAGATGCTTGCTTTGAATGTAGCGATTTAATTATACACAGACAACGTGCAAACTAGTCAATATTGACATTCTGATTAAACTAAACCATCTTCTAACGTTCCTGTGATACTACTAAACGGTTGTGGACACGTCCTGTGTACAGTGATGATAATACTAACAACAACAACTGAATAAATACTGACGTTTCTGTGAAACTAAAAAAGCTACCGGTGTTCTTGTGAAGCTAAATAACTAACTACTGACGTTCCTGTGAAATTTAGGAAACTACTAACACCATATTTCCCTATACGCCACTTGGTGTGACGGGGGTACTTTACTTTTTTTACTAACATATCTGTGTAACTAATAACTGGCTAGGTATTCGTCTAGTGTGCAGTGATCATGGTCCTACTAGCAGGAATAACTAAATAACTACTGACGTTCATGTGAAATAAAAATTTAAGAAAACTACAGACGTTTTTATGAAGCTAAAATAATACTACTGGCGTTCCTGTAAAACTGAAGAAGGTGTGTGTGCAGCTGTATATTATAAAATGTTACTTAAATGGAAAATACCACAACCAAAGGAGACCTTTCTCAGAGAAAGTGGAATTCTAATTACAATCCTTGAAATGTAGACGTATTTATTGATAAACATGCACTAAGTCTACTATATTATTTTCATTCTCAACAAGCTGATACCTTGGGAAAGTGGTTTCCAGTTTTTAACACCAAACTTTATTTTTTTTATTTTGTGATTAATCTTTCTGATATTGACAGTTTAGTACAATAATGTTTCTGATAGTGATAGTTTAGTACAATAATGTTTCTGATAGTGATAGTTTAATACAATAATGTTTCTGATAGTGATAGTTTAGTACAATACTGTTTCTGATAGTGATAGTTTAATACAATAATGTTTCTGATAGTGATAGTTTAGTACAATAATGTTTCTGATAGTGATAGTTTAATACAATAATGTTTCTGATAGTGATAGTTTAGTACAATACTGTTTCTGATAGTGATAGTTTAGTACAATAATGTTTCTGATAGTGATAGTTTAGTACAATCATGTTTCTGATAGTGATAGTTTAGTACAATCATGTTTCTGATAGTGAAAGTTTAGTACAATAATGTTTCTGATAGTGATAGTTTAGTACAATAATGTTTATGATATTGATAGTTTAGTACAATAATGTTTATGATATTGATAGTTTAGTACAATAATGTTTATGATATTGATAGTTTAGTACAATAATGTTTATGATATTGATAGTTTAGTATAATAATGTTTCTGATATTGATAGTTTAGTATAATAATGTTTCTGATAGTGATAGTTTAGTACAATAATGTTTCTGATAGTGATAGTTTAGTATAATAATGTTTCTGATATTGATAGTTTAGTATAATAATGTTTCCGATATTGATAGTTTAGTATAATAATGTTTCTGATAGTGATAGTTTAGTATAATAATGTTTCTGATAGTGATAGTTTAGTACAATAATACTTCTGTTAGTGATAGTTTAGTACAATAATGTTTCTGATAGTGATAGTTTAGTACAATAATACTTCTGATAGTGATAGTTTAGTACAATAATGTTTCTGATATTGATAGTTTAGTACAATAATACTTCTGATAGTGATAGTTTAGTACAATAATGTTTCTGATAGTGATAGTTTAGTATAATAATGTTTCTGATAGTGATAGTTTAGTACAATAATACTTCTGATAGTGATAGTTTAGTACAATAATGTTTCTGATATTGATAGTTTAGTACAATAATACTTCTGATAGTGATAGTTTAGTACAATAATGTTTCTGATAGTGATAGTTTAGTACAATAATGTTTCTGATAGTGATAGTTTAGTACAATAATACTTCTGATAGTGATAGTTTAGTACAATAATGTTTCTGATAGTGATAGTTTAGTACAATAATGTTTCTGATAGTGATAGTTTAGTACAATAATGTTTCTGATAGTGATAGTTTAGTACAATAATGTTTCTGATAGTGATAGTTTAGTGTAATAATGTTTCTGATATTGATAGTTTAGTATAATAATGTTTCTGATATTGATAGTTTAGTATAATAATGTTTCTGATAGTGATAGTTTAGTATAATAATGTTTCTGATATTGATAGTTTAGTATAATAATGTTTCTGATAGTGATAGTTTAGTATAATAATGTTTCTGATAGTGATAGTTTAGTACAATAATGTTTCTGATATTGATAGTTTAGTATAATAATGTTTCTGATATTGATAGTTTAGTATATTAATGTTTCTGATAGTGATAGTTTAGTATAATAATGTTTCTGATAGTGATAGTTTAGTACAATAATGTTTCTGATATTGATAGTTTAGTACAATACTGTTTCTGATAGTGATAGTTTAGTACAATAATGTATCTGATAGTGATAGTTTAGTACAATAATGTTTCTGATAGTGATAGTTTAGTACAATACTGTTTCTGATAGTGATAGTTTAGTACAATAATGTTTCTGATATTGATAGTTTAGTATAATAATGTTTCTGATAGTGATAGTTTAGTATAATAATGTTTCTGATAGTGATAGTTTAGTACAATAATGTTTCTGATAGTGATAGTTTAGTATAATAATGTTTCTGATAGTGATAGTTTAGTACAATAATGTTTCTGATATTGATAGTTTAATACAATAATGTTTCTGATAGTGATAGTTTAGTATAATAATGTTTCTGATATTGATAGTTTAGTATAATCATGTTTCTGATAGTGATAGTTTAGTACAATAATGTTTCTGGTATTGATAGTTTAATACAATAATGTTTATGATAGTGATAGTTTAGTATAATACTGTTTCTGATAGTGATAGTTTAGTACAATAATGTTTCTGATAGTGATAGTTTAGTATAATATTGTTTCTGATAGTGATAGTTTAGTATAATAATGTTTCTGATAGTGATAGTTTAGTACAATACTGTTTCTGATATTGATAGTTTAGTACAATAATGTTTCTGATAGTGATAGTTTAGTACAATAATGTTTATGATATTGATAGTTTAGTACAATAATTTTCTGATAGTGATAGTTTAGTACAATAATGTTTCTGATAGTGATAGTTTAGTACAATAATGTTTCTGATAGTGATAGTTTAGTACAATAATGTTTCTGATAGTGATAGTTTAGTACAATAATGTTTCTGATAGTGATAGTTTAGTACAATAATTTTTCTGATAGTGATAGTTTAGTACAATAATGTTTCTGATAGTGATAGTTTAGTACAATAATGTTTCTGATAGTGATTGTTTAGTACAATAATGTTTCTGATAGTGATAGTTTAGTACAATAATGTTTCTGATAGTGATAGTTTACTACAATAATGTTTCTGATAGTGATAGTTTAGTACAATAATGTTTCTGATAGTGATAGTTTAGCACAATAATCTTTCTGATAGTGATAGTTTAGTACAATAATGTTTCTGATAGTGATAGTTTAGTACAATAATGTTTCTGATAGTGATAGTTTAGTACAATAATTTTTCTGATAGTGATAGTTTAGTACAATAATGTTTCTGATAGTGATAGTTTAGTACAATAATGTTTCTGATAGTGATAGTTTAGTACAATAATGTTTCTGATAGTGATAGTTTAGTACAATAATGTTTCTGATAGTGATAGTTTAGTACAATAATTTTTCTGATAGTGATAGTTTAGTACAATAATGTTTCTGATAGTGATAGTTTAGTACAATAATGTTTCTGATAGTGATAGTTTAGTACAATAATGTTTCTGATAGTGATAGTTTAGTACAATAATGTTTCTGATAGTGATAGTTTAGTACAATAATGTTTCTGATAGTGATAGTTTAGTACAATAATGTTTCTGATAGTGATAGTTTAGCACAATAATCTTTCTGATAGTGATAGTTTAGTACAATAATGTTTCTGATAGTGATAGTTTAGTATAATAATGTTTCTGATAGTGATAGTTTAGTATAATAATGTTTCTGATAGTGATAGTTTAGTATAATCATGTTTCTGATATTGATAGTTTAGTATAATAATGTTTCTGATATTGATAGTTTAGTATAATAATGTTTCTGATAGTGATAGTTTAGTACAATACTGTTTCTGATAGTGATAGTTTAGTACAATACTGTTTCTGATATTGATAGTTTAGTACAATACTGTTTCTGATAGTGATAGTTTAGTACAATACTGTTTCTGATATTGATAGTTTAGTATAATAATGTTTCTGATAGTGATAGTTTAGTACAATAATGTTTCTGATAGTGATAGTTTAGTATAATAATGTTTCTGATAGTGATAGTTTAGTATAATAATGTTTCTGATATTGATAGTTTAGTATAATAATGTTTCTGATAGTGATAGTTTAGTACAATAATGTTTATGATATTGATAGTTTAGTACAATACTGTTTATGATAGTGATAGTTTAGTACAATAATGTTTATGATAGTGATAGTTTAGTACAATAATGTTTATGATAGTGATAGTTTAGTATAATAATGTTTCTGATAGTGATAGTTTAGTACAATCATGTTTCTGATAGTGATAGTTTAGTACAATAATGTTTCTGATAGTGATAGTTTAGTATAATAATGTTTCTGATAGTGATAGTTTAGTACAATCATGTTTCTGATAGTGATAGTTTAGTACAATAATGTTTCTGATAGTGATAGTTTAGTACAATACTGTTTCTGATATTGATAGTTTAGTATAATAATGTTTCTGATAGTGATAGTTTAGTATAATAATGTTTCTGATATTGATAGTTTAGTACAATACTGTTTCTGATAGTGATAGTTTAGTACAATAATGTTTCTGATAGTGATAGTTTAGTACAATAATGTTTCTGATAGTGATAGTTTAGTACAATAATACTTCTGATAGTGATAGTTTAGTACAATAATGTTTCTGATAGTGATAGTTTAGTACAATAATGTTTCTGATAGTGATAGTTTAGTACAATACTGTTTCTGATAGTGATAGTTTTGTACAATAACGTTTCTGATAGTGATAGTTTTGTACAATAACGTTTCTGATGTTGATAGTTTTGTACAATAATGCTTCTGAGAATAATGATGATCATCGTGAAAGTTTGCGATCATTACCCTTCTTTTACCTTCTCTTGTTGCCTTCCACTGTCTCTTTTGCCAAACAATTTCCTACTAATCAACCGTTGCCAGTTCACCTCTCGGCATCACATACCTGCATAAAATGGACTGACTTTTTCTGATAAAATTTTCTCATGTGTTTTGACCTTTCTTAATACTTCTTCATTACTCTCCTTTAAGCTGTCGATGGTATTCCCGACATTCCTCTGTTAGTAAACGTGTACAAAATGTACTTTACCTAGTGTAAAGCAACAAACTGTAAGTACTCATCATCATCATCATGTGCCATACCGGTTGGCGTAGGCGATCATGTCCTTCCACAATCTTCTATCTACAGTGCATCGTATCAGTTCTGCTGTTGACTGTTTTCCATGCCATGACACCAAGCTACCCAGTATTTTCATGTAATTCATGTACGTACTACATTTGCTTACATGTGAGAATGAACTTTTCTAATCAATCTGAATGCATAACAGAAGAACGTACATATTTATTCATATTTTAAAGATGAATAAATTAATATAGCAACTAAAATAGCAGGGACGATAATTTGGTAACGATTTATAAATGTTTTTATCGCTGCTGCTTTATGATTCAATCGGATAATTTTAAAATAGAAAAAAATGCGGATATAGCAACAGCACTGCAGCTGTAAGGGAGCAGCGATAGCTCAGTGGTTAGTGACTTGAGATACAATGTGCAAGAGGTCAGGTTTTATACGGATCGACGGCTTCCGGGTTCACCCAGGCCTTTAATGGGCGCCGGATTTTTTTTTTTTTTTTTTAAGTTCAGCGGAACGGGCGTAATACTGACCACATTATCACAAAAATCACGTCCCGTCTATAACAGTTATTGTCACTACTACCATATTTACTATACGCCACATGACGTGACAGGGCTCCTTACTTGTTTTTTTTTTTTTTAATTTTACTGCTGCTGTTAACGGTTGAATTATTTGCACTAAACAATTCGTCAAAGAGACGAGCTGTAAATGTAACATCAGTAAATTCTTCTGTTTGTAAACAACGCTAGCAAATGTTCTTGTTATCGGGTCTTTAATCACATCGCGGTGGTTACACTTGACCTTTAGCACGCACGTGCCTATTCACACTGGTTTTTCTGTAATGTTTTCTAGAAACAATATCCGAGCAACTTGCGAGGGTATTCATTGTGCCTTGAAAGAAAATGCGTTAATTATCTCGCAGCAAATGTCAAGGTAATTATAAATCACGCCTTTCAGTTTTTTTTTTTTTTAAAGACTTTAAAAAATGCTACAAACATAACTGTGGCGAAATATTTCATTCAAGTCACATATTTATTCCTCAGTGTTGGTACCATGATCTACTAAATAGAACATTTACATGACCTTACTTTGAATAAACCTACAATTAAAACTATAACTACAGACCCAGTTAAAAATGGAGTTATCTGTCTTTTCTATGAAAGGTTCCAGAGAGTCAAGATAGGTTACTACTTTTGATTCTGATTAAACTATGCAGCTGAGATTCAGAATATAGAACAAGCTGCATCAATACATTCATGTACTAACATGTAATCTTCTTCATTAACAAATTCGAGTATAACCAAGTAATCTTTTTCATCAACAAATCCGAGTATAACCAAGTAAACTTTTTCATCAACAAGTTCGAGTATAACCAAGTAAACATTTTCATCAACAAATTCGAGTATAACCAAGTAAACTTTTTCATCAACAAATCCGAGTATAACCAAGTAAACTTTTTTATCAACAAATTCGAGTATAACCAAGTAATCTTTGTCATCAACAAATTCGAGTATAACCAAGTAATCTTTTTCATCATAAAATTCCAGTATAACCAAGTAAACTTTTTCATCATAAATTTCCAGTAAAACCAAGTAAACTTTTTCATCAACAATGTCTAGTATAACCAAGTAAACTTTGTCATCAACAAATTCCAGTATAACCAAGTAATCTTTTCTATCAACAAATTCCAGTATAACCAAGTAATCTTTCCCATCAACAAATTCGAGTATAACCAAGTAAACTTTTTCATCAACAAATTCGAGTATAACCAAGTAATCTTCTTCATTACAAATTCCAGTATAACCATGTAATCTTCTTCATTACTAATTCCAGTATAACCAAGTAATTTTCTTCATTATAATTTCCAGTATAACCAAGTAATCTTTTTCATCAACAAATTCAGGTATAACCCACAAATTGTAATTTTTTCCGCTTCTTCTGTGGATCAGTTTGATTACTCTTCTTTGTCGTCAGTCCCTAAAATACTTTAACGTGGCTCTATGTTGTGATTTACAGAAACATGTACAATCTGAATGTTTCTACCCATCATATTCGATCGACTGTTGAACACTAAGTTGACATTTCTCTTCGATCCTTGTTCGCCTGATCAGGTAGGCTAGTGCCTTCAGGTGGGCCATTGCGAGAAAGTGACCAAATAACGATTCCAGAAAACTGTCACATTGTATACCAACGTATTTGTTAATGAGGTGAAATATTATATGATATATCTTTCTCTGCTGCCATCTTTCAAACCACTTTGGCATCAATTTCCATAGGAGTATGTTCAGAAGGTCTAGGTTTAGACAAACATGTAAAAGATAACCTATAGTGCATTTTAATTTCTTCCTCTTTGCTTCGTTATTTACCTTTAAGCGTCGTTCAGGGGTTTTAATTTCTCATTTCTTAACATCAATAGATGGACAAGTCAATCTATGACAACCTGCACCATCAAAGCAAGAAACAGAGTAGAATGGCGATCCATGGTAGCCAACCTTCGTTGTGGAGAAGGCACTCAATGATGATGATGATGATGATGATGAATTTCTTAGGGGAGTGAAATTTTAAACTTTAAGTTTAAAAAAAAAAAATGCATTATTATTTAAAACGCGGAAGTGAGGGGTCTTGTAGAGGTCCCGGATTTAAATCCCCGCCTTTGACGGTGGACATGTTTTTTTCCAAACTGAATCCACGGTTTCTTCGTGGGTTTACCTTCCTCCGGTTTATGGGTAGTGACATCCGACAGCTAGCCCTTTCGGATAAGGGCGTAAAATAGAAGGTCCCGTGTGCACTTGTGCACGTAAAAGAAAGCAGCTGAAAGTCGAAAAGAGTAATTGAAAAATGGCCGCAGTCAGGACAAAATTTGTTAAGCAAAATTTGCCTATACCGAAGACGAATGTGTCGGGCCTAAAGACGCAACTATATTGGCTTTGTCGGAAACTTGAGACACAATGCACACACGCCCAATTAATAGGTGGTCGTGAAGAGGAAGAGAAGATTTCATAGAAGTGCTTTTCTTCGACGTTGTTTATATCCCCAGCTAGTAGAACCAAATACCCACATTCTTTGAATTAGATCGGCTGGAAAGAATCAATCTGAATGTGAAGCAACTTTTACTTTAAGGTCTAGGCAGCGATTTACCACTAGATTACTGACGTTATCTATGAGATATAGATCAACAGGAGATCAGAGTACTCTACAGTGCTCTCATCATCATGTGCCATTCCGGTTGGCGTAGGCGATCATGAACTTCCACAATCTTCTATCTACAGTGCATCGTATCTGTTCTGTTGTTGACTGCTTTCCATGCCATGACACCAAGCCATCTAGTATTTTTCCTCTTTTCGTCCGCGATCTCTCTTTCCTTTTATGTGCTCTACAACATGCAATTGTTGGTTGAGAAAGAACATGCATGGGTTGATGCAGTAAAAACATGTAAGTATCGATACAGTGAGAAATTGTATTGTTGATGTACTGATAATCTATATGGGTTGATGTAGTGAGAATACATATGTATTGATGTATTACATCATGTAAGTGTTGATGCAGTGAGAACATGTTCGTGTTCCTACACATTTGCTTGTGCCTCCAATGTAATCTTCAACCATTTCGCTGTTTCAGAATAAAATAGCTTCTTATGTAAACCAGGGAGCCGCGATAGCTCAGTGGTGCTCAGTGAACTGGACTACCACGGACAAGGGGTAGGGTTCGATCCCAACCGACGGCTTCCGGGTTCACCCAGCCTTAAATGGGTACCGGATTTTTTTCTGGGAAAGTAAAGCAGCACGGGCGTAATACTGACCACATTACCCCAAAAATCATGTGCTGAAGGTCTATAAAATATAGGGTCACTAACACCATATTTCCCTATAAGCCACTTGGCGTGACGGGGGTACTTTACTTTACTTTACTTTTATGTAAACCATCAGCAAACATATTCTAGAATGGTAAAGATGATGTTTGATGTCTCAAGCCAGTTAGTGGATGAGCTTACTATGAGAGTATAGCGCTAGCTGTTATATTGAAGTATTTAATAATTAGCACAATGAGGGCACTTGATCTCAGCTGTAACTATCAAGTAAACAATGCATACGATGAACTGGGATCGCTTCGAAACTAATAAAAACTAATGAAAGGATAATACAGTAAGTCTTGTAGCTGTGTACCGGGAAGTAGTTAAATTTGATTTTGTGATGATTATATGTTTTATGAAAATCTATTTGAGAATTCAATAATATAGAAATAACTTCACATCAGAAAAAATGAAATTCCTATCTCATCTTTTATGTCGTTCTTTCGCTTGTTTTCAGCTCGCATCAAGTTTTTTTAATGTGTTTTCATAATTCTTGTTTTAGATTATCTTATTTGATCATAATTAGATGTACTGTAGTTTTTAATAAATGAATTTTACTTTTATTAATTTAAAAAAAAATTAACTGATTATATCCTGCATATATTTTATTTCAACTGCACATTAATTATCTTGATCTCGGCAGCCATCTTATTCTATCCCCTGCATTGAAATCAAAAGCATATACTCATCACATATTCCAAGATGCTGCTTTTTTCTTTCTTTTCAAAAAAAAATTTTTTTGCAGTCTTTGAAACCGGTCTGGAGCCATCATTAGTACCATTCATATTTTAATCCTTTCGATTCTTCAAGCACTGCAAGCACGTGTGCCAGGGAACATTTTATTTCCTCTTTATTGCTAATGCATTTCTATTTCTTCTTGAGCTCTTAAAAATGGTTTGATAAACAACTTGGAAGATTTATGAGAAGTGAGTGGCCGAATAATAATGATGACGACTACAAAATGAAATAACAAGTTCAAGCTCCAATAAGGCATTTTTACCTCTGAACTATTGAAAGTTATATTATTGAATTTTGGACTTCCTGTCAATATGGCGTATAGGCGACTGGAACCGGTGAAGCACTGTCTGAAAAGTGTTCCATGTTGCAGTTTCCTCTTATTCCAAGTTCGGCTTGCTGCCGGGACTACTGAATTTAGCGCTATGTGCACACCGTTAGCTGTGCTTTTCATCCGGATAGTTTTTCGGTAGTCCAATTGTTTACAATGAATGAGGATATTGTATGACGAAGGACAGTTCAGCTGCGTTCACTTTCGGTGCCGCTTGACCTTATTTCTTTTGGCGTGTGCTATAGCGGTTATGATGGGGACTGCAGCTGCCTTTCCTTGTTTGGATATTCGATGAAATGTTAATTCGGATGATTCCACAGGCACGGGCGGTTGAACAATTATGAATCAATCGTCATTCGTTTGCGATGATACCGAGGACTTCGAATAATTATAACTATTATTTTATTTTACAATGCATGTTTAAATAATATATGCATTGTATTTAAAATATAATATTATTGTTTGTACATCACGTGTTGACAATAGACAAATGAGTACACTGTCACATCTCGGACATTGTGTTCGATGTTAGTACCTTTTTTTTAACAACATGCGCATTTTTTAAAATGTCAGAACTACGCCAGAATCTCATTGTTCCAAAAAGAAAAACGTCCATTTCCATTTAAGAATGGGAAAAACTATTAGTAAATAAAAATTAAGAATTGATAATGGGAGATATTATTGCAGGACTCTCGTTTTTCTTCGAATGATTTGTCATTGGTTAATTCTTCATGTGAAGTCAACCTACATGCTTTCTTTCATTTCTACTATTTCGCCTGCATCCCAATAAACCCTCAGAATTCTCCAAAAGTTGTCTCTGTACGACCTTAACCTTAACATTAAAAAAATAAACAGTTTATTAGAATTTCTCTTCACTGCACAAACACTGCCCATTCATATTTCTCAGCGTGGAAATGTGATCCCTGTAGAGTTGCTTTTATTTTGTCCCTTTCCGAGGCGGCATTTCCGGTCTTATCGTACCGGTACAGCTGAGAAACATCATTCTGCCGAGAATGCGCACACAAATATAGATTCCTTAATCCTCTGAACTCTGAACTCCAGTCGGAGCATAAGACATTCGCAGGATGACAATTCCGGTCAGGAACAAGCATGGACAACTCTCGCCAGGACCTGTCAGCCTCTTTCATTTCATCATGTATGTTTCTTCGCCATGTCCCCAATGGCCTGACTCTTCTTCGTTTGTTAGGTGGTATCCAAGTTAATGCTAGGTGCGGATGCCCGATTCGTTCCATGGCCTAGCCATTCTCAACGTCTTCTTTTCACTTTTTAATTGATGTTAGTGTCTAATTTTCTGGCGACTTATTTGTTTGTGCTGATCTCAATGGATCGTTAGAATCTTCTTAACCCAGCGACCTTTGGAATTCACTACATGGTCTTCTGTTTTATGGTTCATTCTCCATGCTTCTGCTGCATGTAGGAGTATGGATCACACATTTGACTTATAAATTCTAAGCTCGGTGCTGAGTTGGAGACCAGTTGAACGTCAAATGTTTCAAAGTTTATATAATTCATGGGCTGGCATGTCTGTTCTAGCAGATCTCTTTCTCTCAATGTCGTTATTTGATGAAATAAAGCATCCAAAATATTTAAAATGACCGCACGGGACTTTTTTGGACTTTTTTCTTATATATTTATATGCATATATGGTTTTTCTTAACAAATGTGGAATATAGTACTTTATTTAGTGAATCACGTACCGGTTTTGCAATATAATGAGAGTGGTCAATCCCATAGTGGGCTCCATGATTCATTCATCAATTAAAAAAGAATGGGCACATAGCTCCTACAGCTGGAGTCAGTACTAAAGGCAAGAACAAAAATCATCCGTCCCCATATAATAAAATATTGCTATATGTTAGTGTTGGTGTATTACTGTTAGACGTCTTGACTTGACTTGACTTAATCCCCTTGTTAGCCGTGAGCTATGAGCTCTTTACAGCTTAATGCCTCTAGCATGAAGGCGCAGGTCCTTCTCAGTTGTACAGCTGCAGAGTACAGTGTGCTATTGATGGATGGAAGTAGTGGGAGTAGCATGCTCCCTCGGTTTTGTAAATGAGGACAGTGTAGCAGCAGGTGATCTACTGTCTCAGATTGACTGTTAGACGTCGGATTATCTCCATCGCACATCGAGCAACAGTCCATAAGCTCTCAGATGATCTCCCCAGCAATGTCAATGATAAGCTAGTTCACAAATCTACCAGCAATCTCCTCATAGTGTTCCTGAATCAAGGCAGCATCTCTCCTGACTAACATGAAAATGATTGCACATGTGTAGTGTTAGTAAGTACACTGTCACAGCTCTGTATCACAAACGAGAACCCTTTTTGTTTACATCAATTAATTGTCCAGTACAACATAAACATGTCTGGTTACATTTGAAGAATGTCTAAACACAATAGAAGCAAGTCCCAGTACAATAGAAACAAGTCCCAGTACAATAGAAACATGTTCAAGTACAATAGAAACATGTCCAAGTACAATAGAAGCATGTCCAAGTACAATAGAAACATGTCCAAGTACAATAGAAACATGTTCAAGTACAATAGAAACATGTCCAAGTACAATAGAAACATGTCCAAGTACAATAGAAGCATGTCCAAGTACAATAGAAAAATGTCCAAGTACAATAGAAACATGTCCAAGTACAATAGAAACATGTCCAAGTACAATAGAAACATGTCCAAGTACAATAGAAACATGTCCAAGTACAATAGAAACATGTCCAAGTACAATAGAAGCATGTCCAAGTACAATAGAAGCATGTCCAAGTACAATAGAAACATGTCCAAGTACAATAGAAACATGTCCAAGTACAATAGAAACATGTCCAAGTACAATAGAAACATGTCCAAGTACAATAGAAACATGTCCAAGTACAATAGAAACATGTCCAAGTACAATAGAAACATGTCCAAGTACAATAGAAACATGTCCAAGTACAATAGAAACATGTCCAAGTACAATAGAAACAAGTCCCAGTACAATAGAAACATGTCCAAGTACAAAAGAAACGTGTCTAATTACACTAGAAATATGTCAAAGTACAATAAAAACGTGTCCAGTTACTCTAGAAATATGTACACGCGCAATAAAAACATTTATAATTACAAAAGAAATATGTCAAAGTTGCGTGTTCAAGTAAAATATATGAACATGTCTAAGGACAATAGAGGTATGTCCACTACAACAAATAATTAAAAGAATATTGAGATTTTTTAAAAAGTCAAGCAAGGAAATAAACAGTATTTAATGTCAAAGTCAATTGTAAATATATGACTGCTATAGAAAGCTATATTTAGTGTGAAACATCTTAGATATGTACAGAAATGCCGATGCAACTTATACACACTGCTGCTTATTAGCAACAATGCTAAAATTGCTGTTCAGTTTTGATACGTGACTCTTTGTTTTCAATTATCGCACGTGCAATGAACTCTAAAAAAAAATAGACTGGGGACACACATAATCATTCTCAATGCCATGTTGAACGAGAGGAGCAGAGTGATGGCGGTGTGACCTTATGCAAACTGCAACCAGACATTATATAGTGCAAGACGAGTATGACGTTATCCCCAATTTCAATTTGTAAAAATTATCATTTCGGTAAAGTAAGAGTGGAAAAATAAAACATATTACAATAGTTCAGCTACCTAATTGTGGCTGGAAATGCAAAAGTAAAAAAATAAAAAAGTACCCCCGTCACGCTGCCATGTGGCGTATAAGGAATGTGGTGTTGGTGACCAGACATTTTACAGACCATCGGCACATTATTTTTGGGGTGATGTGGTCAGTATTACGCCCGTGCCGCTTTACTTTCCCAGAAAAAAAAAAATCCGGTATCCAGTTCACTAACCACTGAGCTATCGCGGCACCCGAAATGCGGAAGTAGTTGGTGTTAAATTTGTTTAAAGTTTACTAACGATTTTTTTTTTTAATTGAAGAAATAAAATTGTAATGGGAAACGATTGTGAGCACACATAGAAAGTATGTGAGAAATATAGAGAGGTAGAAACACTGCGCCGCTCAACTAGATCAAGTTTGAAAACCTACGTTCTCTGCTAGGGATGGAGGGCGGAACTGCTATCGATAAGCTTGGCGTGTAGTGACGTCATTAATTTATCAAATCGATTAATGCTAAAAATTGTATGAGCAATGAACATGGCGCTGGATAGGACACACACTGCGGAAGCCAACTGCGAGTATTACACAACAGGCTCTTTTTTGGAATTCCGAGGGGAATAGACAAAGAGGAAGACCAAGAAATTCTTGGAGAAGACAGACAGAAGCAGAGATGAAGATGATGGGGAAGACATGGAATGACTTTAAAAGAATGGCAAGAAACAGAACGACTTGGAAAGTGTTTGTTGAAGACCTATGCTCCACAGGGAGCTGAAAGGTAGAAGAAGAAAAAGAATGAACATGTCCTGGATTACAATGATAAAAGAATGAAAAAGACACATAAACATAGATATTGAAGTAAACCCCATAAAAGCAAACTGTAAAAATAATGTGATTTGGGGTATCTAAATGTCATGCAGCTGATAGTTAGCATGTAGAGACAGGACTACATCATGCGTGACATGCATGCTGACATGCTAAATTATTGTGATCGGAAACGTGTGTTTATCGGTGAGTAATTTTTCCAATTTTATTTACGATATAAATTGTGGTTGACATTTATTGTTTGTAGTCCAAAAGTATTATAACCATTTGGTTGTATTAATACGTTTATGTTATATAACACTATTGTTATTTAGACGCACGTTTAGTAATTTTAGAAAGTTCTTCTAGGAGCGAAAAGAATGAGAGACGATGGGAGAGAAGACTATGGGTACAGAGTGAGAAATGAGTGTTTGAGTGAATGGGTGAATGAGATACAGAAAAAAAGAAAGAGGAAAATAGAAAAATAAAATAAGAAGAAAACGAGGGAGAACATGGTTAATTAAATAGAGAGAGCTTCAAGTGAGAAAAATAGCAGGAAAGAAAGAATAAAGGACAGGGGGAAAAACAGACAGGTACGACTAGATTGATGGAAGTCTGCGGACAGATAACTAAAAAAAAATACCAGAAATATAAATGTAAATGTTTTTAATACGAAGAAATATGTGATATAGATTTGTTTGCTATCAAACCGATTGATCTGTCAGTGTTTGATATTATACGAGTTTTGTTTTGTCTCGGTGAAAGCGTTTCTGTCGTCACGACAACTGTTATGTTTCAGTGATTCTGTCAATATCTCTTCTAATGCGTGTTCTCAGTTAAACATTACAACTGAATACGTTGAATCTACCTAGAAAAAAAAATAACTTGAACGATTCTTCTGCCAGATGACATTCCAAATCTTTAGCGTTGTGTACACCTGACGAAAATATTACTGTGTTCTCGATATACACCGCCGGAGATCGACTCTAACCAACAGTTTGCTTGATTCTTGGCACAACTATCATGGTTGTTTCCTGTCTACAATGACGTCACGTTGTATATCATTATTTGAAACGCATCAGTGGAAGAGAAAACGTGCTGAACTTCTGGCCACCTCTTTTAAAGAAACAACATAGATTGCAGGCGCCCACATATTAACGAAGATATGGCCACAGTATGTGTTTTTGTACTTAGTCTGGATAAAACGTGGAAATTACTCGCAAAAATCATGCAAAAATGACAGTAACAAATAGTGCAATATACGTTGTAAATAAAACTACAATCAATTCCTGATACAAATTTTAGAATCAGAAAAAAATGTGTGTCTCTAATCTAAAACAATGTGCATTACAAAAAAAAAATAAAAAATCATTTATTAATTGGTGTTTCTGTATATAAGAGAGGCTGAAATAAAATAAGAAACCAAAAATAAACGCTGAAAAGAATATTGACAGTATGAAATATAATTAACAAACAATGGCGCACTGCATAGGATTTTGTACTGTACGTAAGTATTAATGCATTATGTATATGTGTACGTATATATGTATGCGCATGAAAGTATATATATATATATATATATATATATATATGTGTGTGTGTGTGTGTGTGTATGTGTGTACATGTGTGAAGCTTTCTTGACAAATGGAAGTGAATCCTAGACAGTCGAATAATCGGGCGGAAAATTGAATAATAGGATATCATCAGGTTAGTTTTAAAGAATGAATTTTGACTATATACTCTGAACAATTAGAAAACGTAATGAGGACATTCTAAAGTAAGTAAAAGAAAAGAAAGAACGTGTTGCCAAAATCAGTGGGAAACACATTCTGTGCCGTGTAATGAGCAGTGTATACTTGAGATATGTTGTGAAAAATGTAAAATATTACGAAAAAAGAGGCAGAGGGATACGGATAGAAAAGATACCAGATACTTACAAAATATAAATGGTATGATATAAAATCAACAAATAATTTATAAACAATTGTACGAGTAGAACGTTGTGGACGGATGCAACACCTACGCCAGCTGGCATGGTACTTCATGTATGGGTAATGTGGTCAGCTGTAGATCGTAGATCAGTGATGTCTTTCTTTCTCAGAAAAAAAATGTCCGGTACCCAATGAAAGGCTATGTCAACATATGAAACGTCGATTGAATTGACCCAGTTCAATATATATATATATATATATATATCAGGAGCCGCGATAGCTTAGTGGTTAGTGAACTGGACTACAAAGGACAAGAGGTAGGGTTCGATCCCAACCGACGGCTTCCGGTTCACCCAGCCTTCAATGGGTACCGGATTTTTTTTCTGGGAAAGTAGAGCGGCACGGGCGTAATACCGACCACATTACTCCAAAAATCATGTGCCGAAGGCCTGTAAAATGTATGGTCACTAACACCATATTCCCTATACGTCACTTGGCGTGACGGGGGTACTTCTTTACTTTTTTACTTATATCTATATATATAAATATATAAATAAATGGGAAATATAGCTAGTGACAGGAATTCTTTCAGATTGACTGTAATGAATTCAGTGTTGTAACCCTATTAAATATACATGTAATGCCATTATAATCTATTTTCAGTTTCAATAATATGTTATCATCTATTGCTTCAAAGGTTGTACAGAGCATACGCATTGAAAAAGAAAGCGCTTCTATCTACAGTGGATCGTATCAGTTCTATCATTGGCTGTTTGCCATGCCATGACACCCAGCTATCTAGTATTTTCTCTCTTTGTCGTCCGCGATCTCTCTTTCCTAATTAGAATGCAGTTAATTAATTATTTTGGACATCTAGCGAAACGTGACAGAATACTGTCAACTATCTTACAGGATATTAGATGCAGATACAAGCAAACAGTAAAGTAAGAATAATATTTTTTTAAAAATTCAATTTCTGGAATATTTAAAACAGGAAATAATAAAATGAAGTCCCAAGGTAGCTAACTTTTAATGTGATGACGTCACACAATGATGATGTCAATACATATCCTCCCACAATATCCCACCCCGCCACACATCATCCGCATTCTTTCTGCCTCTCTAACCAAATTCTGCGAAGTTCCTCATCAGTGTCCTTCGTCACTTCCTTCTCACTGACCTCAGTCTGTCGATTATTTATAACAAGCGCAGATTGATACAAGAAAACTGCATTAGGGCTCAGCATGATGATGAAGCGCAAAGGTTTCCGGTTTATTTAGGACTGGCACTCATTCGATAAGCTCTGCATGGAATCATGATCCTTTTCTGTGTGGAACTCTGATATAATAGTGGCGTAAGGGAGATAACACGATCATTGATAACTTCACTACGCGTTCATGTACTCTGTAGACTTTCAGTGAACTTGATTCATCCTTCCTTCGTCACTGTTATTGAAAGTGAATGATGGTTTAATTTTTTATATTTCATATCAATAATTTCTTACAGTTTAATTCTTTCCATTACCCCATGCCTTTCATTCAGTTTTGTGTAGCAGTCAGTATTTTATATTTATGGATGCGTGTATCGCTCATAAACTTCAAACTATTCTTTACTTATTCACTAGCTATAGCCGCAAATTGCTGCCGAATAAGAAAATATTAATGGATTATGACAAACTTGTAACAAGTAATGACAAATGAACAAAAGGACAGTCAAATGCGTAATAGAGTGGAAAATGTAATGGCATTTATTCGTCTGAAGCTTTTTTAGTTTTTCTGTTTGATTTGCAATGAATAATGTCTTTAAAAATTGTATTCTTAACAAAGACTTCTGATATTAATGTGCTTATCTGCTGACATGGGGGTGGGGGTGGGGGGTGTGGGGGGGGGGGGGGGAAAGAGGGTCAAGACACCCACCATAAACTGCGCTGAGAGCCGTCTACGTCAAGACAGGCAAACAACACAGCTGATCCAGACCTTATCTCCCAATCGTGCCCCGCAAAACAAAATAACTAATCAGGTCAATCGCGTATTGATCGAATAAGGAAGGCAACCAGGTACACATATTACCATGCTGAAGTCGGATGTGTTCGATCGAAAGGCGCAAATAGCACAGTTTTGCTGCAAACCAGCACACCGCTTCTACGACCATTAATATCATCTTAAGGGCACACGATGAAAAATCGTCGGATTCGTCGGAACACCAGAGGAGGATATATATATAAATAAACCTTTTGACAAGGTGCTCGTGTTTTGATTTCCAGCCCTCGTAAATTACTGCTTCGATCTAGTCTCGGTTTTCATCCAACTTCATAAAATTGAAAGCATAAGTGATACAGAAAATCGAGTATGTTAATTGCAGTAAGCAATCCTGAACGATCTGTAAAGCTACTTATGATGTTCTTGTTGCATTTTTTCTCCTCATCCCATTTAAATACGTGTTCCCATGAGTCCTGCTGCTTCGAAGTTCTGACTACTTGTAAATATTTACAGCACATTTTCTTAACTTACTTGCAAGTAGAGCGTTAATAACATGTTAATGGCTAGCCCGCTGGAATGGCTACATAAAATGAAGGTAGAATTAATATCAAATTCAGACTCTTAGGATCTGATCCTTAACGAAAGAAGACTAACTAGCCTGAACAAGCAAATAGAGACCGAAGAGGGAAGGTAAACATGAATTTTCAAGTATTTTGTTTGGAAGTAGAAAGTGTTCAGCAGAAGGGCCCAAACAACGACAGAAGGTAACTTCCTTCATATCTTATAGAGAGCGGAGCAGGATCATGTGCAATTGTTGATCCAAAGCAGAATAAGAAGAAAATGGTGATAACAAAGAATAAGATTAACAAAAAGAGGAAGATTATGATGATGATTAATAAGAATACGATAAGAAGATGGTGAAGGGGAATAAGATCACATGGCGTGATTCAAATGATCTCAACCGCTAATATTTGTTAAATGAAATAGGATGAGGCAACAGGGCGCTATATCACATCACGCTTTCATCCACAACCAAGGTGTCTACGTCCACCACATGTCTCTTTAAGGGCGGACGATGAAAATGATTTGTAATCGACCCAGCTATCTGTGCGTCCTTTTATTTCATTTCTAACGGGTCTAACAGGAGGATTAAGTGGAGTGGATAATAAAGGTAGTTTGTCCAATACAGTCGTCACGAATCGTACTGGCCAGAGTTGTCGAGCAAACGATAATAAAATCAGCAAAAAATGACATGAAGAAAATGTAACGAAGATAATGTTATGTGGCACTACAGAAGCTTCTCTATTTCTGCGTAATTTAAAAAGCCACATATGCCTTTGTTTGTTACAACGAACGAATTATTATTTACAAAAAATCCAGACGATTTAACACGATTAAATATAACGAAACAATTTTCGACGACGTTTGAAATGGAAAGAAACAAACAATATTAGCTTTTCCGTGAAAGAACCTCAAAGTTGTAACATCACATTAGCTATAAATTGCTTCATTATAGCTGGATTGGCAAACTAATTAAAGGATAAGTAATATTTTTTATCTCAAATCTAAAATAAAATTGAATGAAACGCTTTCTTTAAAAAATTGAATTCAAGGTCAATTGTGCTATGGTTGCAATATCCTTCTGGGATTGTCACACAATGGAAGAAACACGGTAAGACTGTTGGCAACGCAATTAATGGCTGTTGAGGAAATAACAAATTAAACGAACCAAAAATAAACTATGATTAAAATAGCCCTGAGCATTGTATCGAATTTTCCTTTTTTTTTTTAAATTTGATTTGACATGTTCATTGTGAAAACGTTAATATTGTCGTTGTTAAGTCCTTTGAGAATCTTCTTATTTTTATTTCACGTAACTCACTGCCATAAAGTTACATAAAATGTATAAATAAATGAGTTTTCAATTACTGGCGTTTTATTTTGTCAGCAGTAAGTTATAGTAGTATATATATATATATATATATATATATATATATATATATATATATATATATATATATATATATAATATATACACATATATATGTGTGTGCGTGTGTGTGTTAGGGGTCATGAGTGCATATTTTAAGCTAGCAAAGTCTGAATGGAGGGGAAAATACAAGGTAAAAGAGGCAGAGGTAGACCAAGACTAACATGGACGAGTAACATCAAAAGATGGACAAATCAGCCTATGACAACCTGCACCATCAAAGCAAGAGACAGAGCAGAATGGCGTTCCATGGTAGCCAACCTTCGTTGCGGAGACGGCACTCGATGATGATGATGACAGTCTGACTAAGAAACCTTGCCGTCCAGGGAATTTTAGAAGAAACGTACATAGTCTGTTCATTTCAATAAGAAAAATGAAGCTGTTAACATACACACCCAGCACCTAATTCTACAGTCTTCATTCGAAACTTCAGAAGACTTAGCGGCTGGCTAGCTGTGGCATTGTTATGACAACAATGGGTGCCTTGAGTAAAGCAGTGCCGTATCTTATTCTTCTTCTTTCAGTTCCATTGTGGAGTTTATTTCTTCAATAAACACATTTCACGCCGTTCTGTTTCTTGCCATTCCTTAAAGATCATTCAATTTCTTCCACAACCTCTTCATCTTTGCATCCACCTGTCTTCTCCAAGAATATTTTGGTCACTTCTCTTTGTCTCTTCTCCTGGGGATTCCAAAAATGTGCTTGTCGTGTAATACTTTCAGTTGGTTTTGGAGCGTGTGTCCTATCCAGCGCCGTCATCTTCGCAACATCTCTTTGTCCGTTTGCATCGCGACATCGTTTGTATTGAGTCGCAATGCCATTTGCAGACCTATGCAAACAATTATCAACAGGAATTTGTTTGGGAGACTGTCTAATCTTAAGCTTCCTACC
The DNA here is from genome assembly GCA_032433765.1 of Megaustenia siamemsis. Taxonomy (NCBI): domain Eukaryota; kingdom Metazoa; phylum Mollusca; class Gastropoda; order Stylommatophora; family Ariophantidae; genus Megaustenia; species Megaustenia siamemsis. Next base: position 123,203,664 of record JAVIAB010000092.1, on the reverse strand, counting down.
CCGCTCTCCAAGACTGCAATTGTTTTTAGTCAGATTTATCTTTCCTAAAACAAAGCAGTTATCTACGGGTGATGAGTACTACTCAGTACTCGTTTACGCTTGTGTCAAGTTTGTCTTATGTTAGATATCTTGCTCCGAAGAACTATCAAGCCCTATCGTGATTAGCCTCATTTGAGCTTTCCCCTCCGGCTATACCATGTTGTGTTCTTTGAGCATGACTTGGCACGAACTTATAAAGTGTTTATTAGATATGCCACTAATGACAATTTCACATGTACTTTTCTATATCCTATTTTACAAATATCAAACTCTCCTTTGAGTGTTTTCATACTTTAGTAAAGGTTGTTTACTTGCAATGTTTGCTCATTCAATTTCCAAAATAATAATAACATAATATTGTTATGAGAAATAATAAAAAATAAAAACAAACAGAGAAGGGTATTAGGGTGTGATTGTGGCATAGTTATAGACTAGAAAGTGCATTAGAAATGGGTAATTACAGTGTGAAATTACCGTTATAATGACCAGAAAGATAGAGAGGGAGAGTGAAAGAGAGGGAGGAGTTCTTTTTTGCTACCAATTTTGGATGCGGGAACTGCATTTTTCATGACTAATAGAATTCTCTTCGCCATTAGTACACTCTGTAAACTGGTTTACTGAGCGGAAATGAACTGAGTTTGGTCATCCGTAAGCTAATCAGTGATGCGAAAGCACGCTCATTGAATAGAAACATGGCCAATAGGAGATCTTGCATGGCAGGAAATAAACATCGAGCGCTTTGGATCTCATTGGCCTGGAGAGTTGCTTGTTGTCCTTACAATCATTAAATTATTGTGTTGGTGGAATTCTTGTGGCTGTGTGATAGTCACACGCCAAAATAACATAGGTTTATTACTTATATCATAGTTCACGTAGATCACAGTACAACTTAGACAACAATCACAGCACACCGTTTTAACAAAGTCTTGACGCATTTACCAATCAGAGAATCAATTCAGAGGAAGAGGTATGTTTACAGCACTCGGAAGCACCGAGTGATGTAAACATACCTCTTCCTCTGAATTGATTCGCTGGTTATCGCCTCGGAAGTTTGTCTCCTTACCAATCACAGACTAGGCAATTCATGTTCATTCAAGTTTTTATTGAAACATTCTTTTGGCACGTGATAAGTAGCGGCAGTACTTGAAATTATAAGATCATTGATGTTCTTTATTTGGATGTATTCACGAGGTTAACACCTTTGGTTATGGAGCCATCCCTTAGTACTTATTTTCTGTAATTTTTATAATTTTAAACTCTTTAAAAAAATACTTTAATTTACAGACTATCGTGCGTAACACTACTTACTATTGCCTCTGGGACACAACCTCTAAATATACTTGTAAACACGTCACACCTAACTGATCCTGAGTAGCTGCTATTCTTTTCCTAAGTTTTGTAACTAAACCTAATTGTAGAAGTACACGCTACTATCAAAACTTCATTCAGCAGTTGCGGCCGAAGCCAAACTAAGCTCGACTAGCTTACATTTCTGATTATGTTTCTGATCTAAGTTCTCTGTAAAATCTTCTTGTGTATCAGGCTAAATAGCTAAGTATCATTTGCATAATTTTTTATGACTCCGCGCAGTTATCTCGCAACTAATAATTTTTTTCGCGAGGTCTTAAACTCTGTTTGCACTGTGTGTCAAAATTGCCAAAACAAATTGTCATCTTCACCATTTGTTGAACCGTACTAACTTTCGAAATAAAAATATTTATCCCACGAGTTTAACCTGCCCCTGCAGTTGTTTGTCAACCTATTTCTAGGATAGGTTGACGGATAAAGTAATGTGACCATTCTCACTTTCTCCAATGGAGCCGCAAATTTCTACTCTCTCAAACCTCGCAACTTGTCATCTGTCTTTCTGGTACAGCTACCTCCATCCCCACACCCTTTCCAATAAAAGCTAGGTAATTTCCATTACCTATGATCTTCTGTTACTAACTACTGGCGACTGTTATTCTTATGTTACTGTTGAGATATATGTTGAGAAATTGGTACCGACTAAGATATCAGACACATTCTATATCTTTATCTCCCGTTAATGTAATTTATGTTATCTCAGTCCATATACTATTACAGCTGGGATTTTGTGGTTTTAGTTATTGTGGTAAAATTCGTGCGATTGAGCTCTTATAGTAGAGATCTTGTAGCTGATGTATTATAACAATAGATTGTGGCAGATTTATTGTCACATATTTCTTGTGACAGAGTTCTTGCGGCAAAGTTCTTGTTGATGAGTTCTTGTCTTAAAGTTCTAAGCTCCAGTGACAGCGTACTTGTGACAGGTTTGCTGTGACATAGTTCTTATGGCATAATTATTTCGACATAAAGCGATCGACATTTTTTTTTTCCCGAAAGACCTCTTGTAATGAAACGTTCTTGTGTCCGGCTACCTATACTAGCCAGTATGATAAGCAACAACATAATCCTGTAAACTTTCTCTGTGTGCAAACATTTATGTCTTCATTCACCACATAAAAAGTGTCAAATAGGCATACGTTTTCGATATGTCGTGTTTTACAACAAACGGTTGAACCCACTCTTCCAGTACTAACTATGCTATTTCAACACGCGTTATTTGTGTTCTAATTCGCTCAAATTTTACGATCTCTGTTATCTTGGCCAGACTGTTTATTATGTTAACAATTCTGTGACGGAGAGGTGGAGTACGGTCTTAATCAGTTCTAGTTCACTGATTATGAAATGGGCACAGACGTCCGACAGCAATAGGGCTGACAGTTGTTAGTGACTCCTAGCTGATGGCTTGAGCCAGGATTGGTGAACCAGGTAGAACTATTCAGAACTTACTCCACATCTCCGTGATGCCCCTCGTAACAAACTAGTACTTACTCCACATCTCCGTGATGCCCCTCGTAACAAACTAACCAGTCTATCTTGGTCAAGTGATTAGGAACTGAGACGGAAGTCATCCCGGTACTCTAAAATGCTGTGTTTAAATCGGAAATGATGGGCCGAAAGGTGTAAAAATCATAGTTCTACTGCAGCAACAACACAGCGTATTTACAACTACTTAACGTTCTTTTAAGAGCAAATTACGTACAGGTCAAATTACTCATTCAGTCACTGCGTAAATGAAATACAAGAGAAAGACAAATTCTGATAAAAAAAAGTACTCCTGTCACGTCAAGTGGCGTATAGGGAATATGGTGTTAATGACCATAACTTTTACAGACCTTCAGCACATGATTTTTGGGGTAATGTGGTCGGTATTACGCCCGTGCCGCTTTACTTTCCCAGAAAAAAAAATCCGAGACCCATTAAAGGCTGGGTGAACCGGAGCCGTCGGCTGGGATCGAACCCTACCTCTTGTCCTTTGTAGACCAGTTCACTAACCACTGAGCTATCGCGCCTCCCAACATATTCTGATGCCAATAGATAACAATGACCGTTTGCCGCCGCTGCCATTTAAGGAGTTTGGGCCCTCGGCCTCTCTATAAATGACTAAAGAAACCTATAAGAGACAAATATTGAACGGAAATTAATTAATTTTACCAAATAAAAAATTACAATAATGTCTAATTATTTCTTAGTGTGAATATCATAGCAAATAATATTCGGCGACGTTATAGTTATAAGTATTTTTTTTTTAAATAACAGTTAAATGCACATAACAGAGAAATGTAGATTAATCGATTATAATTTCGTCTAAAATGATGCCAATTAAATAACTGTTTGCGCTTTAATTAAGCGTTTTAGAAGACATTATCTAAGGTTGTACGGGCCATCCCTCATTAACAAGAAATGGGAAAAACACCTAAAATTAATCACTTTATTGTTTAACTGAGTATAGTAATGTTAATAACATTTGTACAGGCGTATATGCATTAGCATCTATTTACAGTTTAATTGATGCGTTGCCTCGACAGTTGAGTAAATTATTAGAAATAGTATGAGAAATCAATAAGAATTATGTACTAAAATACTACCTAGCGTGACGAAACTGTCTTTATTGGTATCATTCTGTTTCTCAGCTTAACGATTTCATATTTTGTAAATATTGTCTTATGCTCATACATTACTTTATGTTGACTGTGCAAACTGTTTATCTATATTTCTGTTTCAAATGTAAGTAATATATTCATTATCAAGTATTCTCTTTTCATAGTGATTTCATTTTCTGTAAAGTGTTGTCCGTAAACGCACACATTACTATTGGTTGTGTAAAATGTGTATATATCACACATCATATATATGTAACACATCATTATCAATTAATGTTAGAAAACATGTCCTACAGTGTTACATGTAACATTGTATTCTATTATATGGAAGTATGTCATGAACGACAATCAAGACAAAGCGTAGAACGCTGGAGATAGCTGAGTCAATCAGAAAAATGTGAAAAATTCCATGGATAGCAAAAATTACATATGAAGAATGTTTAAAACGAGTTGGAGAAATCAGGAATATCAGCAAAATCATACAGAAAAGACAATGTAAGAGGCAATGTACATTTATTGGGCACGTGATGCGAAAAGAATGCATTGAGAATACTATAACAATAGGTAGAATGAATGGAAAATGGAACAGAGAAAAACCAAGAGAAAAAATATTAAACAGCATATCCAAATAGCATAATAAAAGATCATCGACTGAAATTAAGACATGTATGAAGACCGAGTGTGATGATGACTTCCGGTGTGTGACTGCTGGCAACACGATACAATTTTCGATGGAAGTCAAATTTAAGATATTAGTGAATTTCAATGGCCGTAGTAAAAGAAATTCAAGCGTTCTTGTGTTATTTCGAACGAATTTATTTGTGATTTAAAGTAACAAACAACACAAGAAGAGATAGAATATCAAATGAAACCATAAGAAAAATAGTAGGAACAAAACCCTACCAGGAATATATAGAACAACAACTTAAATGGTTTGGCCACCTGGTCAGAATGAATACTTATCAATCACCATCAAGGGCGTTCTTCTCGAGAATGCATGGGAAAAGACCAAGATGAAGACACAGAAGAAGATGGATAGATGCAGTGACAGAGACATGTAACAACAAAGGAAAGTCACTAATTCAGACAGTTTGAGCAGCTCAAGAACGACACATGATATAAACCATGACACCTTTTAGGTATCAGTGAAAAGAGAAAAGAGGAAGAAGATGAAGACCGAGTGATGTGGATAGAGATGATCGTCTACGCCAACATGCATGACATAGGATGATGATGATGATATATTACATATGTATTACTATACATAAAAAAAGTAAGCTATGTTAACACCACGCATTCTCTAATCAAAGTGATTTCATATCTAGTAAATTCTTGTTCGTTCACCCACGAATCAATACGACCAGTGTTCACTTCACATCAATATTTTTCTTAAGGTTACATAATAATTGGCAGACACGATACTTATCCAGGAAGAGGGTAATAACATTCGCAATATTGATCTCAAAGAGGTTTGTAATGATTATCTACAATTTCAAGGAAAACACATTGCTAAAGATGACATTACACGGTTCAAATGTATAGCACTTACTAATATATATGTATATGTGTAGTAGAAATATGGAACAAAAAGAACAGAAGGTGTGTGTGTGTGTCTGTGTGTGTGTATGGTATATATATATATATATATATATATATATATATATATATATATATATATATATATATCTGCAACTTGTAAATAGTTTTGAAGGTTCACAACACACACACAAAAACACAAGCATGCATGATCGCACACATAAACGTACCAAGCTTTTTTTTTTTTCAAAACTAATCGAACTTGTAATGTACAAATTCTTCATCGCCAGTAAAGATGCATTACTACAAGACGGAAGTACCAATTTCTGAAAACTTTGAACGAAATTCAAAAACCTCATACATCATATATTTCGTTATTTAATATTTGCGCACAAAACACGCTTTTCTGGCAAGAAAATTGATTAAAGCAGTAACATGATGAATGTTACTTTGTACTTTGATGTCAGGGAACCGCGATAGCTCAGTGGTTAGTGAACTGGACTACAAAGGACAAGGGTTCGATCCCAACCGACGGCTTCAGGGTTCACCCAGCCTTTAATGGGTACCGGATTTTTTTTCTGGGAAAGTGAAACGGCACGGGCGTAATACCGACCACATTGCCCCGAAAATCATGTGCCGAAGGTCTGTAAAATTTATGGTCATTAACACCATATTCCCTATACGCCACTTGGCGAGACGGGGGTACTTTACTTTTTTTTTTTTACTTTGATGTAACTTAATGATCTAGACTCTAGACGTATATATTAGGGGCTGAGAAAGGGACCACAAAGAACAAACAAATAACGTATCTCTTGTCACATAAATGTGAATAATAACCGAAAAAAAAAATACGGACCTTTTATTAAATGGACTATTTCTTTAAAATTCAATTTGGTTTTGACTATTTCTTCGATCTGCAACTCAAGCATATTCATTTTAACAAATTTGTGGAAGGTTGTTCTGTGATGGTTCAAGTGTGGGTGTGATTCAACTTCAAGACACTGGAAAAAGGTAAATTACTGAGATTGAAAGACAGGCAGAAATATGATCTGCACGTAGAACAGACAGATAAATAATGGTTTAATGATGGATGAATTATCGAGCAATATACTGAAAAACAGACATGTAGACTGACTGACAGAAATATACCAAAGCAAATAGACGGATAAATGAAGAGATAGGAATGAAAGAAGGGATTTATGAATAGATGGATTGATGCATGAGAAAGACAAGACGAATGAACAATCCGATGAAAAGACAAATGGACGAAGGCGTGGATTTTTTGTTTAGCTACTAGCAACCATCGAAGATCGTAGCAACCATCGTTGATACTAGCAACCATCGAAGATACCAGCAACCATCGTAGATACCAGCAACTATAGAAAATCATAGCAACCATCGTAGATACCAGCAACCATCGTAGCTACTAGCAACCATCGAAGATACTAGCAACCATCGAAGATAATAGCAACCATCGTAGATACCAGCAACCATAGTAAATACCAGCAACCATCGTAAATACTAGCAATCATCGTAGCTACTAGCAACTATAGTAGATCCTAGCAACTATCGTAGGTACTAGCAACCATTGTAGCTACTAGCAACCGTCGTAGCTACTAGCAACCATCGTAGCTACTAGCAACCATAGTAGATACTAGCAACCATAGTAGATACCAGCAACCATCGTAGATACTAGCAACCATCGAAGATACTAGCAACCATAGTAGATACTAGCAACCATAGTAGATACTAGCAACCATAGTAGATACTAGCAACCATCGAAGATACTAGCAACCATAGTAGATACTAGCAACCATCGTAGATACTAGCAACCATCGTAGCTACTAGCAACCATAGTAGATACTAGCAAACATAGTAGATACTAGCAACCATCGAAGATACTAGCAATCATCGTAGATACTAGCAACCATCGTAGATACTAGCAACCATCGAAGATACTAGCAACCATCGTAGATACTAGCAACTATCGTAGATACTAGCAACCATAGTAGATACTAGCAACCATAGCAGATACCAGCAACCATCGTTGATACTAGCAACCATAGTAGATACCAGCAATCATCGTAGATACTAGCAACCATAGTAGATACCAGCAACCATCGTAGATACTAGCAACCATAGTAGATACTAGCAACCATCGAAGATACTAATAACTATAGTAGATACCAGCAACCATCGTAGATACTAGCAACTATCGTAGATACTAGCAACCATCGTAGATACTAGCAACCATCGTAGATACTAGCAACCATCGAAGATAATAGTAACCATCGAAGTTACTAGCAACTATAGTAGATACCAGCAACCATCGTAGCTACTACAAACCATCGTAGCTACTAGCAACCATAGTAGATACTAGCAACCATAGCAGATACCAGCAACCATCGTTGATACTAGCAACCATAGTAGATACCAGCAATCATCGTAGATACTAGCAACCATAGTAGATACCAGCAACCATCGTAGATACTAGCAACCATAGTAGATACTAGCAACCATCGAAGATACTAATAACTATAGTAGATACCAGCAACCATCGTAGATACATCTCTGAAACTGGTTTCTTGAAATCATAATTTCAAAACACAATTAAATAACGTTTGATTAACAAAATATAAGCAAGATACTTATCAAATAAGCTGAAAATAATTTAATTAACCCCACTTTATGTCACTGAAACCGATTTGTTCAAAATAGTTACATAAATCGCTGATTGAGATATCAACATAGTAGATAATTATTTTATAGAAACAACTGCACCTTATTATATTTCAGATGTGTGCCCCTTACTAAATAATATACTACCCGGAATCGAGCTTTCATTACTTCCTCAATAATATATCTACAACAAAAACTTCAAATCACCGGTATAATTATAACAGAACAGATATCAGTTACCAGACTTGACGTCACATGTTTATTACGTTTCTATAGCGACAGGCAGTAGGCATTGCTGGCGTGACGTGTCAATCAGAACTTGGGCTAGACACAGGTACCAGCTAAGAGCGCCTAGTCAAACATTATGGTGGTAGTCTGGTGATGTTATCAGTGGACTAGAGTGCCTGGAGATGTCAATGTTAGACAGGCGTGATAACCCTAATTAATTATACATTGATGGGAGAGCACGGGCTGATAACAGTATTCGGCTTACAGTTCACTGCTGGCGTCAAGGTTAGCAAACAGGATCTGGCTAAAATATACGTCATCTCCATTGGACTGTCTCGCCAAACAAGGATGAGACAAGCAAGGTGAGACAAGCAAGGATGAGACAAGCAAAGATGAGACAAGCAAGGATGAGACAAGCAAGGATGAGACAAGCAAAGATGAGACAAGCAAGGATGAGACAAGCAAAGATGAGACAAGCAAGGATGAGACAAGCAAGGATGAGACAAGTAAAGATGAGACAAGCAAGGATGAGACAAGCAAGGATGAGACAAGCACGTATGAGACAAGCAAAGATGAGACAAGCAAGGATGAGACAAGCAAGGATGAGCCGAGGAAAGATGAGCCGAGGAAGGATGAGACAAGCAAGGATGAGACAAGCAAGGATGAGACAAGCAAAGATGAGACAAGCAAGGATGAGACAAGCAAAGATGAGCCCAACAGGGATGAGACAAGCAAAGATGAGACAAGCAAAGATGAGAAAAGCAAGGATGAGACAAGCAAGGATGAGACAAGCTAGGATGAGACAAGCAAGGATGAGACAAGCAAGGATGAGACAAGCAAAGATGAGACAAGCAAGGATGAGACAAGCAAAGATGAGCCGAGCATGGATGAGACAAGCACAGATGAGACAAGCAAAGATGAGACAAGCAAGGATGAGACAAGCAAGGATGAGACAAGCAAAGATGAGACAAGCAAGGATGAGCCAAGCAAAGATGAGACAACCAAGGATGCGACAAGCAAGGATGAGACAAGCAAAGATGAGACAAGCAAGGATGAGACAATCAAGGATGAGACAATCAAGGATGAGACAAGCAAAGATGAGACAAGCAAGGATGAGACAACCAAGGATGAGACAAGCAAAGATGCACGCACCAGGTTCTATTTACCGGACGAAATTTGATATTTTGGATTTAAAAAAAGAATGACAACATCGAATCAAATGTAAACTTAAAACCAACAGCCCTATTTATAGAAAGAAACTAAACATAAAATGGTATTGAGCAACTAAACTATCAGAATAACAAGACAAGCCTCAACGTTTCGGCAAAAAACCTTCATCAGGTATAACAAACGATATACATTAAACACAAAATTCCGAGTTAGAATACACAACAAGTACACAGCTCTAAAAAATGGCGAAGAAGACAGTGGCCAGGATTTTCGTAGTCTGGTTAAAAGATTAATAGACAATAGGACAGGTAGGATTTAATGGGACCAAAGGAACGAAACAATGAAAAATTAGAAAGCTTAGAAATATGAAAGGTGTCCCATAGGGTATATAGAAAACGGAAAGAAAAGTAAAAGAAAGAGCGGGTGGCAAGTGGGAAGACGAGCACGAGACTTAATAAAGATAATGCAGGAGGAATAGAGATAGGGCACAGGGAAGACATATAGGAGGGGGGGGGCCAGAGACCAAAATAAAAAGAATGAAAAGAGTTTAATCCTCTATGTTGGAGAGTACTAAGCGGGTTATGAGTCGGTTCCTCAACGTGAAACTGATATGGGTATCAGAGGAACAAGACGTGCTGAAGTCGGATGTGTTGGGCCGAAAGGCGCAAATATCACAGTTATACTGTAAACCACAACACAACGCAGACATACCCACTTAAAGTCCTTTTAAGGGCGGATGATGAAGAGTAATTCTGTAGTCTACTAGAATACTCTAGAATACTTTAGTCATCGGGCGAACGCAAGCAAGCAAGAGGAACAAGAGATGATGCCAGTAACACGGAAGTCGTCATGGGAACAAGAGATGATGCCAGTAACACGGAAGTCATCAGGGGAACAAGAGATGATGCCAGTAACACGGAAGTCGTCAGGGGAACAAGAGATGATGCCAGTAACACAGAAGTCGTCAGGGGAACAAGAGATGATTCCAGTAACACGGAAGTCATCAGAGGTACAAGAGATGATGCCAGTAACACAGAAGTCGTCAGGGGAATAAGAGATGATGCCAGTAACACGGAAGTCATCAGGGGAACAAGAGATGATTCCAGTAACACGGAAGTCGTCAGGGGAACAAGAGATGATTCCAGTAACACAGAAGTCGTCAGGGGAACAAGAGATGATTCCAGTAACACGGAAGTCGTCAGGGGAACAAGAGATGATGCCAGCAACACGGAAGTCATCAGAGGTACAAGAGATGATGCCAGTAACACAGAAGTCGTCAGGGGAACAAGAGATGATTCCAGTAACACGGAAGTCGTCAGGGGAACAAGAGATGATTCCAGTAACACGGAAGTCATCAGGGGAACAAGAGATGATGCCAGCAACACGGAAGTCATCAGAGGTACAAGAGATGATGCCAGTAACACAGAAGTCGTCAGGGGAACAAGAGATGATTCCAGTAACACAGAAGTCGTCAGGGGAACAAGTGATGATTCCAGTAACACGGAAGTCGTCAGGGGAACAAGAGATGATGCCAGTAACACGGAAGTCATCAGGGGAACAAGAGATGATGCCAGTAAAACGGAAGTCGTCAGGGGAACAAGAGATGATGCCAGTAACACAAAAGTCGTCAGGGGAACAAGAGATGATTCCAGTAACACGGAAGTCATCAGAGGTACAAGAGATGATGCCAGTAACACAGAAGTCGTCAGGGGAATAAGAGATGATGCCAGTAACACGGAAGTCATCAGGGGAACAAGAGATGATTCCAGTAACACGGAAGTCGTCAGGGGAACAAGAGATGATTCCAGTAACACAGAAGTCGTCAGGGGAACAAGAGATGATTCCAGTAACACGGAAGTCGTCAGGGGAACAAGAGATGATCCCAGCAACACTGAAGTCATCAGAGGTACAAGAGATGATGCCAGTAACACAGAAGTCGTCAGGGGAACAAGAGATGATGCCAGTAACACGAAAGTCGTCAGGGGAACAAGAGATGATTCCAGTAACACGGAAGTCATCAGGGGAACAAGAGATGATGCCAGCAACACGGAAGTCATCAGAGGTACAAGAGATGATGCCAGTAACACAGAAGTCGTCAGGGGAACAAGAGATGATTCCAGTAACACAGAAGTCGTCAGGGGAACAAGTGATGATTCCAGTAACACGGAAGTCGTCAGGGGAACAAGAGATGATGCCAGCAACATGGAAGTCATCAGAGGTACAAGAGATGATGCCAGTAACACAGAAGTCGTCAGGGGAACAAGAGATGATTCCAGTAACACAGAAGTCGTCAGGGGAACAAGAGATGATTCCAGTAACACGGAAGTCGTCAGGGGAACAAGAGATGATTGCAGTAACACGGAAGTCGTCAGGGGAACAAGAGATGATGCCAGCAACACGGAAGTCATCAGAGGTACAAGAGATGATGCCAGTAACACAGAAGTCGTCAGGGGAACAAAAGATGATTCCAGTAACACAGAAGTCGTCAGGGGAACAAGTGATGATTCCAGTAACACGGAAGTCGTCAGGGGAACAAGAGATGATGCCAGTAACACAGAAGTCGTCAGGGGAACAAGAGATGATTCCAGTAACACAGAAGTCGTCAGGGGAACAAGAGATGATTCCAGTAACACGGAAGTCGTCAGGGGAACAAGAGATGATTTCAGTAACACAGAAGTCATCAGGGGAACAAGAGATGATTCCAGTAACACGGAAGTCGTCAGGGGAACAAGAGATGATGCCAGTAACACAGAAGTCATCAGAGGTACAAGAGATGATGCCAGTAACACGGAAGTCATCAGAGGTACAAGAGATGATGCCAGTAACACGGAAGTCATCAGAGGTATTTTGTCCTGGCAATCTGAAATGGTACTAGACAGGAGCACCAGAACGATGGTTGATGTTATATAAGTGTTTACATATTCTGTCCCCCCATGTCTCCCATTCTGTCTTTCCGTTAATTTTGATGATCAATACCATTGTATGTTCATTTTCGTTTGTTTTCTGCAGAAATACACGCGGCCCCGCATAGTATTTCATATTTATTATATTTGATATATGTGCTTATCAGCCTTATTTATAGGAAGCGACAAAAGAAATCAATTTAATAAAATGTTTTTTCTTTAGATTCAAGCAGTGCTACAACAGTCAAGCCAAACTTATCCAGCTTTCCATTTGGTGACCTAGAAAAAAGAGAACATAGAAATTGACTGTTGTGAAACGTATGCTCTAATCTTACATGTATCACACACGTCATGCCATCTTTGCTAAGGTGATGTCTTTTACCGACTCATTAATATAATTAATAATCGTATTTTTGGCTCACACAACTGTGTCTCGTTACAGCTTTCTATCCCCACAGTTATTTATCATTTATGTCGGTGTCAGATTCATTAATAAAAACTTTTGAAACTCTCTTGAAATGTTTCTGTATGTTTCCTTGCATCTCTTCTTCCATACTGTTTCCTGTTGTCACAAAACAAAACTAACAATTGCTTTATTCTTAAGTAAAGGTTTCTTCCAAGTCTTGCAAGGGTACGTGGAATATGAAGTTACCCAACATTAGAGGTTCATCTCAACATATTCATCACTTCTGGGAATTGAATCTGCACTGTTCGGATACAAAATTTCATTTGTTTCCTCCCAATGTTAATAATAACATTTATTTTGGCTTTAATCTCTTTTATACCGTCCTCGTTACTATTTTTAGCTGTGAACTGTAATCTCAACATTCTCCTGATTATAATAGCCATATTCTGTTAATTGTAGTATTCTGTATAATATCTACCACTCAACTCATGTTGTTCGACCTTGTATACGAATGCTCATCCCACCGCGGCAGTAAATTAGTTACATTTGACGCCGTTGTCTATCAAGCCCATCATTTATTTGTATTTGTTGTTGTTTTCCGCACCTGTCAGTTATACTCAAGAGAAAAGAACCGTGCATATGAGAGACATTCATCACATTTATCACTGTCATGGAAGGGGAGAAAACTGCAAGAATTGTCTGCACGCTATTTTGAGAATGAGACTGCGGCTGATGAGGCTATTGCCCTGAAACTGCGAGACTAGAAAGTAGATCAAGTGCGTTGGGACATGCATGAGTGAAGGCAGAACGTGTGTACAACCAGTGGGCAACAAGGAATCATAATCGTAAATACATTTTGTTGTCTATTAGATTTAAAAAAAACAACTGTTTATCTAAAGTTAGCCCGAAGTGCAGTTATATTGATTCTTGATCAAAATCGATAATCAATTAAATGCATGATTTAAGTTTGTCCTGTTTGTTAAGCTTGACGGAAGTCTCTTGATACATGAGACTTATTCACTGGATCGTCTCATTCCTTGTGAAATAACCTCTCTTCTTTGGCTTTCAGGTTAGATTTGTATCCAAATATCGTCACAAAATGTGCAGGAAATCCTGCGCCTTATAAATAAGAAGAAAATATCGTAAATGATTTCGCGTTTACATCTTTACGTTCAATAATTGTTTAGTCTTATAATGTATGGTGTTATGTCTTATTTTTTAAGGGGGTTAATGTTAATATTTAATTCATTATCTTCAGATACGCGTGCCAGACACCTCTTTGTTTGAGAGTGGGTTGGTTTGAGAATGTCGGAAAGTACCTGAGAAAAAAACATAAAAAGTGATCTTATTGCTAACGGTAAGTTTAGTTTTGTATAGTAAACTGATTATCCTCATTGCACACCGGGCATGTTCATAAGTGCGCATATTTGCTTCCCAGTATGTCTCTCAGTGTGTGGGGATTCCAGTTCTGTGTTGCTTTGTTATTCGTCATTGTCAGCGTATATTCTAGGACCCTCAGGTTTTGTACAAGATTATGGGATTTATCGAGTTAAAACAGTGTACTAGGCGAATGGGAGATATCGGAGTTAAGGAGAATTGCTTGAGAGCAATTAAGTCATTCAGCAAAGCAGACTTTTGTTTAATTCTAAGATCATCCTGGTGGATCGTATGATCGTATTGTCACATGGCCAGACTCTTTGAGATAGAAATAGTCCTTAATTTAATCAGTTCTCATTGGCACAGCGACAAGGCATGATACTTTAGTCTAGACATGTGCGACAAAGAGACGGATACCATTTGGAGAGAAATTACTGGTCACCTAGATTTAGCGAGAAATAGATCGCTAGAGATGAATTCGATGGATCATCCAAACAGTTAGTCACATGAAGTTGGTCAGATATAGATTGACGGAGAAGATTTGGTACACCCTGTACAGTTTTAAAGGACGCAGACGTTCTGGTAGAGATACTAGTTAGATGAAAATGTGTAGCAGTTGTAGATTATATATTTTTATCCGAAGTGCGTGAGTATGCTGTGAATAGTAATTGCAATTTCACTGAAATGTTGCATTATGATGTTTATCTTATACCATTAAACCTGTGAGATGCCCTTTCTCCTGCCAAACTCACTGTGAAGTGGATGTACATCAGCACTGACTTGGAGGTAAGCGCGTGTTTTGAACATATTTATTCTGCCTTCGGTGATGGGAAAATCTAGAAGACACCGCATCGTCCGGCAAGGTGTGGCAATCGTGCACCCAAGTCTCATGTACATGACCTCATTTTTTATTCGTTTCAGTCATTCATTCTGCATGTGGCTCAAAGTTAGAATAGGCAATGCACACCCCCAGTACTTTGTATAGGAGGACAGGAAGATGCTGTTCACAGTCCACCGCCGTTATTATCCTCATTACTGAGATGTCCTTCCTAGCTTTCATTAACACTCGATCTATGTGTTTCCATCAAACTGTATTTCCAGGAACCTCAATGTGTGGGTTCTCACAACCATGTCGAACCCATGCTTACTATTGGTGTCGATAGGTTTACTATACGTTTGTTTAAGGAGAACCATGTCGCAGCTGCCTGCGCCGGATTTACCCGTGCTTCTGCCTCAAATCACCACCTGCGGTAAGAAACACTGGAATTTGCCATTGGTTTGTAAAATTGTAAAACAGAAGACAGCAATTACATTTTTATTCGTGTACACAGAACCAGAAATTACATAGAGTAAATTAGTATTATCTTTTTTTTTATTAAATTGGTGAGTTGTGTGTTGGTAATCTGGGATCAACGATAGCTCATTGATTACTGTGTTAGCTTAAGATATGGTGGACTACAGTTCTATTCAGTAATGGCACACTTGCATCTGTCGACACATCTAAAAAAGAATTGGGATCTTGCTCTCTGAGAGTGGTACAAGTAGCGAGGAAGAGCACTGACCACTTCAACTTTCTGTGGTTTAAGATTGATTTGTTTAATATTTCATTTCACTGTAACATAATATGCATTTTTCTGGTCGCAACCTCGCTGTAACATGATATGCATTTTTTCTGGTCGCAACCTCGCTGTAACATGATATGCATTTTTCTGGTCGCAACCTCGCTGTAACATGATATGCATTTTTCTGGTCGCAACCTCACTGTAACATGGTATGCATTTTTCTGGTCGCAACCTCACTGTAACATGATATGCATTTTTCTGGTCGCAACCTCACTGTAACATGATATGCATTTTTTCTGGTCGCAACCTCACTGTAACATGATATGCATTTTTCTGGTCGCAACTGTTGTTGTCTGTTTTTTGTTCCCTGTGAAAGCCTGTAGACTCAACGTTGGGTGTGTTACCTTCTGTTCTCGCCAAACATCAATCATGACTTTATGTATATAATCTTCCACGTCTCTCCCCACCCTCACCCTGAGTTTCACGAAATCCCTTGAGAATATCGAACAAGAAAAATACTCATGCATATGATGTTGTCGTATAGGGAAATGTTGGTGTAACTGGCATCTCATTGAGTATTCAGAAATTAGATTTATTTCCTTATAGAACAACCACTAACATTACACTCGAACAGTGTTCACCAGCTTTTGATTTCTTGCCCGGTTAAATTAGAAGATCCACACAGAGGACGACAAACCAGTAACATTGATGTACGTTCCTGCTTGTAAATGAAGAAAGTGATTTGATGATTTATATTGATATCAATGGCAATAGTATCTTAACGTTTTCTTATTTATTTTCAATTAGAATGATTTCACGTGCATGTTCTCAACCAGAACACAAGATCTGTGTTGTTATCATCCATCGCCAGTATGATTAAATACTCTTTCAAGTCTGCTTTAATGAATTTTCATTGGGGAAAAAAAAAACATTGCTATCTTATTAGTAAAACCTTGAACTTTAGAAAGTAGGACGAACACCTTAACCTGAACAACTTGTGTGACCTTTATGAAGCAGTTATAGTTTAGTCTAGTTAAGAGGACGGATTATCCTCATCACACATTGAATAACAGCCATGAATTAGATTTATGAATCAAAATATACAGCATGGAATTTGATATTTACCACGGAGTACACAACATTCCTTTCAAAAGAATAAAGAGACAGAATGGGATAATTCCCCATAGGGCCTTGCACAATTGAACACATCCATGTATTTATTTATATTATCGTTTTATTGATGAAAATTATTTTTGTCGTGGCTTGATTTTATCTCTTGATGTTTTTTATAAAAAATAACTGCTGAACGCGATATTTTATAGTTAGAGTTATAGTTGTCTACGGCCCTGGTATCACTGCAAACGAAATAAACTCCATAATTGTTCAACCGCCCGTGCCAGTGGAATCATCCGAATTAACATCGCATCTCATTGAAAGGGCAAAACAAAGAAAGGCATCTGCAGTCCCCATTATAGCAGCGACAACACACGCCAAAAGACATAAGGCACCGAAAGTGAATGCGAACGAACTATCCTTCATCATATTACATCATCATAAGAAACCGGAATAACGAAACACGATCCGGATGATAAACACATCTCACAGTGTGCACAGACCACTAAACTCCTAAAGAGTAACAAAAATATTCCACGTTTAAAAGTAACATTTTCGAAAGTAAAACACCTCACATTTCAACCAACAAATCACATTTGCTCTGTGGCATTATCTTAGAGAATAACAAGACATTTTTCTATTAAAAACTATTAAAGCAGCAAGCTGGACTTGGAATATGAGGAAACTGCAACAAGGAGAAACAATACTTTTCTTACAGAGCCTCAACGGTTCCTGCCGACAATCCGCCATATTGACCGGAAATCGATATTTTCCTTTACGTTAAGAGTTTTTAATAGTAAACTGTCTTGTTATTCTTAAAGATAATGCAACAGAGAGGGATGTGAGGTGTGTTCCTTTCGAAAATGTTACTTTTAAACGTGGGACATCTTTGTTACTCTTTAATCACTTGCTAAACTTTTACATGATCGATCGCTGGGTCGTGTTTCCAAATCACAACTAATTAAGCTTGATTGAGCCTAGTAAACACGGCAATCATTGTCAGTCAGTGTACACTAACTGTTGGAAACATGAGCATCCATAGTAACAAGACAACATGACAAAATAGTTGTGGATATTGTTTATCATCATCATCATGTGTCATACCGGTTGGCGTAGGCGATCATGTCCTTCCACAATCTTCTATCTACAGTGCATTGTATTGGTTCTGTTGTTGACTGTTTTCTATGCCATGATACCAAGCTATCCAGTATTTTCTCTTTTTGTTGTCCACGATCTCTCTTTCAATTTATTTTACCAGTTGTAACCAGGTATTCCAACTTTCCTCGTTTCATGATGTGCCCAAAAAATGTTGATTGTTTCATTCTGATGTTTTTTAGGAGTTCCCTTTTTGCGTGGCCTATTTCAGAATTTCTTCATTGGTTTTTTAGCTGTCCAGGGAACTTTCAACATTCTTCTGAGAAATCCCATCTCTGTGGCCTCTAATCGTCTTTTCATTTGTTTGTCTACTGCCCATGATTCGCTTCAGTAGGTCAGAATTGGTTCTATATAGCATCGATGAACTCTCTTTCTCACTTCTATTGACATAGATTTGTTGCATAAGATATAATTTTCATTTTCTGAAATGCTGTTTTGGCCTGAGCTATTCTGTTTTTTATTTCTGTGGTGCATCTTCCATCTGATGTTATTATTGTGTCCAGGCATTTGACGCGTTGCACTTGTTTCAGATTTGTCATATTTATTGTTATGCTGCATGATGGTGATGATCGTGTCTTTGATATGACTATCACTTCTGCTTTCTTACTATTCAGAATGAGACCTTTTTTTGTTGCCTTCTTTTACAATTATGTCTATCATTTCTTGTAGTTCATTCTTTGTCTCTGCTATTAAGACTGTGATTCCGCATATCGCAAATTATTTATTTTGTGACCGCTGACTTCTATCCTTTTTTTGTCTACTATTGATCTCATAATATGCTCGCTATAATGTGAAAACAAATCCGGTGACAGAACACAGCCTTGTCTAACTCCTTGTTTTATATATTAGAATTGTCCTGTTTGGTTGCTGATTCGTATAGCTTCTGTTTGTTGCCAGTACATGTTTTTTTGTGTTTCGCAGATCCTTGCCATCAATGTTTAATTTCTCCAGCACATTGATTATTTCCACATGTTTTACTTTGTCAAATGCTTTTGTGTAGTCTATAAAACACATATATAGATCTTTCTTTACCTCTATAGATCTTTCTTTCAATGTTCATTAAGATGTATATTGCATTATTGGTGCCCTTTCCTTCCACAAATCCACATTGTTCCTCACTTATTTCTATTGTTTATCGAGGTACACATAATTGTATTCCATTATTTTTTCGGGGAAAAAAGCATTTAGCAACAAGTAAAATTAAAGAGAGTCTCCTCCACTCCTTACAGAGTGTCAGGAAATGTTAGTTAATTTTCAGTGACCAACGGAATATTCTATGGTCTGTATTACACGGGTCACCATATTTCTTGGTACCCATATTCAGTAGGTCGGTAAACCCCATAGTCGTGTCTGTCTGAAATAAAAGTCACACCTTTCTTATATGTTTCAAAAGTATTTAACAACTCAGCCACAGTTGCTTTTAGGGTTCAAGAACAAAGCGTGTTGAAAATCGGAGGAACCGGGTCGCCAATTGGAAACACAGTGCGGCACTACCCACTAAAGTCTAATAAGAAGACCATTAAGAAACACGTATTTTCACCATAAAAAAATACATTTTAAAATACTACGTTTTCTGTTTTCTGTCACCAAATTCAGCATGATACCGCCTCCAGGTACAAGAGCAAGAAGCTGTGTTCTGCTGAAAAATGATAGTATTCTCGAAGTTTAAGGCAGTCTATTTGACACACAATGGTGGAATGTAAACATGGGAATGATGTAAACGTGTAGATGTTGCAACACTTCTTTCACGGTTTATGTTTATCAGATACATAACGTCATCTCCTATCATTTACGATTATCCTGGCCGGCCGTAAACTTTAGTCACATATTTCCTACCGGACCGTTGAGCACAGGCCAGATATAACTCAAGACCATACTCCACCTCTAATTGGGCTCTCTAGTAAGTCTGCGTCAAGAGAGACTGGCTAACAAGATGAGGTATGTAGTCTCCGCAGTGGCGGGGGTCTATGTATATAGAAGACCTAGTACTTACAGTACCCCCAGAATGAACAAGCTCAAACTTCTCAAGCAGAACCTAGGAAAGCAGGACAATCTTTGCTATATCAATTTCTATTGTTTAAGAGCCAGCAGCTCGTTGTGCATTTGATCGTTAGCTTCATCATTTTCGTAACGGACGAAATCAAAATTATTGCACCAGAGTGAGCACTGTCCCATTAAGCGTTGTGTCTTTACAACATCAGTTTTCTATTCTATTCTGTTCTATTCAAGGAATCAATTTTATTACAGTCGGGTCATCCCCATATCCGATCCCCCACCTGTCCCAGCATTTCTCGAAGTGTTTACAGACTGATTGTTCCTGTAAGGTGTTGATTATAGATACATCTGTTTTTCGCACTAAACACTCAGGATCGACCAGACCCCTTTTCCACCTTTAGACTCATCAGTCTCTCAATATATACATCATTGTCCCACTTTTAGACTCAGCAGTCTCTCAATATATACATCGTTGTCCCACTTTTAGACTCAGCAGTCTCTCAATATATACATCATTGTCCCGCCTTTAGACTCATCAGTCTCTCAATATATACATCATTGTCCCGCCTTTAGACTCATCAGTCTCTCAATATATACATCATTGTCCCGCCTTTAGACTCATCAGTCTCTCAATATATACATCGTTATCCCGCCCATTCTCCTCCGCTTCTCTCAAGGAACGGAGAACAAACTTGGCGATGTCCTCCTTGTCCAGAATAAGGCCACACTCAAGCCACACTTTTTTTTTTATCTACTTATACGTACATTCCATTAATACTTCCAGTCGTCACAGTATAATTCAGCTGAGTACACTAATCTAGGTTCCTATTCAAATAAGAAAATAAAATACCAAGTACAAAATAAGACAGACACCATCAGTGCAACATACACTCAAAACATAAAAGAATATTTACATCAATACTACCAAGTGTCTCGTCAAATGATTCAGGCGGTTACGTCAGCAAGCAATCTTTTTTTGACGAACGTTCTCTGCTGTGGTATGTTGCTAGGTTACCAGGTGTCAACTTCCCCTACGGACGTCTGTTGTTCACTTAAAGAGTTCTGGTGACACAGTTCGCCCAAATTGTTGAGAATGACAAACGAGCATTTGAAAAAATACAAAACTGGTTTGAAAAGGTTATTTTCATAGAGTGCACTTCATCGCATATTAGACATGTGAAATATGCAATAACATTTGGAAAAATAGCAGAACAGTATTCGTAACGTGTTTGTTTCTTCTACATGTATGTCCTGCTGGCACCATTTGCTCATCCTTCATTTCTATCATCTATTTATCTTGCGTCACTCTTTCCTCAATTTGCTTCATCTAATTGTCTACATTGTGTTATTGTTCAATGATTTTGTTTCTTTCTTTCTTTCTGTCTTTCTTTTTTCGAATACTCTAATTCCCAACATAGATATTTTGAAGTTAATTAGAGAGAATTATGATCAAGAGTTAGAACTGTACATGCAGTAAAAGAATGCGTAAATTACAAGACCTAAATACTTTCGATAATTCTGTAGTGCGCTCACGTCATCTCTCACGTTCCGCGTGTGTTTTCTTTGCTCTTTATTGAGACAAAACGCACAAACAATTGTGCTAAGAATAACACAAAGCAAGAGAGAGAGAGAGAGAGAGAGAGAGAGAGAGAGAAAGAGAGAAATAATCTCATAAAAACAATTCAGTTTTCGAACAGCCTTCTAGAACAAAGTAAGCTCGTTCGTTCGTCTTACCTTGTTATAGGCACAAATTTTGTGTTGACCACGTGTGGTAGTTTCTGGACCGTAGATATGGTGGATGCTGCTTCAAGGTTGAGTTAGTAGGATGCTCGCTCCTGGAGCTGGCGGGTAGTATTCATGTAGCTTTCTCCTTATGAGGTCCTTAGAAAATCAATAAGAACTACCGCTTCCTATCATTTATCTACTATTGAGAAACACTCTAGTTAGCTCTAAACATTAGAAAAATTCTTGAAGATTTGAGATAGGTACATACATTCAAAAGAGGAGGGTTCTATCTCAACCGACGGCTTCAGGTTCACCCAGCCTTTAATGGGTACCGGATTTTTTTTTCTGGGAAAGTAAAACAGCACGGACGTAATACCGACCACATTACCCCAAAAATCATGTGCTGTCTGCAAAATGTATGGTCACTAATACCATATTCCCTATACGCCACTTAGCGTGACGGGAGTACTTTACTTTTTTTTATATATATATATACATTCAAATTTTAGTTTTTAAAATAAAAGGAACTGAAATAAGCTACACAAAATTAAAATAATTTACAAAGCTATCATGATATACAATTTCAGACCGAGATCTTGGTCTTAGCTAAGCTATGTAGTGACAGGTCTGTTCGCCGAAGTCTAACGAATGCAAATCGAGGTAATGAGGATGTTGATGAAATTATGTCAATGCCCATTGTCTAAAAGGGAAAAGAGGAAATAAAAGTTCTAAGTCTATAGGCATGATAACCGCTTAACAAACAAAAAGAAGCGCTCACAACGCAATTCCCCACCACCACCACAATCTACTCCTGCTGCCGATTACCCCTACCTGTATCAGATAAACAACAGGCAATACAATTCCTGTGACACCAACATGTTTACAGCGCACTTATCTAGTTGAGATGTGGGTTTAAGTGTGGTCAGGGAGCAGGTAGGATACCAGGCAGGTGAATGAATGCCACACACCAAGAAGGCTGTGGGAGGTTTCTTAACAACCAGCCACTAGAGCCTAATTTTGTCAAGAACAACCTACGATCTTGATGGTATCGTTTCCCACGCTGGCGTTCCTTATCGTTGTTCAAACTTAGAGCAAGCACGCAGCAAAATGTGCGCGTCAGAATTTTTACACAACGTACCGTCATTCATTTGCCTATATATGTTATATCATTTACCTATATATGTTATAATCATCACTGCACACAGGAGGATTGCATAAGTGCTCTCATTTTCCCCTTTAAATTTCGAGAATCTCCGAGAACTTCGACGAAATAGCGAAATGTAAGGTGTATGAATCAGCAGCTTAACAAATAGCCCAGAAGACTAAATAACACCATTTTTCTTTACATTTCGTCGTCCCGTATAAACATGTATTCATCAAAACTGGATAATCCGAATAAATCCGGAAAGCAGCAA
The DNA here is from genome assembly GCA_032433765.1 of Megaustenia siamemsis. Taxonomy (NCBI): domain Eukaryota; kingdom Metazoa; phylum Mollusca; class Gastropoda; order Stylommatophora; family Ariophantidae; genus Megaustenia; species Megaustenia siamemsis. The sequence goes on along the minus strand of JAVIAB010000092.1, from coordinate 123,180,393 downwards.
ATGCTTGGCTTAACAGATATTCGGTTAAGAAAAAACAGTGAGCTGATTGATTGATTTCGTTACAGAAAAGAGTAGTTTAATAAAGCGTTTGTTATATTGTGTTTAGAGACATGATAAGCGCTTACACAACAGAGAGTTGATCTTATCATATAAAAGTAATGTATACACATCCGGGGTGATAAAATCAGAGGTCGTGAACAAAAGACAAAGGCAATACTTCAATGTGCAAGACCACACTTCGATAAACGAAGTTTGAATTTTATACTGTAAAAGATTTATAGAAAAAGTGTGCACCCAAATATACACTTTTACAATGTATAGCTATTATAACTAAAACACAATAATCATGTTATACTTACATATTGAATTCAACCCACATGAACTGTCATACTAAACTAAAAAAAAAAAAATTAAATAACAAAAAATGTATGGTGGCCTCGTCAAGTTACTAATGTACTGATCATAAAGAGAGATTACAGCTTTCATCACATCGATAACGGCACACGTCAATGATACTGTTAAATCAAAAAGCATATTTGTGTCAGAGGTGTAAATGAGACAGACTACATAGTTGATCTATTTCACATTGTCTTCTTATTTGTATTTAACACATCCCATTTCTACAATGAAGGTCAAATGTTCGACACGATCGGTTACCTGTGATCCCCTCTCTTAATCCGGCTTGTTATCAGCTTGCAACTAAAATTGCTGAATGTATACACCACAACTTTTTCTTTCAAATGATTTAGTTGATTTGCTTATTTGCGCCTCTCCAGAAAGGTAAAGTAGACTTCTCCTACTATACATCCAAAGTGAGTAAAAGAAACTGTATCTTTCAATTTAAAAAAAAAAAAAAAACGTGTGGTGAAATTTAAAAATTGCACCGAAGAAACTATTAGATTTGCCAAACTTTAATCTTTTTGTTACTAAAATATCATTCATAAATACACTTCAGCTAAAATATGTTACCATTTGTTTGCGTGTGTCTGGTGGGACAAGTGGAAACCATTGTCATGAAATATTAATGTTAATAATGAAGGAAGTATGCTAAACTTCGGACAATGCAACATTTCCAATTTAGAACTAACATGCCACTTTTAGATGAAATCAAACAACTGTACAGTTTAGATTATAGGACTATTGCTATAGCTTGGGCACAAGTTGCTAGATCGCTGTCACGAGAGCATGACACTACCCAGCTATAGTTCGTTCAGAAATTCGTGCCCACAGAGTTTATTAATTATCTCGGAAACTGTTTGATGAGTTTATGTAATTTTTTTTCATGAAATCTTATTTTGTCACCGATCTGAATGTTGTATAACATTTAAGTACCAATGTAGTATTGAATGAGTTTTGCACAAATCGTTTTTTTCTATATAATTTATGAAAATATCAAACCGTGTGCTCTAAACATTAGATTTTACTGTGAATTATGTTAATTTTCTAACAAACCTCTCAGTGGATTGCGTCTTACAAGTTACAGATCAGTGAGCGCGAGATGGTGCAAAGATTGTGGAGAGATCGTGAAATTTGCCTTTTTAAACAGTGAGTTGATTACAACGAATGTGGGTATTGTAAAATCCTAAAAATTAGGACAACCACGAATATAATCTTTTTATATACCTTAAAGAAAATACAATCTTTCCTAAATGCATGACAGTAGAAAAATAAAATCAGACTTAAGGTTGGTGAAAAAAATAAGATTTCATGAAAAAGAATTACAGAAATTCATCAAACAGTTTCCGAGATAATTAATAAACTATGTGGCCACGAATTTCTGAACGAACTATAGTAACAGATGAAATTTTTCGGTCGGTATTTTTTTCCTCCAGCAAAGAAATGTCTTTTTACAACTGTCACCCGGCAGAAGTAACAATTGATCACGTGATGAATGGGTTTCCCTTTGAGACATGTACGGAGTAAATGTCATCGACCGAGTTTTGTAATTAAACTGGTGAAGAACTCACGGGGAGAGGCGCTGGAGTAAACGTATGTGTTGTGGGACATATCAAGCGAACATTGCAGGCTTTCGCAAACATTGGTGTAAACATTAACTCTCAAATCATAAAGGTCACAAAGCTTTAGGCTTAGCAACATTTGCATGGTTCAACGCACTCAAAAGCAATGATGCGTGCATGCATCCAACTATTTTTTTATACTAGCAAAAACAAGTATATAATTACATTTAAATAAACTTTTTTCGGGCTGATTAACTATGTTCATATCATATAGTTTATAAGTCTGTCTTGTACTTCAATTTAATTGCTTCTATTCTGAATATTTTTATTACTAAACATTCATGCAGTCCTATATTGTTTGAAATGTAATATTCCCTTTTTTCATTGGTTACAGATCGACGACATAAGTCATTAGCGGGACGCCTTGTGGAATCTTAGCAACAATTTCACCTTGTCATGAAGTCCGTGATTATTCTATTCTACCTGGGTGCACATTTTCTGTCCAACGATTTGCAAGTATTAAATGTATATATCAAGATGCAAATTAATGGTTAATGAATGCATGACGTATCTCTCATTTCAACGAGTTACATGTTTTTATTTCATCATCATCATCATCATCAAGTACCGGGCCTACAGGCGTAGGTAATCATGTCTCTCCACAATTTTGGATCTCGACAGTTCTTTATCATTTCTGTTGTTGACCTTCTGCCAAGTCATTCTCTTAAGCTGTCTGGTATTTTTTCTCTTTGCTTCCCCCTATCTCTTCGTCCCTCAATTTTCCCAGTTGTTAAACTATATTCCAGTTGTTCTCTTCTCATTACATGGCCAAAAAATGATGATTGTTTCTTCCTAATATTGGAAATTAGCACTCTTCATGCTTTGACCTCTTTCAGAACATTTTCATTACTCTTAATAGCTGTCCATGGTATTATCAACATTATTCTGTAAAAAACCACATTTCTACAGACAACAGTGATTTTCTTCTCTGTTTTTCTATTGTCCATGATTCACATCCATATGTTAAAACTGGCTCTACATAATATTTAAGAACTATTTTTCTTGTTTCTATTGTCAAAAATAGATTGCATAGTATCATCCTCATTTTTTGGAAAGCTGCTTTTGCCTGAGCCATTCTGTATCAAACCTCTTTTGTACATCTTCCGTCTGAGGTTAACACAGTTCCCAAATATTTAAATTCATTTACCTGTTTTAATTTGTTCCACTTGTCTTTATTTTGCACTGAGGTGATGTCTTTTTCTTTGTTGTTACCATTACGTCTGTCTTTTTTGCTATTAAGGCTGAGTCCTTTATTTTTGCTTTCTTACATTCTTTTTCATGTTTTTAATTAGTACAAATATAGTCCAACAACTCCGAAGGTATGGAAATCTTTAACACTTTAATTGTTAAAGTCTAACGCTGTATCAACATGTAGTGTTTGAGTCTCACAAGATATAGCAACATGTAGTGTTTGAGTCTCACAAGATATATCAACATGTAGTGTTTGAGTCTCACAAGATATATCAACATGTAGTGTTTGAGTCTCACAAGATATATCAACATGTAGTGTTTGAGTCTCACAAGATATATCTACATGTAGTGTTTGAGTCTCACAAGATATATCAACATGTAGTGTTTGAGTCTCACAAGATATATCTACATGTAGTGTTTGAGTCTCACAAGATATATCAACATGTAGTGTTTGAGTCTCACAAGATATATCTACATGTAGTGTTTGAGTCTCACAAGATATATCAACATGTAGTGTTTGAGTCTCACAAGATATATCAACATGTAGTGTTTGAGTCTCACAAGATATATCAACATGTAGTGTTTGAGTTAATGGTTAATGAATGCATGACAACAGAAGGTCAACAACCTTTCTGGCAAGGCCTAAGCCCCGAAAAACCACGTATACATGGAGTAGGCTTTACTGTACATAACAAACACATAAACTCCATAACCACGCCAAAAGGAGTGTCTGAACGCTTGATGATACTCCAGCTACATACGAAGAGTGGATCAATAAATATCATTAGTGCCTATGCACCAACGTTGGCTGCATCAGACGAAGAGAAAGACAACTTCTACCAACAACTGCAAATGACCATTGACTCACTTCCAAAAGAGGAACTATTATACTTACTCGGTGATTTCAATGCACGCACAGGATCTGATCAGCAATATTGGCCAACATGTCTAGGTCACCACGGCATTGGAAAAATCAACGGAAATGGCCAGCGACTCCTAGAATTCTGCTCAAATAACCACCTATGTGTAACAAATACATACTTTAATGTGAAACACAAGCATAAAGTAACATGGCGTCATGCTAGAAGTGGTCACTGGCACCAACTAGACCTAGTTCTTACACGTAGGCAGTCTTTAAATAACATCAGAATAACACGAACATATCACAGTGCAGACTGCAACACAGACCACGCTCTAGTCATTAGTAAGATCAAAGCCAGAAGTAGTCGTATCTACAAATCAAGAGAGCCTGCAGCAGCCAAGATCAACATCACAGCGACAAAAACCACACCAACCGAAGATATTTTTAGATCCAAGTTTGATGAACTGGTAGAAGAAGTAGAAGATGCATCAAGTGTGGATGACAACTGGTGCTCCCTGAGAACACACATCTATAACTGCGCTCTATCTACCTACGGCCAGAAACGGTTCTCAAAGAACGACTGGGTCGAAGAAAATGCAGCAAGACTAGACCCACTAATAGCTAATAAGAAAAAGGCTTTACTGAACTTCAATAATAATCCCAATCAAATCACCAAGGATCAGCTCAAACATGCGCAAGCCACCCTACAACGCGAAGCAAGAAGATGCGCAAACGAATACTGGAACAATCTATGCTCTGAAATACAGAAAGCCTCAGACAGGGGCGACTCAAAAACCATGCATGACAATATAAAAAAGGCCCTTGGACCAAAAATAACAAAATTAGCCCCCCTAAAATCCAAGTTTGGAGAACCTATTACTGACAAGGGACAACAAATGCAAAGATGGGTTGAACACTACTCTAATCTATACAGTGACGACAGACCAGCAAACACAGCTCTAGCACAATCAATACCCAAATATCCTACAATGTTTGAACTGGATGTTGAGCCTACTATGAACGAACTTGCTGACGCTATAAATGCCCTCTCAAGAGGAAAAGCTGCAGGAAATGACAACATTCCCACAGATGTACTAAAGGACAACCTAAGCGTACTACTTCCACACCTATACAAACTGCTAATTAAATGCTGGAGAAACGGAGAAATACCTCATGATATGAGAAATGCTAAGATTATAACGCTGTACAAGAATAAAGGAGACAGGGGTGACTGCAACAATTACAGAGGCATTTCTCTCCTTAGCACAACAGGCAAAGCTTTTGCTAGAGTCGTACTTAATCGCCTGCATAGACTTGCAGAACGGGTGCTTCCCGAGTCCCAATGCGGTTTCAGACCCGGGAGATCAACCATAGATATGATCTTCACTCTTAGACAACTGCAGGAAAAATGTCGGGAACAAAATATGCCGCTCTATATTGCCTTTGTGGATCTCACAAAGGCATTCGACACAGTAAACAGAGATGGTCTCTACAAGGTGTTAGAAGGCATAGGCTGCCCTCCTAAATTACTTAGGCTGATAATTTCCTTCCATGAAGACATGAATGGCAAAGTCCATTTTGATGGGAGTCCATCAGAGAATTTCAAAGTCAACAAAGGAGTGAAACAGGGATGTGTCCTCGCCCCCACCCTTTTTGGTATATTTTTTGCTGCCCTCCTAAATTACACCTTCGAAAACAGCTCAGGAGATATTTACATTCGCACTAGACCAGATGGCTCACTGTTCAACCTAGCACGACTAAGAGCAAAAACCAAAACAAATGTTGCCCTACTTAAAGAATTTTTATTTGCTGACGATGCAGCCCTAGTCGCTCATAGTGAGGCCACCCTACAGTCGCTGATCAACAACCTGGATAAAGCATGCGACCTTTTTTCACTGTCAATTAATGTTCAGAAGACAGTAATACTAAATCAAGGTGACTTCAAACCTATATCTATTACTCTAAAAGACTGCCCACTAGAATCAGTACAGAAATTTACATATCTTGGATCCACAGTTACGCAAACCATCTCTCTTGATGAAGAAATAAACTGTCGAATTGGTAAGGCAGCTACGACCTTCGGCAAACTCACAAAAAGGGCATGGAACAACACGAAACTAACTCAAAAGACTAAACTCTTAATATATTCAACTTGTGTGCTTAGCACACTACTATATGGATCCGAAACCTGGACAACATACTCAAACCAGGAAAAAAGACTAAATGTCTTCCACATGCGATGTCTCCGCAAAATAATGCACATCAAATGGCAGGACAAAATAACCAACTTAACTGTCCTGCAACGTGCTAAGACCCTAACAATCATGTCGATGCTCAGAAGTCGAAGGCTAAGATGGCTGGGGCATGTCCAACGGATGGAAGAAAAACGCATTCCTAGGCAAATACTATATGGCGAGCTAAAACACGGAAAACGACAAATCGGCAGACCTAAACTACGATATAGAGATATCTGCAAATCATCTCTGAAAGACTTCGCCATCTGTGAAAACGACTGGCAACATCTGGCAAGTGATCGCACATCATGGAGAGCACGTATAAGGAACGGTATAACAACATTTGAGACTGTTCTAAGACAGGACTTAGAAGAGAAGAGACTCATGAAAAAGGATGGTAAACCCTGTGGACCAGCGAGCCTGACCTGTTCATTATGTGACCGCGTGTGTTTGTCAAACATTGGTAGAATTAGCCACGAGAGAAGCTGTTCGGCAAAAACAATACCTCAAAAAAATACGCAATAGCCTCCACTAGACCGTCTGACAAGACGAAAAGGGCCATATATAGTGTTTGAGTCTCACAAGATATATCAACATGTAGTGTTTGAGTCTCACAAGATATATCTACATGTAGTGTTTGAGTCTCACAAGATATATCAACATGTAGTGTTTGAGTCTCACAAGATATATCAACATGTAGTGTTTGAGTCTCACAAGATATATCAACAAGGTGCTAGACAAATAGTTTAATCTCTATTCTTGCTATCGTAATCCCTGCCAGTTACGTGTCAGTGTAAACACTTACAGACACAGAGTATGTGTCACTTTTCTTTTCTTAATTTAATTCATCGATCAGTTTTAATGTTTTTTAAAGTTCTTTGTGAATGCTTTTATGTAGTTCCCTTGTTAAATTCATAATATTTAAAAGATCAACTCAGTTATTGATTTTTTTTTTTTTTACCGCCCCCTGATTTAATATGGTCTTCAATACATAAGATGCGATTAAATACCTTGATAATGTTTTCATTTGAACGTTTTTTGGTGAAGTAGCTGTCAATCTATTTTTCTGGTATATGTATCACTTTTTTGTGTTGAGTAATCGTAGATACTAGAACTTGTTGCTATATCTCAAGTTAGCTTGGTCTAACTGTTTACTAATTGTGAACTTCTTTGTGTTTATTTCCAATTTTTACTTCATTATAAGTATAAACACCTTATCAAAAGCAAAAGCATCACAATTTATTTTCTTTTTTTTTTTTTAAACCGGTTTCTTGTTTGCTTCCCTTTAAATAATTGAGAAAGTCAGAATTATAAGAGCGAAGGTATGACTTAGATTGTTTGAATGATACATAACAAATGGACATTGAACTTATGAACACGGCTATCCACGATGACGTCTTGATCTTCTTCTCTTTGCTTTCTTTTGCCTTTCAGCGACGAAGAGAGATATAGTTTGCTGTTCTTTACTCTTCTATTGCTGCTGTTATGTTTTCTGGTGTTTCTAATATTCCAGCAACCCAGCGTGTTTGTGATCGACCCTGGGTCTAATGTTTTTGCAATGTTTATTAAAGTTTCGTTGTGTTGTGTGTTGATCTCTCTACTTTATTACCTGGCAGACTATTTTGTCTGTTGTGTTAATATGTATTCAATATATTCCTGGCTTTTCTCTCTGTTCTTCATTTCTGGTATAAGACATTTATATAACACATATATAGTTATCTGGGTGGTCGCGATAGGAACAAGACTACTGAAGATAAGAGGTCCGGGTTCGATCCTGATCCACGGCTTTCATGTTCACCCAGCCTTAAATAGGTACCCTATTTTTTTCTGGGAAAGTAAAGCGGCACAGGCGTAATACTGACCACATAACCCGAAGAATAATGTGAGAGAGGTCTATAAACAAATATTGGCTCTAACACCGTATTCCCTATACGTCACGTGGCGTGAAGGGGCTCTTTTCTTTACTCCTTACTATACAACACTTGTGCAAATCTATTAAATCTACAAACACAGTTTCTTCGTTATACACAATGGAAGTTCAAGAAAACTGGATCGTTGGTGGTTCTGCTAGCAGTCGTACTTTGAACACACGGAAATTATAAGAACTTCATTAAAATCATTACTAAGTGTTGTTTTTTTTTTTCATCCACTATGACAGCTAGTCATTTAATTCCATCAGCCGGGATAAATGACATGAGACTACAATCTTATCTTTTATCTTGACGGGTTCGTGCTTGCACCAAGACCAACCTCCTTGGTTCTAACACTTTATATCTTTGGAAGGATTATTTCTGTCAATCATTCAACAGATTAACTTCCTGTTGCCGGACAACTATTTTATTTTCATTTTAAAAATTATTCTTCTTTTTTTGAGTTATCGAAGAGTAAGTTATTTCATTGACTTTACACTCATGAAAAGAAGTTAATTTTTCTAAGCTTATCTTTGAAGCAGAAGAACATCATTTATTTGATTATCTCTTAGAATACGATCAACTCTGAACACCCGTCATGCGTCAAAAACACACAAACAAACAAACAAACAAACAAACAAACAGACAAACAAAAAACGCGAATTATTCCGACGTGACTCAACAAACACTCTTTAGACATCAATTTAAGTTCTTTGACAAATACCATTTCTCACTTTGCCACTCACTACTACTCTACCAGTTCCTGCATAAGCAGAATGGGGTCTGTGACGTAAATTTCTTGGCCCGTTGGACTGTTTGAACAATTATTATTTCTCCATTAAGTTAAATTTTCAGAAATTGTGTCCGTGTGGAAATAACAGTTGCTCATGTGGTTTATGAGATTTCATATGTGGTACTCACAGCATTCATTATTTTGTCCGTGTTTTGTAATGAAGCTAGCAAAAGTGTGGACGGGGAAAAGCATTGATTTAAACCAGTTTGCACACTGACCCCGGTTTGAACCCTTCCACACATACGATTGTCCCCGTATGGACGTGCACATGCATGTATGTGTCCATAGGCACGGGTATTGGTATATATGTGTATACGCATATACATGCATGTATATGTGCTCTTGCTTGTATGCATACACATGTATGTGTGTGTATATGTATGTGTATGTTGATATGTATTAGTATGTGCACTTCTTCTTGCACGTGTACATATGTATACACGCATCTGTGTGTGTGTATACATGTATTTATGGGCCCTTAGATACTTTCAGATATTGCCTGTGTCTTTGTAGTCGACGTACCTAGATAGCGTTCCCCCACTCGTGTATTTTTAGAACCCTTCACCTCTGACCACAGGGTATAAATTACAGCTACACCCGTGAGAAATTCCTTTCATAGCCTGACCACTGTCCACTACACACAGGGAAGTCAACATATTTCGATTATTTTTGTTTTTGATGTTTCATTACTAGTTAGCTATGTAGGATTGGTTTTATTTATTCACATATCTGTGTGTGTATGTTGTTTGTTTGTTCCTGCTGAAGGCCTATTGAGCCGAAACGTCGTTCGAATCTGTGTCGTCTATTAATCACGTAAAGCTTCTAACATACCATTTTTTATTTTTTTTTAAATTTTTCCTCGAATTCAGCTTTACTGCAGCTTCGCATTTTTATGCATTCATTTGCATTTCTTTGCCTTAACCCCTTACTAGTACAATACCGCTGCTACTTAATGTTTGTATTTCGTCCTAAGTGTTTACTTTAATATATATATATATATATATATATATATATATCTTTGTTTAGACCTGCTATTTTTATATTATCCTTTAGTATTAGTACGTTTGCCGACTACAGCGTTGTTATCATTGATGTGATCACTATCGCTCTCATACCACATTTTAGTTTCAGATCTTCCACTCTCGCTCGTTTCCCCTAGTCCCTTCCCCTGCTCCTCTCTCCGACAGCATGCCCACACTTAAAAAGTTCTCGAACTCCATCCGCCGAGGCACTCTATCAGCCTTCCAACATTTACCTACAGACATCTCTTCTATATCCACTGAACTCGCCTTTACTACTTATAAGCTTACTAGATTCAGTTGCCATGTTAACTTTCTCAATAATTGTATACGATTTAAGATTCTCCCACATGGGTTCCGTTCTAAATTCACCCCTTTTGCCCACCAGCCTAACCTTAGTGAAATTAGGCGATTTGACAGTATTGAAAGACGCCTGGGTTTCCATCGTATGAGGCTCGTCCTAGCTAACCACACCAGGCTAGTCTCCCACCTGCGCACTCAACGCCTCCAACTGGTAGCGAGACTCAGGTGTTTAATTACCGGCAACGACAATGTTATCCGCCAGATCATCCACGACTTCAATAGGCAACTCTACACTTTTATGTCCTCCCAGCACAAGAAGAAGATCTCCCACCTTCGCCCCGTCCCCGCCTCCCCCACACCCGCCACATCGGCGGCCCCCGACTCTTTAGTTTTCTGCATACCCCCGACCTCCACCTCTCACATGATGAGAGGTCTGTTCTCTCTAAAGGTTTAAAATTTATCCCGCGTCGTCCTTCCAGTGACCACTACAATCTTTGTAAGGACGTCCATGATTTCCATAGACGTATGCGCTTGAAGCACCGTTTCTCTGACACTACTGCTACTTCTTCCTCACCCACCCCTGTAGATGAGTTCTCTCGCTTCCACTCTCGCAAATCAGATTGGACCCCTCAACCTGGCGCATCACAGGCCTTGGATCACTACATTAATGTCACCTCACGTGAGATACAACAACTGTGCCCTAGAAAACTTCACCGCTCTAATCTATCTCCCTCTGAGCTTCGGGCCCTTTCAAATCTCCGCCGCCGGGAGGACATTGTTATCAAACCGGCAGACAAGGGGGGAGCGGTGGTAGTTTGGCTCAAAGACTTATATATTTCTGAGGGCAACAAACAGCTATCCAATACCACTTTTTATAAACCCCGCCCTGACGACGCCACTGTCCTCTACAATAAGCAGGTCAAATCTACCATCAAGGAACTGATCCGAACCAACCGGCTCCCTCCTAGCGCGTCCCGCCTCATTATTCATAATAGTGGTCTTGGGAAACCATCTTTCTACACGCTCCCCAAAATTCACAAAATCGACAATCCAGGACGCCCCATCGTGTCAGCGTGTGCTTGCCCGACTGAACACATATCTGACTATCTAGACAGTGTCTTCCAGCCTATGGTCGTTAGTCTTCTCTCATATGTCAAGGACACTAACCATGCATTGAGTATCTTCTCTTCCATCTCTCTCTCCCGAGGTCGCTCATACCGACTTTTTACTCTTGATGTTTGCTCTCTCTACACCTCTATTCCTCACTCCGACGGCCTCCTGGCTCTACGTTTCTTTCTTGACCAGAGACAACACCCCTCTGTTGATACTGCAACTCTTCTCCGCCTCACTGAGCTTGTACTCAACCTCAACACCTTTGAGTTTAATGGTAACTTCTATGACCAGGTCAGTGGAGTAGCCATGGGCACCAAGATGGGCCCTAGCTATGCTTGCCTATTCATGGGTTACCTGGAGTACCAAATTCTCAATTCTTATCAAGGTCCTCTCCCCATCATATACCTTCGGTACATTGATGACTGCTTCGGACTCACCGATCTACCTGAGGATGACCTCTCCAGGTTTATCGACTATATTGGTAGCTATCACAAAGCTATCAAGATCACATATTGTATATCCACTTCCTCTGTCACCTTCATAGATCTTATTGTTTCTTTGGGTACTTCTGGCCTCCACACCTCGGTTTTCTATAAACCCACAGACGCCCACTGCTACCTTCTCTATACTTCATCCCATTCACCTTCTTGTCGCGACTCTATTCCATTCTCACAGTTATTGCGTCTCCGTCGCATCTGCCAGGATGACCAAGATTTCCTCCGACAGGCTCACCTCATGTTAGGTTTCTTCAGCCGCCGGCTTTATCCAGACTCGATCCTCCGGTCTGCCCTCAAGCGGGTCCTCCTTGTCTCTCGTCCCGAGGCACTCGCCCCTTCCAACCGCCCCCCTTCTGAGAGAACTATGCTCACCCTCACATATCATCCTCACAACTTAGCAGCTGTGAGGATACTCAACCGCTACCGCTCCATTCTCCTCTCTGGTCCCACTGCCCGTCTGCTTTTTGGTGATCCCCCGATGATCGCCTTCAAGCGCGACAGGAATTTGGGAGACATTCTGGTTAGGAGCCGTCTCCCTCGCTCCTACCCTCAACACTTCGGTGCGGCCCCTTGTGGTCGTAGCTGTATCGCCTGTGCCTGTGTGCTCCCTGCTGACTCGGTCTTATTCCCCAATGGACGGTTCGAGATCAAGCATGGCTTCACATGTGTGTCCCGCAACATCATTTATGCCATTATGTGCCAGCGATGCCACATGACCTATATAGGCGAGTCTGGTAGAAGATTAGCGGAAAGATTTTGTGAACATCTACGTGATGTCCAACAGAATACTGGCACTCCAGTGTCTTCCCATTTCAACTCCCCAGATCACAAGGGCAAAGGCGACATCCGTGTCGCTGGTATTGTCCTCTGTCACTCTGGCGACCGCAGCCGCTATACTTTGGAAAATCGCCTCATAGTCCAGTATGGTTCGCTGACCCCACGAGGCATGAATGTATCACACTCATACACATAGTTTCCTTTCGGCTGCTCCTTCCCTCTTGCATAGCCCTCTCTACCACCCATGTGGTGGCTCTTTAGTCTATCTACTATGCCACGCTATTCTTAGTTCTTCTCCACTGGTCCCCGTTGAGGCACTTCGGTGTTCTCCTATGTACCTTTTTTCTGCGCTACTTAGCCCTCATATGTTTTTATTGCACCACACCCTCATACATCTCACTCTTTCCGCCTTTTAAATACCTGTCATTCCACTGTTCTATTCTTTCTCCTTCGAGTTTGCACACTGACCCCATTTTGAACCCTTCCACACATACGATTGTCCCCGTATGGATGTGCACATGCATGTATGTGTCCATAGGCACGGGTATTGGTATATATATGTATACGCATATACATGCATGTATATGTGCTCTTGCTTGTATGCATACACATGTATGTGTGTGTATATGTATGTGTATGTTGATATGTATTAGTATGTGCACTTCTTCTTGCACGTGTACATATGTATACACGCATCTGTGTGTGTGTATACATGTATTTATGGGCCCTTAGATACTTTCATATATTGCCTGTGTCTTTGTAGTCGACGTACCTAGATAGCGTTCCCCCCACTCGTGTATTTTTAGAACCCTTCACCTCTGACCACAGGGTATAAATTACAGCTACACACGTGAGAAATTCCTTTCTTAGCCTGACCACTGTCCACTACACACAGGGAAGTCAACATATTTCGATTATTTTTGTTTTTGATGTTTCATTACTAGTTAGCTATGTAGGATTGGTTTTATTTATTCACATATCTGTGTGTGTATGTTGTTTGTTTGTTCTTGCTGAAGGCCTATTGAGCCGAAACGTCGTTCGAATCTGTGTCGTCTATTAATCACGTAAAGCTTCTAACATACCATTTTTTTTTTTTTTCAATTTTTCCTTGATTTAAACCACCGTTCTATGACATAGCATACAAAGTTTGCATATTCAAGCAAAATTCTCATGTACAATTTTACAATTCGAGCACGTCATTTTAACAATATTTGCATATTTAGGGGTACTATGATGCAGCATTCTGAATTGTAATTTACCTATACTTCTGTGAAATGTTAGCATATTTGTTATTAATAGATCAACAGTGGAATCAACAAACAAGTGGAATGTGAAAGTGTATTTTATATGCTGTTATTGATATACTGAGAGAGAGAGAGAGAGCGTGACAGAAGAGATTAAACTTTTTTGTAATCGACGTTACTCAAAGTGAACGACTATTGAAATGAAGATCTTTTATTTCTATTGTCGACGTTGGAAAAGACATATCTCCTGGTACTAGCTCTGCACTTGTGGTCTCTGTTCATCTGAATAGCCAAATGGGATAAAATTTGCATCGTTAACATGGGACAGTCTGGATACAAAGCATGGGGAAAATAAAAATGGGGACAGACAATACTACAGAAATCATATACTGGTGCAAGCTGAAAAAAAAAGAAACAAATTAAACATAGTTGGTCTAAGAAAGAGAGAACTTCTGTCATTCTATAACTTATACATCGGGGAGAGGGGAGGGGGGGGGGGCTGGCCTTAAGTCAAAGCCGCACGATTCAGTACAATTAGAAGAGGAATTCAAGCCGCAATCTCCTCGTACTCTCCGAGACAATTCCCATGTCCATTGTATCATCTGCTTTGTTTGTGTAGAAACGTAATCACAGCACATATAGTCTCCGGTTCTGATTTCTACTGTTGTCTGTTCGTCTCACTCATGAGAAAAGAGAAGGTCGTTGTGTTATTGGCTGCAACAAGGACGTTTACACTATTTCCTTTCAAACGAATCGTCGCCTTCATCTTCGACTTCATCGTTCTCCCACGAGATTACGAATGTGGTCTCTGTTTACGTTGAATCTGTGATATTGAATGAAGTGTATAGAAGAAAAAAAATATAAATGTAGAGATGTAGAATGCGGTGGTGGTCCAATTTGATTATCAACTCGTTTTAATGTTCCCCTCGTTGAAAGCATCAATGAATTTACACTTTCCTCGCTTACTTTTAATTCCATTAAGTATTAATAATTCTTTGTTCAATTTTCTTTGTCTTTCCTGCACTCTCATTTCCCTATCACTCTCTCGCTCTCTTCTCTCTCTCTCTCTCTCTCTCTCTCTCTCTCTCCACGTCTTCAAAGTTTTATCAATAATACAATTTCTTCATTAGTGTTGTATGTATGTATATACAAATATAATATTTTATATAAGAGCTTCAGAAATGAGGTGACCTTGCAGATAGCTTGTAATACTCCAAACCATGAGTGTGTGATTTGAATCCTGCTAGCATTATTTATATTTTTTTAAAGTGTGGGGTGGGGCGGTTCGGTTTATATGGGTTAAAATAAATGTTCAGCACCTTATACATCGAGGCGGCTGCACTCACTAAACGGACTAAACATTCTAGTTGCATAAATCCACAACCCCACAAATGGAATAATGCCATTAAATATAGTTAGATCATCAGCAACTTTAGTGCCGTCTCCGCATCAAAGGTTGGCTACCGCGAAGCGTCATTCCGCTCTGACTCTTGTCTTTATGGTGCACGATGTCATAGGCTGACTTGTCAATCTTTTGATGTTACTCGTCTACGTTAATCTTGGTCTGCCTCTTTAACTTGTATTTTCCCTTCCAAGATTACATTTAGTAGGCTGTTGTGGCTTTTAACATCATCATCATCATCATGTTCCATCCCAGGTGGCGTAGACGATCATGTCCTTCCACAATCTTCTATCTACAGTGCAACGTGACAGATCTGTTGTTGACTGTTTTCCAAGCCATTACACCACGCTATCTAGTATTCTCTCTTTGTCGTCCGCGATCTCTTTTCCTTTTATTTTGTCGGTTGTAACAAAGTATTCCAACTTTCCTCTTCTCATGATGTGCCCACAAATGTTGATTGCTTCTTCTATAATCAGTGATTGAAAATGTTTAACGTGAAATAAACAAAAGAGTAGGAATGGCAAAAAGTAATTTTAATGCCATGAAAGATGCTAACATCAAAACAAATAAATATAGTTACTTTCTGATGTTTTTTAGGAGTTCCCTTTTTGTGTTGGTTTCTTTGAGAATTTCCTCATTGGTTTTTTTAGCTGTCCAGGGAGCTTTCAATATTCTTCTGAGAAATGCCATCTCTGTGGCCAATTATCGTCTTTTCATTTCTTTGTCTACTGTCCATCATTCGCTTCCATAGGTCAGAATTGGTTCTATATAGCACCGATGAACCCTCTTTCCCACTTCTATTGACATAGATTTGTTGCATAAGATATTTTTCATTTTCTGAAATGCTATTTTGACCTGAGCTATTCAGCTTTTTATTTATGTGGTGCATCTTCCATCTGAAGTCATTATTGTGCCCAAGTATTTGACGCGTTGCACTTGTTTCAGATTTGTCCTATTTATTTTTTTTTGCTGCATGATGGTGATGATTGTTTCTTTGAAATGACTATTACTTCTGTTTTCTTATTTTTCAGACTGAGACCTTTTTTGATGCTTTCTTTTACTATTATGTCTATCATTTCTTGAAGTTAATTCTCTGTTATTAATACTGTGTCATCCGCATATCTGACATTATTTATGTTGTGACCGTTGAATTCAATTTCTTTTTTGTCTACTATTGATCTCATAATATGTTCGCCTTAAAGTGAAGACAAATCCTGCGACAGAACACAGCCTTGTCTGACTCCTTGTTTTATATATTGGAATTATCCTGTTTGGTTGCTAATTCGTATACCTTCTGTTTGTTGGCAGGACATGTTTTTTTTATGTTTCGCAGATCCTTGCCATCAGTGTTTAATTTCTCCAGCATATTGATTAATTCCACATGCTTTACTTTGTCAAATCCCTTTGTGTAGTCTATAAAACACACACACTCTCACACACACACACACACACACACACACACACACACACACACACACACACACACACACACACACACACACACACACACACACACACACACACACACACACACACACACACACACACACACACACACACACACACACACACACACACACACACACACACACACACACACACACACACACACACACACACACACACACACACACACACACACACACACACACACACACACACACACACACACACACACACACACACACACACACACACACACACACACACACACACACACACACACACACACACATATATATATATCTTTACCTCTTTAGCTCTTTCTATCAATGTTTTTTAAGAAGTATGTACGTTATTTATGCCTTTGTCCCCTTTCTTTCCACAAATCCACATTGTTCCTCCCTTTTTTCTGGTTTTATTTTGTTCCTTACACGTCTCATGATGATTGTTAGTAATATTTTCGAGATATGGCTCATGAGACTAATAGTGCGACGGTCTTCACAATCAGTGGCGCCTGACTTCTTCGGTATGGCTACGCAGATAGATTTTAGTATATCTTCGGGTATGTGTTATATATGCCATTGAGTAGTTTTGTTATGACCTTGACTCCCAGCTCTCCTAATGCGTTTACCTCTTCGATTGTTATATTGTCGGGACCTGGAGCTTTGCCTCTTTTCATGTGTTGAATTGCCTCCTCCACTTCACTCTTCATTATTGATGTGTCTGTGTCTTTGTTTGAATTGTTTAATTCTGGTCTTTCATCATCATAGGGTTGACTGATATAATCTGTTCATCTTTCCATTATCTTCTCCTATCCCATTATTATATTTTCTTCCTTTGATTTCGCACATACGGAAACTTTGACTTCTTTTCTTCCTGTAATTTCATTTAACTGATTGTGCATACATTTTGAGTCTTTCTTTTGTTGTTTTTCCATTTCTTCACATTTCTGCTTTACATCCTTCCTTTGCTTCTCTGCAGTTGTTTTGGATCTCTTTGTGCAATATTTTGTATGTCCGTTCTTATTTCTTATATTTTCGTCTTTCGTCCTTTAGTTCTAATATTTCTTCCGTCATCCTTATCCTTTTTGTTAACTCTTTTAGTCACTGGTATTACTTCTTTTGATGTTTGTTAAATCGATTGTTGGAGCATTTCCCACTGTTCCTCGATGTCCTGTATTTTCTTAATAGCATTATATCTAATTTGTACTATCGTACTGTACTTATCACTCATCTGTTTATCTGCTCTAAGCATATATAGTTCTAATGTCATATTTCTTGGGGATTTCTGTGCCTTCCGAAGTTTTATTCTTATCTTTCCAACTACTGGTACATGGCCACTATTGCAATCTGCTCCTGGACCTGTTTTAATAGATGCTAGCCCATTCCTGAATCTTCTCTGTATCAGCAAAAAATCAATTTGATTGTGTACTTTTCTTGTCTGGGCTTTGCCATGTCCGTAGTCGACTAGGGTGTTGTTTGAACCTAGTGTTACCTATAATCATTTCATGTGTCTTTGCCCAATCTATCGTTTCTGTCATTCATCTCTCCAAGGCCATGTCCCCCAGTCACATTTTGCACTTTAGCTGTTCCTACCTTTATATTGAAATCCCCTAATAAAATAGTTATTTCTTGGGATTTACACTGTTCCATGGCTGATCTCTAGCTCGCTGTAAAAAGTGCCAATGTCTTCTTCTTCGCTATTACTTGTTGGTGCATAAGCTTGAATTACGTTGACATCTATTGGTCTACCTCTCAATTTTATTAGCACAATTCTATCTGATACTGGCCAAAATCCTTTCACTGTTTTGCCTCGTTCTCTATCTAACATGGATATCTTTTAACATGGCCCAAATATCGCATTTGTCTTGTTTGAATTGTATTTAGTAGTTCTCTTTTCATTTTTAGTTGTTTTAAGACTTCATCATTTGTTTTCTTTTCTTTCCATCCAATTCTGCCTATTACTCAATATATCCACATTTCAGATAATGAAGAAACTTTGGTCAGTAAAATACTAGTAAGTGGACCAAGATATATATATATATATATATATATATATATATATATATATATATATATATCCCATGCATAGGATAGCAAGATTATGGGAAAGCTAGAAAAGATAGACTGCGAACTAGTTTCAGTCTTTGATGACGACCTAGAACAGGTTTAGTTGAAGACACATGAGCAGATTCGGCAAAGGAGAGACTAGAAGATTCAAGCAGTTAACACAGATAGACAGAGTAGAGAAGCTCGTAAAGTGTAGCTTTACAAAGAAGACTATTTATGACCTATTGCAATTGACACAGGACAGTCACGAGAGAGAAGCAATATGAGCTTGGGTTGTAAAGTACAGATGTCTATATTCGTAAAATGTTTACCCATAAGATCGAGTGACATATATAACACTGATACATCCGATACAATATTTGTATACACCTAATAATGTAACCTAGCTAGAGTCCTGGAAGTTCCTTTTTTCTATTCTTCGACATATATTGTTGCTTTAAAAAAATACACTGCACACAAGATTGTTGACCGTAAAACTATGGTCCGTTATCAATAACGATGTTTCCAAAATCTAAATATTAGAATATCACAGACAGCTGCATTTGCAAGGATAAAGATACGTTTGCAAAACATCATCATCATCATCAGGTATCGTACCTGTTGGCGTAGGCACTTCTCTCCACATCTTTCGATCTGTACAGTTACTTCTGATTTTTCTTGTTGACCTTCTGCCATGAAATTCTTTTAGGCTGTATGGTATCTTTTCTCTTTGCTTCCCTCTCTTTCTTCGTCCCAGGATTTTTCCAGTTGTTACGATATATTCCAGCTGTTCAATTCTCATTACATGGATACAAAATATATGATTGTTTCTTCAAAATATTTGAAAATTAGTTCTCTTTTTGCTTTGGCCTCTTTCAGAACGTTTTCATTACTCTTCTTAGCTGTCCATGGTATTCTCAACATTCTTCTGTAAAATCACATTTCTCCAGTCTCCAGTGATTTTCTTATCTGGTGTCCTTTTGTCCATGATGGTTTATGGTTTATGGTTATGGAAGGCCCCGGTATCACTGCAAACGAATTAAAATCCATAATTGCTCAACCGCCCGTGCCAGTGGAATCATCCGAATTACTAACTCATCTCCCAAACAAAAAAAGGTAGCTGTAGTCCCCATCATAGCAGTCTCTGCACACGCCAAAAGACATAAGGCGAAACCGCACTGAAGTTAACACAGCCAACTGTTCCCTGTCATACGATATCAGCATTCATCGTAAGCAATTGGAATATCGGAACATGATCAAAACGGATGAAACACACAGCTCACGGTGTGCACGGAGCCCTTAACTCAGTAGCTCCTGCAACAAGCCGGACTTGGAAAAAGAGGAAACTGCAACAAGGAACACTTTTCAGACATAGCCTTCACTGGTTCCTGCCGCCTATCCACCACATTGCCTGGAAGATCACGTCCTCCTGAAAATGATGATCGTCATAGTATTTAAATGTATGGCGCTTGATGATGTTAGGACATCGTGTTTGTTGTCCATGATTTACATCCATATGCTACGACCGGCTTTACATAATATTTAAGAACTCTTTTTCTTGTTTCTCTTGTCAAAAATGGATTGCACAGTATCTTCCTCATTTTTTTGGAAAGCTACTTTTCCCTGAGCCATTCTGCATCTCACCTCTGATGTACATCTGTGATCTAAGATTAGCAATGTTCACAGACATTTAAATTAATTTACCTGTTTTAATATTGTTCCATTTGTTTTTATTGTGCACAGCGGTGATAGCCTTTTCTTTCTTGTTACCATTACTTCTGTCTTTTTGTTATTAAGGCTGAGTCCTTTATTTTTGCTTTCTTTCAATATAATGACTAACATTTCTATCTCATTTTCACTCTTACCGATTAAGACTGTATCATCAACATACCTTAGATTATTTATATTATGACCTCCAATTGTTATTCCAGGCATGCCCCTTATGGATCTTAAAATAATCTCACTATAAATATTAAACAAATCTGGTGACAGCACACAACCTTGTCTAACACCCTGTTTTATTTGTTGAAACATTCCCAATTGGTTTCCAGTTCTTATGGCCTCTGTTTGTTGCCAGAACATGTTCTGTATTATTTTTAGATCTATGCTGTTTACGTTTATGCTTTCTAAAATTTTGATTATTTCTTGGTGCTTTACTTTGTCAAATGCCTTGGTGTAATCTATGAAACATAGGTTTCACCTCTTTGACTCTTTCTACTAAAGATCTCATAATATAAACGACATTGCTTGTTCCTTTATCTCTAACAAAATCACACTGTTCATCGCTAATTTATGGACTGATTTTGTTTCGCACTCTTCGCATGATGATTCTTAATAATATCTTAGTCATATTACTCATAAGGTTTATTGCGCGGTGATCATCGCATTCAATCGCACCCGATTTCTTTGGTAGGGTTATGAATATTGATTTTAGCATGTCGTCTGGTATATATCCGCTGTTGTAGATATCATTGAATATTTTTGTTATTATTTCTATTCCAAAATCACCCATGGCTTCAATCTCTTCTTTAGTTATATTATCTGGTCCAGGAGCTTTGCCTACTTTCATATTGCGCAAGGCGTCTTCCACTTCTTCTCTGAGTATTTCTGGTCCTTCTCCATTATCCTTAATATTTCCTTCCGTTTGTTCATCATTATAAAGATCTTTAATGTATTCTGTCCATCGTTCCATTATGTTTTCTTGATCAATCAACAGTTTTCCTTTTATCTTAGACATCCAGTTTATGATTGCGTTTTTCCTCCTGTTAATTCCTCAGTTTGTTTGTATATAGCTTTAGCATCTCCTTTTTGTTGCATTTCAATCTTTCTTTTAGCCATGCTTCTTTCACTTCATTGCATTTTACTACAATTTCTTTATTTAATATCTTATACTCATCTTTATTTTATTTATTTCTTCTTCTTGTATCCATTAGCTGCAAAATGCCATCTGTCATCCATTTCTTTCTTGAATTTGTCTTCACTGATAGTATGAACTCTTTTGATGTTTGTTGCATTGATTCTTTTAGCATTTCCCACTGTTCATCAATGCTTTGTATCTTCTCTATAGCATTGTACCGGTTCTGATTGTGATTTTATATTTGTCTTGCAGCTTCTTGTCTGATTTTAGTAAATCTAAATTTAACTTGATGTTAACTGAGGCTCGTTTTATTGTTTTTAATTTTACTCTAAGCTTTCCCACAACTGGTACATGATCACTATTGCAATATGCCCCTGGTCTAGTTTTCACAAACACCAGACTGTTTTTAAATCTATTGCCTATCATTATATAATCAATTTGACTACGTGCGTTGTACCCTGGGCTTTTCCATGTCCACAGACGTCTTGGATGTTGCTTAAACCAGGTGTTTCCTATCATCATGTTGTCTGTTCTTGCCCAGTCAATAAGTTTCTCACCTCTTTCATTTCTCTCGCCTAAGCCATAATGACTACCTACTTCCTCAACTCTTTCCTTTCCTACTTTTGCGTTAAAATCCCCTAGAACTATGGTGTTTTCATGTGGTTTGCATTTATGAAGTGCCTCATTTAACTCGTTGTAACATTTATCAATTGTTTCCTCTAGACTGTCTGCTGTTGGTGCACAAACTTGTATAAGACTTATGTCTATTGGCTTTCCATTCAATTTCACTAAAAGGACTCTGTCAGATATTGGGTAAAAGCCTTTCACTGTTCTTGCTCTTTCTGCATCCAAGATGATACCTACTCCTCTTTGGTGTTCTTTAAATGCCTTTAAATTGCCATTTCACTGATTTAATTGTAAAAAAAAATTACTTAGTCGCGTATATTATGTTTTTCACATCGCAAACCTGTAACTATTCAATTTATTTATATTGTCAAACTGAATGCTTTTCCTAGTACTCTCAGCGACCATGCTATTTGTATTGAGACTGTAATAACAAGACTACTTAAAGACGTGACCAGAATGGGCAGTTTCCGACATAAATCACACAAGACTATACAGGCGTGTTCTGACCAAGATATCTTGCCCACTATACTAGTCTTTCCTCAGACGACAGGGCCAGTCAGCAAGACTAATGAGACGTCTGGCTTTTCCCTGAAAACTGTGAGAATGAGCAACACTGTACTTAAAGTTATCTCCCCTTAACTTGTGTAAAATACTTGGTGTTGATATTGTTCATCGTTTTTTTTTTTTCCGTATGTTTATTTCCTTGTTGTTACGTTAGCTGTTACATTAGTTCAGCATTATCAAAGTGAGTTATTGCTCGTTGGTGGAACCAGTGTATGATGACCATCATGATCATGAAGCCAGTATATGGGGCGCTGTGATACCTGAACTGTCAAAGCAACTACCTGCGATACACTGTAACCAGTGATGGAAAATGTACAACAGAAATAAACAAAAGAATAGGTATGGCAAAAAGTAATTTTAATGCCATGAACAATATACTAACATCAAAACAAATAACACCAGGGCTAAAACTAAGAATAGCAAAATGTTACATCTTCTCAATATATTTCTGTATGGTGCAGAAAAACATGGACATCAGACAAGAAAATAGAACAAAAAATTGAAGCCTTTGAAATGTAGATTTATAGAAGAATAGATAGAATTGGATGGAAAGAAAATAAAATAAACGATGAAGTTTTAAAACTAAAAATGAAAAGAGAACTACTAAACACAATTAGGACAAGACAAATTAAACTTTTGGGGCATGTTAAAAGACACAACAGCCTAATAAAAGTAATATTGAAAGGAAAAATACAATGTAAAAGAGGCAGAGGCAGACCAAACCTAACATGGACGAGTAACATCAAAAGATGGACAAATCAACATATGACAATCTGCACCATCAAAGCAAGAGACAGAGTTGAATGGCGCTCCATGGTAGCCAACCTTTGATGCGGAGACGGCACTCAGTGAGGATGATGATGATGATGATGATGATGATGATGATGATATCTATTGCTTCTATGCATAGAGCAAATCAAGGTATGATTATAAGCTGAGAAAAGACACAAAGCGGAAGTAGAGACAAGCTAGAAAAAGCTCAATTAGTTAGCGATCTTGGATATACTGTAACTAATATAAGGATTGGAAATTATAAGACAGAAATAAGCTAAAGAATAGAAATTGCAAAAAGCAATTTTAACAACTTGAAAAATATAAACTCATCAAAACAGATAACATCCGAAGGTTTGTAAAATGTTATATCTGCTTAATATTCCTGTATGACACCATTAATAGACCATAATAATAATAATAATAATAATAATAATAATAATAATAATAGGAAAGTCTTTCCAATACTCCTCTTCCTGTTTTAAGACGTGGTCTTCACATTTAGCCCAATAATCTTTGTCTATATTTAAAATCGAGATTAGCAAGAGTCTTTACATCGCATATTTTGAATGTTTATTTTCATCTGCCACTTGTCCTTTTAATTTTGCCCAGATTAGTTCTATTGGATTTAAATGAGCATGGTAAGGTGGCAGCCTCAAACTTATATGACCGTGCTCTTGGATAATCTTATCTATTTGAAAAATCTTTGTCCTCTGTTTTTGCTTTACTAGAGATATTAATTCAGGGTTTAAGTACATGTTATTAAATTGTATGTGCTCCTTTGTGAGCCATATCTTAATAGCATCTTTTGTACTGGATGACGTCGGCACTTTATCTTCAAGTGCAACAATGTTGTGGTACGCTGCATTGTCCATTATTAGGCAAGATCGTCGATCTAGTGCTGGGAGAACAGAATTTTCAATCCAATGTCTAAATATGTGACCATTCATCTCAGAGTGATAATCCCGATTGTCTATGGATTTTGAAAGAAAAAGGAGCTCTGCATTCTGTATTAGTCCATGTTGTCGACTACCTGCATGAGCAATTATCAAGCGCTGTCCTTTGCTGCTAGGTATTAATCTCTTAATATTTCCATCTGATGACTGCCATTCCCTTTGGTTAGTGTGGTGAGCATTGATCCATGTTTCATCCAAGTACACAATATCATAACCTTGCTTGCGCACCTCTTTTACTTCACGTAAGTACTTGCTTCTCATGACTACTATATATGGCTTCTCACAGATGATGTTTCGTCCATTGGAATACTTTCTGAATGTAAAGCCTGCAGCTCTCACATTCCTCCATAATGTAGACTTTGATATTTCAATACTGTTGTTCTTTTTCAGCGATACTTTTAATTTTCTTATTGTAACAGTTTCATTCATACCCAACATTTTGCGAATTTCACTTCTAATAAGTTCACTGTCGAAATTATCCAACATTTTTGCTCTTCCTTGTGATTTTGCATATTTTGAACATTGACGGTCACGTGCTTGAATCCAGCGATTAAATGACCGTTTAGATAAATCCAAAATGTGTCTTGTCCTATTCTCAGGGTTTTCTAAAGAATGAAATAATCTTCCTCGTTTAGCCTCTTTGCAAAAATAGTCATACATTTTTATTGCGATGTTTTGTAAACTGCAGAATTTCATTTTAAGACTCATGATAAATGTTATTGTTCCACGTTACGCCGCTGAATTAACGGAAATGGAACACACAATGCCTCGTGTTTACTACAAGTGTCTAATTGTGTCAGAAAACTCACGCGGAAAGCGTGAAAAATCGTAAATTTGAGCGTGTATAGATTTGTAATCGCTATTTTTAACTTAAATACTGTAAACACTAAGTTTTGACTACATCAATGGGTCGTTATAAATTTATATAAATCAAATAAGCAATAATAATAACCAAATGTTTGTTTTTAATGAAATTAATTCCCTGTTGGGTTCTAATCATTATAACTATACATGCAAATTTTGAAAAAAATACAAAAAGCGGTTTAAAAGATATTGATTTTTAAAGTTGGGCACGACTTATGAAACAAGCTATAGTCTTTCCTCAGACGACAGGGCCAGTCAGCAAGACTAATGAGACGTCTGGCTTTTCCCTGAAAACTGTGAGAATGAGCAACACTGTACTTAAAGTTATCTCCCCTTAACTTGTGTAAAATACTTGGTGTTGATATTGTTCATCGTTTTTTTTTTTCCGTATGTTTATTTCCTTGTTGTTACGTTAGCTGTTACATTAGTTCAGCATTATCAAAGTGAGTTATTGCTCGTTGGTGGAACCAGTGTATGATGACCATCATGATCATGAAGCCAGTATATGGGGCGCTGTGATACCTGAACTGTCAAAGCAACTACCTGCGATACACTGTAACCAGTGATGGAAAATGTACAACAGAAATAAACAAAAGAATAGGTATGGCAAAAAGTAATTTTAATGCCATGAACAATATACTAACATCAAAACAAATAACACCAGGGCTAAAACTAAGAATAGCAAAATGTTACATCTTCTCAATATATTTCTGTATGGTGCAGAAAAACATGGACATCAGACAAGAAAATAGAACAAAAAATTGAAGCCTTTGAAATGTAGATTTATAGAAGAATAGATAGAATTGGATGGAAAGAAAATAAAATAAACAATGAAGTTTTAAAACTAAAAATGAAAAGAGAACTACTAAACACAATTAGGACAAGACAAATTAAACTTTTGGGGCATGTTAAAAGACACAACAGCCTAATAAAAGTAATATTGAAAGGAAAAATACAATGTAAAAGAGGCAGAGGCAGACCAAACCTAACATGGACGAGTAACATCAAAAGATGGACAAATCAACATATGACAATCTGCACCATCAAAGCAAGAGACAGAGTTGAATGGCGCTCCATGGTAGCCAACCTTTGATGCGGAGACGGCACTCAGTGAGGATGATGATGATGATGATGATGATGATGATGATGATATCTATTGCTTCTATGCATAGAGCAAATCAAGGTATGATTATAAGCTGAGAAAAGACACAAAGCGGAAGTAGAGACAAGCTAGAAAAAGCTCAATTAGTTAGCGATCTTGGATATACTGTAACTAATATAAGGATTGGAAATTATAAGACAGAAATAAGCTAAAGAATAGAAATTGCAAAAAGCAATTTTAACAACTTGAAAAATATAAACTCATCAAAACAGATAACATCCGAAGGTTTGTAAAATGTTATATCTGCTTAATATTCCTGTATGACACCATTAATAGACCATTAATAATAATAATAATAATAATAATAATAATAGGAAAGTCTTTATACTTCGCAGCAGGAGGCAGTCATATCATCAGAAGGTGACCCCGTTGGGCAAGTGTCTCGGGCCCTTAGCTTCTTGACACTCTAAGGGAGGTTGTCCCGCCTGTGCTATGACTCTCAGGGGTCGATCTCCTGCTGCATTGAACTCTAAAGCTTACAATATATTCGGCATAAAATAACTACTATTATTTTACGCAACACCTCTGGTCGAATCTACAGTCTATACCTGCTCGTAAACTGTTTGTCAAAGCTTTAACCCTGCACATTGATGTCCTCTTCGTGATCGCAGCAGTCTAAAGTAACTTGTATTTGGAACATCCTTTTATATACACTCGCGTACAATCTGCTTCTTGTTATGGCGTAACTCGGCATTATGGTATGGATCGGTAACTGATAATACGTAATAAACATAGGTCGGGCTCAACACTCCATTCCTTTGAACTGTCGGCATTGTAACGTCGGATGTGGCTCACGCACGGTCGATGGTGTAATTTCTTAAATATTTGCTGTTCCTCTATCCCTGATTCCAATGGCACTATGAGCTTTATTAAGATGACGTGGGCCATATTTGATGTTTAAAGTGCAATTTTCCGATACATTATAGATCTCTTGACGCACTCTGCGTAATTCCTTCGCCCTGTGAGGTCAACAGCCTCATTCGCTATGTTCATCTTCGTTGAGTCGTTCCAATTGTTTTGCCCTTTGGGTGCGGCTGTCCAGCTCAAGAAATAGATGTTCGTTGTGGCTGGTCGAACTTTAGTGTTGGTCTTCATTTGCGTCCCGTCCATGATGGCAGCCATTTCATGCAGCACATTGTTGTGTTGCCCCGTGTATCACCTTTGGCCTAGTGCTGCCTTGCGTGAGGAAAGAACATAATCGGTCGCTTGTCTTCCACTGCAGAAGACATCAGTTGTCATTTTGTCTTCCTTCACTTCACAAGTTGCAAGGCAGAGATCTGATTATGTAGCTGAGTCGCAGCGGTGCCATATGCCATGTCATTCCATGTTAGCATCTTCTACATGGTCTCATCCCATGTGGTCCATTGGCCTTGCTGCAACTGTTGCACACGATAGTTTTTCTCGGCGTCTCCGACCGCCCGAACTGCCATGACGTTGTCTGTTAGATACTCTTGACAACCAATGGATGTCTCCGTGATAAAATCCACGCCAGTTGGTCTGCGTGCAACCCATCATTTCCTTCAGTTAGAAGCTTGCACGTGCTTCGTGTACTACAGAACAGGCCTGCCATTTCCGACCAGTCTTCAGTGTGAGTTCCACTGTCCAGACTCCTTCGTGTGATGAACTTTGTAGCCTAACTGACAGCCTAAACTATATGGGGCCACTGCAAGAATTACAAAAGGACTGTAACATTTATACAGGAAATGACATTGCAGGTATAGGCAATACGTCAGGCGCAAGAAAGCTAGACAGACAGACAGACAAGCAGACAGACAGACGGACAGAAAACAGATAGATAGATAGATAGATAGATAGATAGATAGATAGATAGATAGATAGATAGATAGATAGATAGATAGATAGATAGATAGATAGATAGATAGATAGATAGATAGATAGATAGATAGATAGATAGATAGATAGATAGATAGATAGATAGATAGATAGATAGATAGATAGATAGATAGATAGATAGATAGATAGATAGACAAACAGACAGACAGAAAGATAGATAGATAGATAGATAGATAGATAGATAGATAGATAGATAGATAGATAGATAGATAGATAGATAGATAGATAGATAGATAGATAGATAGATAGATAGATAGATAGATAGATAGATAGATAGATAGATAGATAGATAGATAGATAGATAGATAGATAGATAGATAGATAGATAGATAGATAGATAGATAGATAGATAGATAGATAGACAAACAGACAGACAGAAGATAGATAGATAGATAGATAGATAGATAGATAGATAGATAGATAGATAGATAGATAGATAGATAGATAGATAGATAGATAGATAGATAGATAGATAGATAGATAGATAGATAGATAGATAGATAGATAGATAGATAGATAGATAGATAGATAGATAGATAGATAGATAGATAGATAGATAGATAGATAGATAGATAGATAGATAGATAGATAGATAGATAGATAGATAGATAGATAGATAGATAGATAGATAGATAGATAGATAGATAGATAGATAGATAGATAGATAGATAGATAGATAGATAGATAGATAGATAGATAGATAGATAGATAGATAGATAGATAGATAGATAGATAGATAGCCTGGCCTTTCCGGTTTAAATAAGAAAACAAAGTAGAAAATTGGAGCTCCTTTGAAATGTGGACTAAAATAATTCTGATAATTGAGTGGAAAGAAAATAATAACAAATAATGCAGTTCGAAGAAACTGGAAAAAAAATACATAACACAATTCGCTAAGACAACTGTATTTTTTTTTTTTTTTTGCACATGTGAAGAAACATAATACTCTACTTAATTCATGTTAGATGGGAAAGTACATGTTTGACAGAGGCAGATCACAACTAAAGTGAACTGATAAAATCAAAAGATAGACAGGTAAACCCATGACAACATGCACCATCAAGACTGACAGTAAAATGGTGCCCCATGCTAGGCAACCTTCGATGTTGAAATGTCACCAAATGAATAATGCAAAGGAATGTAGTGCTGCGTGTTTTATATATGTGTTTATTAATCAAGATAAATGGTCCGTTTGCGATTAAATGACATTACCTGTCTGTCTTTTGTAACAAACCAATGCTCACTGCATATACATATATATATATATATATATATATATATATATATATATATATATATATATATATATGACGTTTCATATTTTACTGTGAGTAGGAAGCAGGTTGTTGTCGGTCTTCGGTATTCACTGCCGGGCAGTGGCGTGCAATCAGGGTATGCAATGTAAGCTACGCTTACATGACACTCATCACGAGTCAAATTAAAATAATTTGCGTCAGTTTATGTTTTAACATATCAAAATTTTACAATAAAATGTAATTTAAAATGCTACATTTCGACCGAGCAGACATTATATCGACCGTATTTATCGCTTGGCTACATATCACAATTTGCATTTCTGTCCAACACGGAAATAACAATACAGGCAAAACGGGCATTCTTCATTCCAACATTGTGCTAGCAATGCCAGACCTGGACGTTAGACTCAAGACCGATATGAAAAACAAAACTACCACAGTAATGAAATGTGTTAGATGCATGTTAGGCGCCGGTCTGAGAGACAAGATCACAAGTGAAAGACCATGAACAAATTTAGAAATAATTTCTGCCATTGAATACACAAAGTAACCATGTATTAAATGGTTTCGCTAGTTAATAAGACCGAAAAATAAAAACACTACACGTGAAAACTATCAAATTCTAGGAAAAGACCAGATCAAGGAAAAACTTTGGATTGTTGAAATATTAGAAACAATGAAACATAACAGCAGAAAAGACCAACAAATAAACAGTAAACTATATCTCTCATCCACCATAAAGGGCAAATGAGCAAAAAAAAGAAGATTTATTGTTTAAGAATACTCTTCCTTATGTTCCCATTTTAGACTGGACAAGCTGGACTTGAAAGGAAATAATGAGATATAAAAATAATTGTTGTTAGCGTTTTATGGATTTTTTTCCCACTCTCTCTCTCTCTGACTCTCGTTATACAGACAACCAATCATAGATATATCTACACCTACATATATATTGATAGCTCTCATTAATCTTTCATGCTTTAGTTCTAGTTCTTGAACTAAGAGATGTTCAGCAGTCTGACTCTATTCAATTAATTACTAATTAATTGTCCATATGACTATTAATCTAGGTTGCTACCATCTTCCCCAGCTCGTGCTTCAACAATATATTTCTTCACTCACTCACCTGCTTTTACAAGATATTGGGTGTGTACATTTTGTTATATATATATACTTATCTTTTTGTCTTTCTCTCCATAACTATCTATCTATAACCTCTAGAATGGCTGGTGCATCCATCACGCTGATGTCTATGTTATGTACTTGTCACTTTCATTCGTCTCTTCAATTATTTTTGTCTTTCCTATGCCAATCATATGGAGCCGCGATAGCTCAGTGGTTAGTGAACTGGACTACAAAGGACAAGGGGTAGGGTTCGATCCCAACCAACGGCTTCCGGTTCACCCAGCCTTAAATGGGTACCTGATTATTTTTTTCTGTGAAAGTAAAGCAGCACGATCGTAATATCAACCACATTACCCCAAAAATCATGTGCTGAAGGTCTGTAAAGTATAGGGCCACTAACACCATATTTCCCTATACGCCACTTGGCGTGACGGGGGTACTTTACTTTTTTTTTTTCCTATGCCAATCACACACGTTTTTATAAACGATTAAAAATCTTGAACCCACTCTATTTAAAATCCCCCACACGCCATCAAATAAGTTAACTCTCTAGGAACCATAAAATTGATTATCCTACTGAAAATTGACATCAACATAGTTCCCACTTCATCAATTTTTGTCCGGTTTCAAAACGAACGATACAAATGTTTGATCAAAAAGGTTTCGTAAATACTAGAGCTGTCTGGGTGCATGTGACACTAGAACCCGGAAATGCTTCTAGGTAAATTTGCCGCCTAAATACGCTTTGCTGACGTCATGGTGTCAGGGAATATGGAGAAACCAAAAGCCTAAGAACTCACGCTAATGTTATTTAGTCTCGGAGTCTTTATAGCCAGAGGTGATTCTCCAGAATTTTGGACATCGGCAGTTTGGAGAATATGAAATTTGTCCTTTTCTCTTACGGCAACCATATTTGAATTTCACATTTCATTTTTTTCTTTTATATTTTTTTTTATCAGTGTTTTGTTCAATTATTTCCACTCGCATGCACAGTTATAATGGACAAAGTTAAAAGAATCAATTCATCAAACGTCAAGAAAAATTGTACCTTCAATAAGAAAAACTTCAAAACAAAATTGTCTAAAATGAATGACTGAGCGAATTTTGTATTTGACACAAAGAAAAAGAACGAAAGAATAAACATGACAAAGCTAAATATAAATGCCTGTTTCAAGAAATCGCACATTAACACAATGTAATAGAGAGCAAAGCTAATCTAGACATGCAAAAGGATTGAAATGTTATCTACAGACTGCTGAATTAATAGGTAGAAAAGCAACGATCCAACATTCTTCTGCTTCTTCTTCTATCCTTCTTCTGCTGTCGTTGGCGTCGAGGGGAGAAACAATCTGCGATTCTTTGCTCTTCTGTTGGCCTCTTCTGATGTTATTCCTCCTAGTGACTCTAGTATTCCCTTTATCCATCTCTTTCTCGGTCTTCCTCTTAATCTGGCGTTTTCGTAGCGTTTATTTAAGGCTCTTTGAGTCATTGTTAGTTCTTTTTGTCTTGTTATGTGGCCGAACCAATTTATCTGTTGTTTCTTTATGTATTCGATGGCTGGTTCAATTTCGAGTTTCTTCCTCAGGTCAGTGTTTCTTACTCTGTCCCTTAAGCTGTTTCCTGTCATTCTTCTGACACATTTCATTTCGGTGGTCGTTATCTTTCTTATTGTTCTAGAGTCCAGCGTCCAATTCTGGCACTGATAGCACAGAGTTGGTAGAAAAATTGATTTGTATATTGCCCTTTTTGCTTCCGTAGTTATTGCTTTGTTTTTAAATAGTGTTGATACTTGGCCTATAACTTGGCATGCTTTGTTACACCTTATATCTATCTCTGTCTCTTGGTTATTGTCTTGTGTTAACGTGCTACCCAGATATTTAAAATTGTCTACTTGTTTCCTGGTTGTATTATCTATTATGATGTTTAGTTTTTCTTTCTTTCTCGCTATTGCCATTACTTCGGTTTTGCTTATGTTGATATTCATGTTGTATTGTTTACAAGTGTTGTTTAGCCTGTTGATATGTTCGTGTAGGTCCTCAGTTGTTTCATGTATCAGAACTTGGTCGTCTGCAAAACTATTTCATTTATTTCTTCCTCTCTTCTGTTGTTTTCTGTACGTATATTTCGTTCTCTTTTGTGTTATCGCTTGTTATCATCCGTGTTGGTATATTTCTTTGGATTGGGCATGCTAATTTGCATATATTGTCCATATATGTGATGAAAAGTAAAGGGGAAAGCACGCAGCCTTGTCTTACTCCGGAGTTAATGGTGAAGTGTTTAGAGTAGCCTGCTGAAGATCTTACTGTAGTGCGACTACTTTCATAGAGGCTCTTGCATATCTCTACTAGGTGGTGACTCACTCCGTACAAGGGCAATACGGACCACAGTTGTTCCCTGTCCACCCTATCGAACGCCTTTTCTTGGTCAATAAAAGCTGTATATAGTGGTTTATTATGCTCTATAGTTTTCTCCGCTAGTTGTTTTATGAAAAATAGGGCATCTGTGCAACCTCTGTTCCTCCTGAAGCCCATCTGAGCATCGCTTAGTTGTGGGTCTATAATTGGTCTCAATCTTTTTTCAACTATCTTGGCATATAACTTCCCTGTGTGGCTTAATAGCGATATTCCTCTATATTGGTTGCAGTCTCTTCTGCTGCCCTTCTTTTTCCATATTGGTAATATAATGGCCTGTTTCCAATCGTCTGGGACTTGCTGTTGTATCCATGCAGCGTTGAATATTCTGTGTAGCCATTTACATCCTACCTCTCCCACTGCTGTTAGCATTTCTACTGGGATGTTATCGATTCCGGGGGCTTTGTTTCTTGGTGCTAGTCGTAATGTTTGTTCTATTTCTTCAATTAGTATATTTGGTTCTTTATCGCCAACTATTAGTTGCTTTTTGTGTGTTTTTGGACTCGTTGTTTCTACATTCTCGTTAAGATTTGCGCTTTGATTGTTATTGCTTGGCCTCGTTTATCATTGATAATTTCAGTTGGGTCATAATTGTCTTTCTTTTGTCTTATGGCTTTAATTGTTCTATAGAAATCTCTGGATGCTGATTTATGATTGTTACTAATCATTTCTCCAAATTTTATCAATGCTTTATGTTTTTCTTCTTTGATTAATTTCTTCACTTCTCTTCTTTCTATTGTGTATATATCATAATCGCTTGGCTTTTTAGTTTTTAGCCAGATTTTGTATAGTTTTTTCTGTCTTTTTATGGCGTTCTTGACTATGTCATTCCACCATGGAGTGCTCATCTTTCCCTCCTTCTTCCTTTGCTTCGTTCCGCATATTGCGGTTGCTATTTTCGTCAATGATTTTTTGAATATGAGCCACTCGTTATCTACTGTAGTTATTTGTTGTGGTAGTTGTTTAAATTGGCTTTCTAGTTGTTTTTCTATTTCTTTCTTTTTGTCTTCTGTTTTAAGTTGGTTTAATTGTATTGTCCTTTCGGTTTGTTTTCGTGTTTTCAATTGGTTCTTGTTGTCTTGTTTTGCTTTCTGGATGGTTACCAGCACCATTGTATGGTCTGTATCATTTGTGATGTTAGGTACCGCTTTGCTGTATGATTTTCCTCTTCCTTAGTGTTCTCGCTAGGATGAAATCTATTAGACTTTTACAGTTGTTATCGTTCTATTTATACCAGGTGTATATTTGTGAGTCTTTATTTTTTTAAATAAAGTGTTAATTATGCATAATTCATGTTGATTGCATAATTCAAGCAGTCGGTTACCATTTTCGTTCTTTCTATTTGTGTTATCTCCAAATGGGCAACCTTAGTTATTTAAAATCAAAGGAATGTGAATGGGTAGGGAATAGGCAAATAATTGCGATGCTGCGGTAAAGCTGGTAGCAAGGAGCCAGTGGTGGGGAGTGTTAAACACTCCAAGGTATGAAGACAGCTTTACAAGGGAAGAACACAACACAATTCTGACGTCAAATATGACGTCAAATATAACGTCAAATAAATGTGAATGGATTCGCCAAGAATGAAAAAGGATGTTTTGATGGACAGACTACACACAGTAAATCCTGATGATGAGTGACCAGAAGTGAATATTCAATATAAATGAGAAGAACCACAAATACACATAGAAGAAGTGAATAATTCCTTGCTGAGTGTAAACAATAGGAAAATCATTTAGTCTAGCTATTTTAAACAAAAGATGAGATGTGAGAACTTGTAACAGAAATAATATCAAAGCTACTACCACCTTCGCCAGCCATTCTAGACGCGTTTGGCAAAAAATAAACTGACATCTAAAACAAAACCCGCAGTTCACAGCGTCTGCATCATCAGTACACTTTATATGGCAGCGAATCATGGACAACTTATGCAAAACAAGAGAGAAGACTAAACACATTCTATAAGCCATCGGCGTATTCTTGATATCACCTGGTACAAAGGGACAAACATGGAGGTCTTCACTCACACAGGCCTCCCGAACATCTACACGCTGTTCAAACAACATAG
This sequence comes from Megaustenia siamemsis, assembly GCA_032433765.1. Taxonomy (NCBI): domain Eukaryota; kingdom Metazoa; phylum Mollusca; class Gastropoda; order Stylommatophora; family Ariophantidae; genus Megaustenia; species Megaustenia siamemsis. The sequence goes on along the minus strand of JAVIAB010000092.1, from coordinate 123,145,027 downwards.
GTTACGCTGGTTTGGCCACTTACACCATATGAATGATGGCTGCATACTAAAAGATATATTATATGGACAACTAGCAGAATGCAAAAGAACTAGGGGACGTCCAAAACTTAGATTTATTGACGTGTGTAAACGTGACATAAAGACGCTGATCTTATAACATGGAGCTTGGGAAGAAATAGCTGCAGACCGCAATCTTTTGAAACACTCTAAAGCTCCAACTCAAGCAAGAAGCAGACCGATTCATAGAAAAAGTGAACACATGGCACAAGAAAACAACAAATGGCATTTCATAGGGGCGCTGCAAAATCTATACTGATGGAAGTTACTACCAGTATCAAAGCTGTTGAATGACATCTACAAAAGTATACATATACAAGATGATCTACTAAAGTCAGTATTTATAACTATACTTCAAAAAGCCGATGCCATGAATATGAAGATTATCGCTCAATTATTCTCGTGACCGCATGCCGAAATTGTTACTATTCAATCGACGAAGTCAGACCTGAAATTAGTGACGAACAGTGTAGATTTGTTGAAGGGTAATGTACCACTAACGCCCCATACATCTGAATATCACAGCAGAAATAACAGCTGTTAAAAGTTATTAAAGTGAAAACAGCTGTATCTGTTAATAGACCACACCGTTGTATTTGACAAAGTAAAGAAACAAGAAATGATCAAGTCTTTAGAATCTATATATTGCCAGGAAGAACTACTACTATTAAAATGAACATGTAGTGAGTGTAGTGGTTAAAAAAGGCAGTCAAGAGCAGAACCATATTTATTTAAGTCTCTTTTGAATAGTGCCACTCTCTCTTTACTGTTGATATTCCGCTCCATATTTAGCCTTCATTTCTCACGTTATTATAATGATTGACTTACATTTTCAATGTTGTTTCCTCTCACACTACACCTAATTATATTTAGTTACCTCCTCACTGTTTGTTAGCCATACATATTTTCTTTCTATAATTACTGCCACTCTTTTCTGTCCCACAATTAAAATCAATGGTTTTGCGCAGCACTCCCATTTACCCACACTCCCTTCACTAGGCCTCAGTTTAGTTCTTATTTTTATCAACATTTGATGTTTAGGAAAATAAACACCAAAAAACCTGGTCTTATGTTTCCATTTGAATGGGCGACCGTGCTGTGAATAAGCAAAAATAAATGTCAATTGGTATGTGTGTATGCGACAAGTGTTTGTGTGTAATATTATATACCATTCTATTTTTCAAATGCCAGTTTGGCAATGTGTGTAGCTTTTTGTTTTTCCTACAATCGAAAAGTCGATTTAGCGAGTTAT